>JAJGRW010000144.1:0-142290 GCA_025461045.1 Carex parvula
ATGGTCAGTGAGAGACTTCAAACTTACCTCACCATATTTCACATCTGTAGCTAGTGATCTTTTTTCTTTTGCCAAACAGTACTGGTTTTCATATGGCGCCACTACATACAACTTTCTTTGCCGTAGACTTGTGGTTCCATTTGTTTTAACATGAAATTTGGTAGCTACAGTGGTAGAGCTACATTAAATCAGAAATATAGCTCTATGTATGTATAATTAGATTATTGCCTACACTTAGATAACTTATGAACTGAATTTGTTAATTCGCGACATTGGATCCCATTATTGCAAGGAAACAGTTCAAATTTTGAACTAAAATCTGTTAAAAACACTTCGAATTCAATTTGTTGGGTTATAAATATAATGCAATTAATGTCTCCATAGGTCGCTTCATTATTATATGAATGGGATTGACCAACTTTAATTAATTATTACACGTGTGATTCATTATTCAAAATTTACGCATATTTTAGTGTTATACATCCTTTAATTTTAAGTTTCTACGTCAAATTTGAAAGTTCAATTCCTCTCAACAATTTTTTTTCCCCGTATAGAGTCACAGAGTGCGAAAAATAAACTTAATTTTTACAAAAAAATTAATTTTATATATCTCGGTCCAGTTTTATATACTGAGATATATAAATTGGTTTTCATAATATGTAGGGGTGCACAAAAAAACTCATGACTTATAACTAGTTCGGAATCAATTCGCATTCAACTTACTAACAACTCGAGTTGAAACTGACTGGAGTTCATTAACTCGATTGTCTCACGAGTTGAATCCAAGTTGCTTCAAACTCAGTTCGGAATCAACTCGGTTTACTTAACTTGATAAACTATGTAATGTTTTGTTAGACTTCGTACTATTTAGTAATTTAATAAACTTTATACTACTTAATTATGTAATTGCTACTGTTTCATTATATAAAGTTTTAAATTGTGTACTATTTATTTTGTTCAACTTTATTTTGATAATTTTTAATTTGATAAACTATATACTATCTATGAGTCACGAGTCGACTCGAGTTATTTGTGAGTTGAATTCAAGTTGAAGTTTCTGACTCGAAACTGAATTAGCAACTCAGACTCAAATCAGCTCATAAGTTCACGAGTTGAATTCAAGTTTTCCTCAATTCGGACTCAGCTCAGCTCATAAACAGTCCTAGTAAATTTGTGTGAAAATCACCCAATTCATATAGAGCTATTGCCTATTTGATGAAAATTGTGACGAAGAAATCGTTTAGTAAGAAGTCGTTGCATGATAGAATGTTCAAAAAAGAGGAGACAGAGGAATCAATCGAGATTCAAGACACCTATGACTATGAAAATGCATATCCTTTGGAGGGATTCTGATGTCAAGTTGTGAACAAGATGGACACTTGTTCCCTAGTACCTAAACTTGTTCTACAAAAAAAAGGCAGGCGGTGGATCCCACGTCCTCTTGTGACTCAACCAGAAGAAAGGTAGGTGGCTAAATCTTACGAAAATCGAGACGGGATCTGAGAATTAGGTCTCCACTCGTGCCCAGACCCAGAACCAGACCCAGACGCCCAGACCAGACCCCAAAAGTACGGTCCCCGAGTTTGTCAGCCCAGACAGCGACTGTACCTTTAACTGGGACCCACTACTGACGTGCCACCACGAGCCTCTGTCAGTGGGCCCACTTCTTCTGTACAGTGTGACGCAGTGTCTGCATAAATTATTCTGCGCATCCTTCGTTGCCAGAATTCATATCACCGACGGTACCGTAATAGGGAATCTTTTACAATTACTTGATCTGGACCGTTCTTTTTAACTTTGCACGAATCTCAAAGCCCAATAATACTGCCCCCTCAGTCAGCCCGAATACCAAACCGGCTGAGAGTTAATCTCAAACCGTTAATAGCTAACTGTAAAAGAGAATCTTTTACGGTACCGTCGAGGATATGGACTCTCGTTGCCAAATAAAATCTAAGATAAGCCTTGTATGAAACAATTTGCAAAAATATGTACTGTCGTCAGAGTCACAGAGCGGAGGCAGATGGGAATTCACATCACCTCAGGATACCTGACTCAAGCAAATTATGATCTGATGGCTCATTTAACATGGCACGAATTTCAAAATAGATCCCCTACAGTCTCAATAGGCACCGAATTGAGTTTGGTCCAGATAGAATTAATCTGAACCTAAATTATATAAGTTTAAAGATAATTTAAATAAAATTAATGAACTATTTTAATTAATGATAATGTTGCAATTTTGTCAATATGAGCCGTTGCAATTTGCTTGAGTCGGATACCTGGGAGGATATCTATCCAGGCAAATGGATGGAGAATTGGAGATCAACTATAACAAATTTTACATGATACAATAAATTTTCTAAGGTGCGAAAAAGATTTTTACATAAAGTGACAGAATTATATATTTTTTAAAGCAAAATAAACGTTGAAACTTCATTCAAAACCACATACTATCTCTGAGTTGCACTAAATATACCAAAACATAACTAACAGTGTTGTAAATAACGGTATGCAGTCGTCGGATGGACGGGGTACCGCCAAGCAATTAATAGAGAATAAACGGAAATAATTGAGAATAATCGGAAATAATTAGTCGATTAATTGAAAAAATCCATAACAGTTTAGTCACTGCCAACAGCTAATCAGCTAATTAATCAGTCTAAACAGACGTTTTCTACAACACTGCTTCATAGCATAGCAAATCTTCGTATTTATTCATTTTTTCTCACTAAAAAAATGCTCAGAATCAATTGAGATTCGTATTCAGAGTCCAAAAGTAAAGTTAAGATTCGTAGCACCGCACGAATTCATTTCGGACCTTCTGAGGTGAGTTGTGACTTGCCCCTTTTTCTTTCTTTTTTTTATTTTTTATGTATGAAGTAGATTAATTAAATAACATATCTAAAAAGAACAATATAACAATATAAAAGTACATAGATGTTGCTAAACCTGGGTCTTGAGAATGTCACCGTTAACATATTTTTTAACATGCTAATAAATAACAACGAAAATGACATGACAAAATGGGAATCACATTTTAAAACATTCTAATTTTTCAATTAACAATCAAACCAGATACTAAAAGTCCGGATTTCTTAATTGTATCCTCTGGATTTCTTAATTGTGATGGCAT
The DNA here is from genome assembly GCA_025461045.1 of Carex parvula. Taxonomy (NCBI): domain Eukaryota; kingdom Viridiplantae; phylum Streptophyta; class Magnoliopsida; order Poales; family Cyperaceae; genus Carex; species Carex parvula. The sequence continues at coordinate 3,134 of JAJGRW010000144.1, forward strand.
GTTTCTCGGGTAAGAGCATCTACAACTCAGTTTGTTTTCTAATTTGTAATCTGATATGGCTAATTGTATATTAATTGTTGGGATGTACGGTAGTTTGTAAATTAGCAAATTTTCTTTAAAAGAAATTGTTTTCTTATTGACAGCGTGGCAAATTTATTGACTCAGACTCTTCATTTCTCTACCTGTAGTACTTCTTCTCTCAGCGGAAAAAAAAAAGGAGATATCACTGATGTGGAGGGTCAAAGAAATTGAAAGTAATTTCACCGATGGAAAAGTTCAGCAATTAATATCACTTTATTTTCTAAATAACTGTTTACAGTTGTTTTAAATTTCTAATCAATTTCTGAATTAGAGATGCTCTAAGAATATATTAAAACCTAACAATAAATCATCGTGTCCGGTGTTTGACCATAAAATGCCCTTTTAACCTTTCTCATGTATTCGAATGCATCTTGGATAGTGATATCATTTTTAATTCCCCCCCTGCATTTTTCACTAATCAATTAAAATGAATAAAGTACGAGTATTTCGCTTATAAATCTTCTTCAATGTCGAAGAATATTATGGTAGACCAAGTTAGGAAATAAACAAAGCTAGAGTGTGATGTGCTCATTAAGATAATTTGGTGATCACAATTTTAAAAGTCTATTGAATTGATTTCAAATGACGAATCCAAACTGTTGAAATCCATCTACTTCATGAGTGATGCATATGGATGCAAACTTTTTAAAGTTTCGAATTCATTTCGTACAAGGTCAAGCGATTAAAAAAATAATGAAAAAATGAATGCATAAAACAAATTATAAAATAATTTATAAAAGATTCATTTTTTTACCGTTGATCTTGTACTAAATGAATTCAAAACTTTCAAAATATTTCATGTACATGCATCACTCATGAAGTAGATGAATTTCAACGGTTCAGATGCGTCTTTGAAGTCGATCAAATAGATTTTTAAAGTTCACATCACACTCTACATTTGCTCTAGGATTCTCATATAGCAGTTATAGGCTAAATTGGTATCCACCTTAACTAAGGGCATGTTCGGCACAAAAAAGAGAATGGGTGTGGGCATGAGAATTGAACTGAATTTTACTCTGCGCGTGGGAAAAAAAAATTCAATTAGAGTGAATTATTTTTTTCCCACGGACACAGTAACGTGCCGAACAGGCCCTAATATTCCATAATTAGTCAGATTTTGTATTGGGCACTTTAGAAATAATCAAACTATAAAATAGATGTTTTATTATAAATACTGATGTACTGCACAGTAAGAGAAAATAATAACAACAACAACAACAATAAAAAAATTATTCTTATTCTCTTAAGAAAACACGAGATAATTAAATTCTAACAAAAAACACAAAAAGAAAACCTATTACACTTTTTTGCAAATTAAAAATGCGTGCAACTAAATCCAAATACTTGGGACTGCTAAATTAATAAATAAACTTCTAAAAAATATATATTTAATTTTTAATGAAATATAACATGACGAGAGACTTATAAATCTTCTTCATTATTTAACCAAGGTAATATTTGAGCATCTAATAAAAGAAATTCTCTTCTTAACTGCCTAAAGGGAATGACACCGGTCAATAGTCGAAATTAAATAAATCAAAGCAAAAAAAATATATATATATATATATATATATATATATATATATATATATATATATATAGAGTGGCTAAGGTCAAAGTGGTATGACCAAGGCCTTGGTGCTACCAATTAGTTTTTGCAATTTTAAAGTTCAATAGTCGATTCAAACCGTTAGATGTTCAATCTATATTAAAATATGCTTGGAGACCAAATTTTACATTTTTTGGAATTTTTTACTATTTTTTATGCCACTTTGAAAATGGCAGATTCGGGTGAACAGTAAAAACAGTGCAACCAAATTCTGGACCATGTGATCAGCAATTTTCAAAGTGGCTTAAAAAATAGTAAAAAAATTTCAAAAAATGTAAAATTTGGTCTCCAAGCAGATTTCAATATAGAGATCACATCTAACGGTTTAGATCGACCGTTTGGACTTTGAAAATCCAAAAACGACTTGGTAGCACCAAAGGCCTTGGTCATACCACTTTGATCTTAGCCACTCTATATATATATATATATAGATATAGAATGTGCGGCCCCAAGAGAGCATTATTTTTTCCAATACTTGTGGGATGGATAGATACAATTTCTCTTAGGATAATTCCACTACTGGTAAGTTTCTTTTTTGTTCTTTGTACTTGGTGCGTTAGACGGCTGTGTGGTCCTATCATCCTAATTTGGTTAAACTCATGCATGTTATTTTCTTGTTTTAATAGGAGCTCAGCAAAAGGGGACAAATTAATCACATGCATTAACTGTACGACTACCAATGCCAATTCTGCCTTAATTAAATCTTGCCTTGCGTGCTACCTTCATGTTTAGCCTAATCAAGGTTTAATCACATTATTATACTCCTCTTTGCATTCCACAAAGTTCCAAGCTGTTACCAACCATGGACCAACCAAAGGATTTGTTAATTAATTCTGTATTTGCTTTTTCAACATCGCACCACCATTCCGTCCCCACTTCCATCTGTTTTGAGCGTAGGAATATTAATCTAATTTTGTTGTCATTGAAAAAACTAGTTGATTATTATGAGGTTCTAACATAACACATTTTTATATGCTGACTGTGGACTAGTGTCAGTCGCTAACTCGCTATGAAATTAATTAATCAGAGCAACGCCAATACGCTTCTGCTGAGCCACTGCGCATATATCAGCTTTTCAAGGGACCCACAAAAATGTGACCTCTTTATCTTTAATTAGACTTTTTTTTTTTTTTTTTGCATGATTGGTATGAGACATGACAATACAACCGTTGGTTAGTAAGCAGGTGTCATAAGCAAGAATTGAAATATGCTCAAATTCATCATTTGTGAACAGTGTAAATCCATCATTTGTGAACAGTGTTTTTGAAATTTCTGAAATTTCAAGTTGTCCAACTTTTTCTATGCACGTATCTCGAAACAATTGACTTTTCTGTGCACGTATCTAAAAACAGCTTGACGGCTAGATTCAAAAAGTAAGAATTTCAAAAACACTGTTCACCAGTGAGAATTTCAACGAATTCGTTTCCCATAAACAAACCACACACAAAATGGGTCTCCACTAACAATATATTGAATCGGTATGTACAAATCATGAAGCGAATTGAATAATTTCCGGTATCAGACCGAATTGAGTCCGACACCCATCGAACATGTCAGGCTTCGTAAGTTGTTATAGACACAAAATCCTATAATTCGCATAAGACCTATCTTATAATTTTAATTTTTGCATAAAGATTGGACAAATTTAAAAACAAAACTTAGTTTATGAGGATTTAATTTCTTTATAAAAATTGAAACTTAAGCTTAAGCATTGGTTTGAGGTTGCTCATGTCTAGGTCCACCTCTGTTTTGAATACAAACATTTTTAAACACCCAATATAGTCACAACAGCTACTGTAACTCTACTAAAAATAGATCCTGTTTGCCTCGGGTGAAGGTTACTTGGGGACTTTAACACCATCAAAATAAAAATTACTTACTCGGTCTCCAATGGCGGTTGGGTTGAGTACAAAACTTAGAAACACCAAAAAGAAAAAAATAATATAGAATACAGAGAGCTCAAAAGCACAGATACCCAATGGACGGTCAGGCAATAGAAAGGTCATTCCAAAAGATTCTCCACCTATGAAACAAATCACATCTAAACAGTATCAAGTAAGGTTGGGGATTAAACAAATTATATCTGTCTTGTCAAAGCAAAAGCTTCAAAGAAAGAATGGAGAAACCAATAAGCCCCTAATAAAGGCCTAAAGCCACTTTGTAACACATTACCACTGTAATTAATTACCCCATAATTTATGGAAAAAGCCCCCATATGCCAACTGTAAAAGAAAGCATTTTTGTTGGACATGTTATAACATTTAATGCTAAAGCCGAAAGATGTAGATACTAACTCAAAGAAATATTTCTATCCATCCTGAAAAAATTTCAATTTGCTTGGGAAAAGGCCTTTACACGGATAGTGAATGGCTCTTGTGACCAGTTATGTTGTTACTTGTGATTACGTATCGTATCGTAATTAAACTAAGTTTTTACGTATCATATCATGTTGTGATCGATATCGTAAAAATTGATCACAGTATATTTGTTGGCGTCATCAAATGAGTTGTGACTAAAATGTGATTAATTATGTTCTGTCGTGCTAGTCATAATTGGTTATATTTTGTTGTAAATTGTAGTTAGTGGTTTGACACTACCCATGGCGGGCTGCCCGAATCCGGTCCGCCCGTGCCCGGTGCCCGGGGTACCCGTACCCGTGCCCGGGTATACCCGGGTAAACGGGTACACGGGTACGGATCTTAAACGGGCAGGGCCTCTATTTTTGGAAAAAATCCGGGTGTACCCGTACCCGCCGTACCCTTGCCCGCTACCCCGTGTACCCGAACCCGCCCCGGGTGTACCCGCACCCGTTTACCGAACCCGTGCACCCGTGCACCCGTGCACCCGAACCCGTGTACCCGCCCGGGTTTACCCGAACTCCTTTTTTTCAAATTTTTTTCCCTCCGGTTCTACAGTAACCGGTTCAAATATAAACCTATTTAGAATTGAATTTATATTTAATTTAGATTTATATTTAATTTAGATTTGAATTTAGATTTATATTGTTTTTTTTTCTTTTGAAATTCGGCAAAGGCTGCAAGCCAGCAGAGGCTTCATGCCTTGTTTTTTTCTTTTTCTTTTCTTTTATTTAATTTAATTTAGATTTAAATTAGATTTGGATTCAATTTAGATTTATATTTAGATTTAGATTTATATTCAATTTAGATTTAATTTAATTTAGATTTAATTTAGATTTGAATTTAGATTTAATTTAGATTTATATTTAATTTAGATTTGAATTTAGATTTGAATAGGTTTTATTGTTTTAAAGTAATTGATTTAAGATATTTTTTATTTATATTTTATTTAACCTATTAAAAATAAATGAACGTTTACAAAATATATTATCAATTTAAAATGTAAACTACAAATTTCGAGATATAAATAAATTATGAAATTATATAATTAGAATGCCGACATTTTTATTAATATCCAAAGTTTAATACAAATTATTAATTATGTTGAATATTAATATCCAAAGTTTAATACAAACCCACTGAAAGGGCGTAAAAACAGACTAATCTGGATCGTACATCTTAATGGGTAACTTGACTAATCTGGGCCATCGGTAAAAGGATTTTCATGCAATTGACTTCTCCAGAAGACACCGCTCGCAGGGGGCTGCCGCTCCCCTGCCACCCCCCGCATACTCCTAGAATCAGCCCACATACATAACACAAAGTTTATTAATATCCAAAGTTATATTACTTCTTTTGATATATAATTAGCATATTTATACTAAAATACGCTAGATTAATTGAAATTATGTTGAATAACACTATATTATGTTAAATTACGCTAAATTACATTACATTACGCTAAAATAACGGTAAATTACGCTAAATTACAAATAAAATAGGGAGGATATTTTTCACTGAAAAGGGCGAAAAAACGACAGCGAAACTTCAAACGGTCATAAAACGGCGCTCGAGTGTCCAATTTCAACAAATGACCAAATTTTATTTATTTAGGAATTATAAAGATGTGACTTGATAATTTTATGTATATATATATATATATACACTATTTAGATTTTAAAAGTCAAATTATAAACCCGTAATAATACTCGTACGACACGGTACAAACAATAAGAAAAAAAAAACAGAAAAAAAACAGAAAAAAAACAGAAAACAGAAAAAAAAACCCCTCTACCCGTCTACCCGGGACGGGTACGGGTTTGAAACGGGCAGGGCGGACTTTTAAAAAAAAAAAACCCGTCTACCCGTGCCCGTTGTACCCGGGTACCCGTACCCGTTGTGCCCGCTACCCGGGAAGGTTTTGCCCTGCCCTGCTCGAGGTACCCGAGAGCAAATGTCTAATTGTAGTGTTGTGTGATGTCGTGATTATACCGATTCACATATTGTACTGTGTTATTTTTTCGGATGACACGTAAATTGACATGTCACAAGACACGCAAGCGTTTAGTGACGTGTTCGATCATAACATGCTACCCTTTTTATATATCCCTGCATACGCACACACGGTGTTTCAAGTGTCGTGTTTAGTCATGTTTGTTAAAGGTGTCATACTATGCTGACACAAATTATAGGTAATCAAGTTGTGCTGAAAAGTGCAGGGACCATACACGACATGTGCTGGAATGCTGTGTTTAGACATGCTAACAGTGCTTCCGTCTATTTTTTGTTGTTGTTGGTGTTAAAATCTCCTACCTCGTACAAGACACACATCGACATGGTACGAAACATGTCTGGACACAACTCAGTTGAAATTCACGTGTCGTGTTGTGCCGTACTGATAGCCATTATTCTAGTCGTGCCATATATACGTATTTTGTTTATTTATTACGTATGAATGTCATTGGTGAAGTTGGATTTCATTGGCTATGACAGCATGGAATAATTTTCTATAGATCTTACCAAATTGATAACATTGCACTAGATATCAAAGATACCAATTTGGGAGCTTACTGATTCTTCAAATGAATGTCGTGTAAAGATTCTTCTGACTCTTACTCAGTAAAAGAAAGTACTTTCCTTTTTTTTCAAGCAAGCAAATCCAACATTGGTTTCATAATTTTTTTTAGGGTAATTATATCTTCCCCCATCTATCCATCTCCCATTTCATCCCCCAACTAACTAACTACCTTTTCTAACTATAATTCAAAATTCTAACTACCTAATGGCCCTACAATTAATTACCCACATTTTCTCCATTTATTTCTTTCCTCTTTCCGCCTCCCTCCCCTCCACCTCTCCCACCTCTCCCTCTCCACCTCCGCCCGCCGCTCCCACCTCTCCCTCTCGGCCTCCCCTCCCACCTCCACCTCCGTCTCTCACCTCCGTCTCCCACCTCCCACCTCCGCCTCCTCCTCTCTCTCTCTCCCACCTCCGCCTCTGCGAGGAGTAGATCCATCACTGTCGACCGCCGGGTCAGATCCGAGTTATTGGCAAAGAACAAAAGCTTCATTAATAGTGAATTAGAACAGGGCGTAGCTAATACATATGGATGAATAACTTAATGTTTTAGAGATGGATTACTTCAACGTTTATGGATGAATACTTAATATCTTAGGCAGTAAATACTTGAAACTGATATGTATAATACTTGGATATCTTATGGATGAATACTTTTTATTTGTTTGGTATGCACATATGTTTGTATACTCCTTGGTACTTACTATTTACACTTACACGATGAGGATGAATATCTTGCTTAATTGCGGGATGAATACTTGCATGACGAGGTGTGAATACTTGTGCAACGACAACTCGAAAGTATGTCATCAAGGATCTCATTTGAAAGAGAAATTGTGTAGAAGACATTCGTGGTTTTAGATTTGCAAAAAGTTCCGCACAGATCGTCAGAATATTGGTTAGATTGAACGGAAGAAAAAAAAATCCATTTCTAAAAAATGTGTAATACTCTTGGTACTTAACTATTTACACTACACGATAGGATGAATACTTGCTTAATGCGAGGATGAATACTTGCATGACGAGGTGTGAAATACTTGTCAACGGACAACATCGAAAGTATGTCATCATGGATCTCAGTTGAAAGAGAAAATTATTTAGAAGAATATTCTAGGTTTTAGATTTGCAAAATTCCTCACAAATCGTCAGAAATATTAGTTAGAGTGAACTGAGAAAAAAAAACCCATCTCTAAAAACGTGTAAAATATGAGTGATTGATGTGTCCAAATATCTTCTATTGCAAAGAATGAATACATTTATATAGACGGATGAATGCTAGTTGTGTTACAGATGAATACTTTTTTTGCAAATTTCTAAAATGAGCTGAAGGTAGTTAGAAGTCCCCCACTTAATTAATGCGCTGACGGTTATGCGGTCCCCCACTTAATTAATGCTCTGACAGTTGTGCGGTCCCCCACACATGTTGTTTGTCCCCTATTTCTTGTTGTAATATAGTCCAAATACGTTTCTATTGCAAACGTGAATACATTCTATAGGATGGATGAATACTAGTTGTGCTACATATGAATACTTCTGCAAATTCCTAAAATACACTGACAGTTATAAATTCTAACTAACTAACTACCTTAATTAAATGCAACTGACGGGGGATGAAACGGGAGATTGTTCACGGGGGAGAGCTATGGCGGACCCCTTTTTTTAATTATGGTTTATAAAAAAATTCAATCCAATCCGCCACTACACGATGCAAAAGCGGATTTTTTTAAAAACCATAATTAAAATAATTAAATTTACCTAAACGACATGATTGCTCAAAGATTTACAAAACCGTTAATACCGAGATGCCAATTCGGTCCGAACGAATTTTTTTCTCCGAACCGAATTGGCATTTCGGTTCCCCTCATTTTCACAACAAATCAGGTTTTAATATGCGTGATTTGTTTTAATATGCGGCCGATCGTGTGGTCCCTCTAGACCGAAATGGCAATTCGGTCCAAAGGATTTTTGGCCGGACCGAGTTGCCATCTCGGTCCAGAGCCAGAAATTGTGCCCCAACTTTATCACCAGAAATTATATAACTAAAGGATTTTTGTGACGCCCCAACTTTACCACCAGAAATTGCCTTTTTTATTTACATCAATCAAATTGGTCCTCTCATATTTAGTTTTGATAAATATTAATTTATGCTCCTCAAATCTATGGATTACTTGACAAATCAAACTATGCCTCCAAAAGTTATTTGTATATCTTGTCTAGATTTGTGCCAAAATATTACTTAGTAAAGTAGTTGCTAAAATAAGGAGGTATATAATGGGGTATATGTTATAAACTGAAATTAAAATCATGATCATATATTTATGTTCTATTATGACCTAAATTTTAGATTTGATAGAAAATTTAAAATTATAGAACATTTGGAAACCTTATTTGATTCCGCACTTTAAACTAAATTGTTGGTGATTGCAAATTAATGATCAATTTCATGCATGATGTAAACATAGCATAGTTTTGTGCAGTTGAATAGCTTGTGGAAGATTAGTGCTAGTAATTACTCCAAAATGAATTCTAATTTCAAACTTAAATATTATGATTAATTATTACTTTAAGTTCCAAGCAATAAATCAGAGGTAGAGTTAAGTAACAAGCATGGGGTCAATTGATTTTTTTTGTATTTATGTAGTAATTTTCTATATATTTAGAGTAAAATGTCATAATACTATAAAATTGACTTTTATTAATTCTAACGAGAAAAAAACATTTATATTATTGACCCCTATTTGTGTTTGACTTTCATATTTCGAAAATCTGGCTCCGCTCTGCAATAAATGGTAGCTGATGATGGAAAATAATGTCCCTTTAGGTAATTAATCGAATGCTATAATATATACAGGCTGGGACAAGTTGGGTATCAGTATCATATTTGCATTGATCTTTAATAAAGCGATAGATCATAGCTAGATGGACCTAAGAAGGCCACAGTCATCTCAAGTCTCAAATTAAGGCCAGCTCCTGACAATTGGGACCGAGTTGGCATCTCGGTCCGGCCAAAAATTTTCCTCCGGACCGAAATGCCAATTCGGTCCGGAAAAAAAAATTATTTCGGACCGAATTGGCATCTCGGTATTGATGGTTTTTGTAAATCTGTGAGCAATCATGTCGTTTAGGTAAAATTTAATTATTTTAATTATGATTTTTAAAAAAAATCCTGCAAAAGCACTAGCTGTTCATGGTCCCTCTTTCTCATCGTACCTTGAGAATAAATGAGGAAAACTAATTCCTGCTTTCGCTTTATGGCTTATACCAGAAAATTAAAATGACCTCATAGAGGGAAGGTAAAAGGAAGTAAAAAAGCCAACTGAACAGAGTTCAATAAATCTGAGACTTAGTGATGAACAATTAGGCCCTGTTCGGCCGTTTACTGTACGCGTGGGAAAAAGCAAATTCACTCAGACTTCGTGAAAAAAATCCCACGCGCACAGTATTTGGTCAGTTCAATTCCCGATCCCGTTCCCGTTCCCATTATACGTCCGAACAGGGCCTATAGTGTTCTGACAATTAGGCAGGAAACAGTGGATACTTTGCCCCTAAATGTAGCACTGTCCCTATGTAGAGCCATCTTGCATACTATGAAGGAAGCTACAAGAGCCGACATTTTCCTAAAAAAAAAAAATAATACAAGAGCCGACATTTTTATTATCTAATGTTAATTATAAATATTAATTATACTCAACTTAACTGTGTATTTTTAAAAATGTTCAAATTGGCTATTTAATGGCAGGTCTACTTTTTTCTCCATTGGTCATTAGATGGCCGGTTCTCAATTTTTTTTTATTATTATTACTTTAATTGTTCATATTGTTTATTTCACCGTTGTTTATATTTGAGAACAATTAGTGAGTTGTTTGAATATTTTATAACAATCAAAGTGAGTTGTTTGACTCAATTTGTTATAAACAATAAATTGTTTAATATTGTAATATAAAAAGAACGGTGAAATGGTTGTTTGAATATTTTCTAACAATGAAAGGGAGTTGTTTGACTGAATTGTTATAAACAATCAATTATTTAATATTTAATATAAAAAGGACCGGTAAATGATTATTTGATTATTTTATAAATCAAAGTGAGTTGTTGAACTGAATTGTTGTAAATAATCAATTGTTCGATATTTTAATATAAAAAAACGGTGAGATGATTGAACAAAAATTGGTTGTTTGAAACAGAAAAAAAAAGGTTGGCCGATTGAGAAAAAAAAGACCGGCCATTAAATTGGCCGATTTTGACATTTTTTAGAATACCCAAATAAGCAAGATCTAATTAATATTTTCTAATTAACTAAAGATTGTTAATACTGTAAAGAAAATGATTATCAAGTGCTTCCTTCTCAAGTTTATACTGTTGAGGCTTCCTTCAGTTCATAGACATTCTTGTTTAATTTATAAAACCAATTCAATTTATTACAAATAATAATGATAATAATGAAGATAAAACCCTGCATTTATTCTCTAAGTCCCACTTAAATTGCATTGCAGTGAGACATAATTTTCTTTGATAAAACTAAAATAATTGGCTGCCGTGACAATATGACAATTCAGTAATTACTAAACACATTATGGATACATTCCGGGAAGAGAATCTGCTGCGATCCGAAGCCTGTGAACAGTATCCTGAAATCTCTGCTTTTTCAAATCCAGCTGTCGAATTGTTTCGAGATGCGTGCACAAAACCAGCTGTTTCGATATACGTGCACATAAAAAGTTGACGGCTGGATTTGGAAAAGCAGAGATTTCAGGGTTACTGTTCACAGGCTTGGATCGCAGCAGATCTCAATCCACATTCCGGACGGCTATTCATCATCTAAATTTGTGTCATGCTATAACTAGTTACGTCGTGACATGGATACGTATTGTGTTGTCGTGTCGTAATTAAATTGCGATAAATGATCACAACATATTAGTCTCATTGATTGGTCGCATTTAACTATATACCTTTTTTTTTTTAATTTTAAGTCTATTAAGGGAGACAAAAATTAGAAATGTCAAAAATGTGAAAAAATAAACAATTATAAAATAAATAAGTAATGTTGTAAAAAATATGTATGTATTAAAAATGCATTTATTATTAGAAATTTAAATTGTTTTATGAAATAAATAATGATATAAATTTCATGTTGATTGAGTTACGCACAGTCATGTTTAATTATGTTTTGTATTATGTTATAATCTGACGTGTCAATTGACACGACACACGACACGACACGTGAGTGACACCAAACACCAAGCCATGAGTCATGACTGGCATGAGTGTTGTGCTGTATCGTAACTGAACTGTATCTGCAGTAAAGTGTCTGGTACACCATTAACAAATGTATATAATATTGTATTGTAAATTTGTAATGTATAAAAAGAAGATCAGTGAATCCCAGCATGAAACATTTCCAAATATAAACAAAACAAAAAACATGGAAGCTGCCACTATTGAATTCCACATGTTCACCACCACCAGGTCCACCACGGTGTAATTGGGAGCAGACCATAGACCAGGTCCAGTCGATACTCATCGTAGTTTGAGCCTAGAAAAGCCCCCACCTTCCCTGCGTTTGGTCCGCATCCTCTACAATTATAGCGGTAAAGTTCACCTACACATCAATCAAAGGATCTCAAAAGATTTATTTTTGTGACGGAAACAGTATACTTCCGTCGTTGAAATTTTTTTATAAATTATAATTAAATTTTTTTTTTTTACAAAACTAACGTGATTATTTTTTTTTTATTTCGAACCGAAATCTGGTCTCCTTTTTAGATTTTATGTGGTATTGGTTTCACAAGTTTTCATATGAGCTGCTAAAATTCAAAAAGAGGACCGGACTGAAATGATATTTCGACAATACAATATTGTATTGATCAAATAGAATTTGTCAATAGGAAAAAAAACTGAAAAAAATAAATGATAAAAAAAACTAAGAAAGATAAATATGGAAAATTCTATCTTTCTTTCTAAAAAAGATTGTTTAGATTTAGATTATATATATATTGTCAAATAAATAAGATCCTTCATGTAGGGATCAGTAAAAGTTATAATGTCATCCATAGGATCCCAAGTACCGGAATGAATCAAAGATTCGATTCGATCGAAACTCTCCATTTGTAAATGAAATCCATAATGTTAACAAATATCTTATGGTTTTTTGTAAAAAAAAAGTAATAATGTTGGTTTCGTAATTTTTTTAATTATGGTTTATAAAAAATATTCTTCGTCGTTTGGGGTATCAGTACTTGTTAACACTATGGATATGATATCGTTAAGTGATTACTCGGGAATAATCGACCATATTCAGAATAATGGTTCGATTAGTCGAAAAAATTCATGATAACCAAACGGTCATTGTCAATGACTAATCGGCCAATTAATCAGTCTAAACAGACGTTTTAACCAACACTGCTTGTCAACAAAAATATGAAAAACAATATACTTTGCAATCTTATAAATTCATTGAAATACGGTTTTCATGAATATAAATCTATAGCTAAAGAAAGATAAATTAGAAACTAAAAAACAGGTGAACAAAACACAATAAAACTATACAGCATCAAAATAAAATATAATGGTAATCTGACAAAAAATACACTGAAATTAAAAATAATGTTTATTAAAAATATATAGCATCAAAACTTCTTCACTTATTATTTTTAGCGTTTCGTACAATTATATTTATTCTTTATTTTTGTAATAAATAATTTAAATTCTATCTAGCATTTAAGCTATTTATATAGTACTAGTGTGAGTCTTTAATATTAAAATTCTATTTTGAGAATTATTTTTTATCTAGTGACAAAATTAATAAATATTATTCTGAGTGGGGGAGGTTGTCAATTTGAATTTTAAAAAGTCATATAAATATTAAATAGTTTGATGACTCTATTTTAATTGAGTATATACTAGTAGTCTAATAGAGCATATATTAATGGGTGAGAATCTGCTGTGATCCGGGTACTGTGAACAGTACTCTGCAATTTCTGTTTTTTTAAATCCAGCTGTCGAATTGTTTCGAGATGCGTGCACAGACAGACCAGCCATTTTGAGATGTGTGCACTAAAAAGTTGGACGGCTGAATTTGAAAAAGCAGGAATTACAGAGTTACTGTGCTCAATATTAGCAGATCTCAATCCTATATTAATAGGAGGTAGATTAATTGGGCACTATGAAACCACAACAAACTGTGTTTTTTATAGGATTCTACCGAGATAATTCTAGAGGTACATTTCATTCATCTTAATCAAATGCCTTTTCATCCCTGCCCTTTTTCAGAGACAACTCACAAACCCTTGTAGACCCTTTTATAGGATTCTACCGAGAGATAATTGTAGAGGTACAGCAAATATTTCGTTTCATTCATCTTAATCAAATGCCTTTTCATCGCTTCCCTTTTTCAGAGACGACTCACAAACCCTTTTAGCCCCTTCTTGACACTCCATGGAGGAGCACTAGTCTCCAAAGAAGAAGGGGAAAAACAAAAATCCCCCAAATGGAGACTGGTTCAAGCTCAAATCATGATTCCATGTCTGGTCTCCAATTTGGTAAGAAGATATACTTCGAAGATGGAAACACTGGGGAACCCAATTCGTCAAAGAAGCCTGTACAAACCCACTCCCTGGTACCAGAACCAGCCCCAGTACTAGGGAAGAAATCAAAGGGAGTGGGGTCCAGTGCTCAGCAACAGACTCCTAGGTGCCAGGTGGAAGGATGCAACGAGGACTTGAGTGGTACGAAGGCTTACTATTGTAGGCACAAGGTGTGTGCCTTGCATTCAAAGGCACCTAAGGTCATCGTAGGTGGCATCGAACAGCGCTTCTGTCAACAGTGTAGCAGGTTTGCTATTAAATTTCTTAATGTTTGGTTACAATTTGTTCAATTGTTTAGCTTGTCTTTTGTAATTGCTCGACAAATTATTTTGTTGGTTACAATTTGATAGTTAATTTTTGAATGTTTAACAATAGCTGTCGAGTGTTTTCTGTAGCTTTTGATAACAGCTCCGCATTTTTCTTTGAAACATATCCAGTTTTCTTTTCAAGTTTGAATAGATGAAAGGAATTTCGAAACTATTTTGTTTTGTTCTTTTTTCTTTTTCATCGTCTCGTTGTTTGTGGTGTTGGAATGATTTCGCTATTTTCTTTTAGTTGTAGTATTCCTTCTTGCCTGTTCTACGCCTTTTTGTTCGTATTTTGTAATTCATAAATAGTTGGTGACATATGCATATTCACCAAAGAAATTTTCTCTTGTCGTATCTATTTTTTTCTTGTTTGTCATGTGAAACATCTATTAGTGTTTTCACTGAAGGGCCACAAGAAATGCAACAGCCCAACAATTTGCATTTATATTAATGGAAGGTAGTAACGGTCTAGTAGACTATTTCCAGCTATTTTCTTCTTTCCTGAAAATTTTATATTCGCAACTTGTTAGATACTTGCAATTTTTATTTTATTTACCTAACCCTTTTCAGCCATTTTTTATGCTTGAAACAAAATAGTTGGATGGAACATGACCAACCCTAATCATTGAAAAGCTAATATTTTGTTTATTCGCATCAGCTATCACTTTTTTTTTTAGAGATATAAAATTAAGGCGTCTTTTTTAAAAGAGAATCCATGGGAGTTTGCTTTATTTAATTTATTTGCATGCTTTGATGCTTAGTAGTTAAATATTAATTTATTTGCTAATCTAACGTAGTTAGTGGTTGGTTTGTGTATCTTTTCTTTATTTATAATGTCAGAGACATTTTTCACTGATAAATTATATACATTAATTAAGTAGGCTGCACTGTTTTATTTTGGGATGAAATTTGGTTCTGAACTAAAATAGAGTGTATTAACTTAAAAGAGTAATCAGAAGAATAATTAGTGTGCTCCATAATCGTCTTCATGTAAGATAAAGTAGGATACCATCCCTGAAAGAAAGCAAGACAACGGCTCTCACTTTTGACCCATCTTAAATAAAGTTAAACAAGTGTTTCAATGAGTATCCTTGTGTCCCTTCAACTAGTTGTGCAGTTTGCATTTTAAGTGCGAACTTTTAAGTCTTTTTTATAATTGCAACATTATTTAGATGTTACGTCATTTGATGTTATTACCACCTACAGATTTCATCAGTTGGGGGAGTTTGATCAAGGGAAGCGCAGCTGTCGGCGCCGCCTCGCAGGACACAACGAGCGTCGTAGAAAGCCGCCACCTGGCCCTCTTTCGTCCCGTTATGGGCGCCTTAGTTCATTCCATGGTATGTTAAATCTGGGATCTTTTATTTGAAACTAATCCCAAATCTTAAATAGTTGGAAGATGTGGGGGCATGGGGTAGCTATTTTTTGTGATTTTACACCACCTCAAGCACACCAAACAAAGTTCATGTTAAAATTGTGATTGAATAATATTAAACAGTTTCAATCAAATATGGGCATGACCCTATTTATCCTAAAAAAAAAGAATAATATTAAATAGTTCTTCCTCTTGGATTTTATTGTTCCTACATTGCACGCACAAAACAAAGTCCCCCAAAAGTTCCCCTCCCATTTATTGTTCCTGTTGCAAAAATTCGTAGAAACACCTTATGCTTCCTACATGTGCACAACAGATTCACTTAAAGAAACAGTAACACCATAATACGCTATAATAATGCACTGTATTAGACTTAATGTAATTAGCTATTGATTATGTGCAATGTTGAATTCTCTGTTTGACAAAAGAACCAGGAAGGTTCAGGAGCTTCCTCTTGGATTTCTCTTACCCAAGGGTTCCTCCCACAGCTCGGGACATGTGGCCGCTGCCAACCAGCCATCGATCTGGCCTTGATCGAATGGCCAGCAACCAACATTGGCAAGGAGGGGGCACTGTAGATCCGCATTGCCATTTTCACTTCAGTCACAGCACATGAGACCCAGACATCATACCTGCCACATGCCTCTACAGTTTATGCAGCTGCAGAAAACATTTCACATGGTGGGCCCGTCCCAGTGGTCCCAGAATCGAGCTGTGCTCTCTCTCTTCTGTCAACTCAGCCGTGGAATAACAACAATCCAAACTCCACTTCCCGCAACTCGACTCCCACTCAGCTTGAGGAAAACTATGCAATCGGTACATGGGGTGGTTCAAGAAACAGTTTGAATGAGATCGGAATAGGGGAGGTTGGAAGTGCAGGAAGTGGGTCTGGATCGGGTCAGTTCTCTGGAGAGCTCGAGTTAGCTTTGCAGAGAAATGGGCCGCGACACATGAACCACGGCTCAAGTAGTAGTGGGTTTGGTCAATCTGGCCATGCTTCAAACTGGTCTTTGTAGTTAGCCCAGTTGAGCATTTTGGAATTGTTTTGGTTAACAGGATTTTCACATTTTGGATTTTGATATGGTGTAACTGTTAAGAGTGAGATCTCTATTGATAAAAGTAATTCCAGACCTGTAATGTTTGAACCCATTAACTATTTACAAGCATCACAATTCACAGACTTGTATCATTTTGTTACTGTTGTTCCTTGTATGGATCATAATTTTCTGACAACCTGAGCCAGTTTCACTGAAATATTTTTATTCCATTATTCAACTATGGTACATGTTTCATCTCCACCTTTTGTTTTCTGATCGGCAATAATCTCTCTTTGAAAATTGATTTCTTACACGGCAGTCATCCAGTTTTTTTTTTTTTAAAATAAGAGAAGCACTTTAAAAGTTAACTTAAATGGTTAACTTTCTTATGGAATTTAATATGGCAGTTAAGAACAGCTTCAAAAATGATTTCTAAAATACTCAAAATTAATGAAATATTCCAATAAGAAAATACATGCATCAAATGCAGCTGTATGTGAGCTATTGTGACCGAGTTTAATAGCTAATATATTATTGATTATTGATGAAATTCTGTCTGGTCAACTCGGTGTTTGATTTTGACTAAAGCTGGACCAAGGTGCATCTTACGGATTTTTTTTAAAAACAGTAAATAAAATAATAAAAGTTAAAGAAACGACATGATTGCTTCGTTTGTTATAAAAATAGAAAAAAACCGAATCTGAGATTCGGTTAAGTTATGTTTTTTCGCTTCACCGAATACACTATTCGGTTAAGCGTATTTTCACAAAACAGATCCCGAAAACTATGTAAACTCCGTGTAACGCCCACCATTAACCGAATTCCCAATTCGGTTAAGATTTTTTTTTGATTTTTTAATGTAAACCGAATAGCCAATTCGGTTTACATTATTTTTTAATTTTTTATTCTAAACCGAATAGGGTATTCGGTTTAGAATAATATTAATTAACGAATAGAGTAATAATATTAATTAATCTATTTTATTTTGATTAATGTAATTGTCATAACCGAATACTTTATTCGGTTAATAATATTATTATTATTTTTTATTACTAATTAATAAAAAAAATAATAATAATATTATTAACCGAATAAAGTATTCGGTTATGACAATTACATTAATCAAAATAAATCGATTAATTAATATTATTACTCTATTCGTTAATTATATTATTCTAAACCGAATACCCCTATTCGGTTTAGAATAAAAAATTAAAAAATAATGTAAACCGAATTTGGCTATTCGGTTTACATTAAAAAATCAAAAAAAAATCTTAACCGAATTGGGAATTCGGTTAATGGTGGTGTTACACGGAGTTTACATAGTTTTCGGGATCTGTTTTGTGAAAATACGCTTAACCGAATAGTGTATTCGGTGAAGCGAAAAAACATAACTAACCGAATCTCAGATTCGTTTTTTTTCTGTTTTTATAACAACGAAGCATCATGTCGTTTCTTTAACTTTTATTATTTTATTTACTGTTTTTAAAAAAAATCCGTAAGATGCACCTTGGTCCAGCTTTAGTCAAAATCAAACACCGAGTTGACCAGACAGAATTTCAGCAATAATCAATATATATTAGCTATTAAACTCGGGTCACAATAGCTCCACATACAGCTGCATTGATGCATGTATTTTCTTATTGGAATATTCATTAATTTTGAGTATTTAGAAATCATTTTTGAAGCTGTTCTTAACTGCCATATTAAATTCCATAAGAAAGTTAACAATTTAAGTTAACTTTTACTTCTCTTATTTAAAAAAAAAAAAACGGATGACTGCCGTGTAGAAATCAATTTTCAAAGAGAGATTATTGCCGATCAGAAAACAAAAGGTGGAGATGAAACATGTACCATAGTTGAATAATGGAATAAAAATATTTCAGTGAAACTGGCTCAGGTTGTCAGAAAATTATGATCCATACAAGGAACAACAGTAACAAAATGATACAAGTCTGTGAATTGTGATGCTTGTAAATAGTTAATGGGTTCAAACATTACAGGTCTGGAATTACTTTTATCAATAGAGATCTCACTCTTAACAGTTAACACCATATCAAAATCCCAAAATGTGAAAATCCTGTTAACCAAAACAATTCCAAAATGCTCAACTGGGCTAACTACAAAGACCAGTTTGAAGCATGGCCAGATTGACCAAACCCACTACTACTTGAGCCGTGGTTCATGTGTCGCGGCCCATTTCTCTGCAAAGCTAACTCGAGCTCTCCAGAGAACTGACCCGATCCAGACCCACTTCCTGCACTTCCAACCTCCCCTATTCCGATCTCATTCAAACTGTTTCTTGAACCACCCCATGTACCGATTGCATAGTTTTCTCAAGCTGAGTGGGAGTCGAGTTGCGGGAAGTGGAGTTTGGATTGTTGTTATTCCACGGCTGAGTTGACAGAAGAGAGAGAGCACAGCTCGATTCTGGGACCACTGGGACGGGCCCACCATGTGAAATGTTTTCTGCAGCTGCATAAACTGTAGAGGCATGTGGCAGGTATGATGTCTGGGTCTCATGTGCTGTGACTGAAGTGAAATGGCAATGCGGATCTACAGTGCCCCCTCCTTGCCAATGTTGGTTGCTGGCCATTCGATCAAGGCCAGATCGATGGCTGGTTGGCAGCGGCCACATGTCCCGAGCTGTGGGAGGAACCCTTGGGTAAGAGAAATCCAAGAGGAAGCTCCTGAACCTTCCTGGTTCTTTTGTCAAACAGAGAATTCAACATTGCACATAATCAATAGCTAATTACATTAAGTCTAATACAGTGCATTATTATAGCGTATTATGGTGTTACTGTTTCTTTAAGTGAATCTGTTGTGCACATGTAGGAAGCATAAGGTGTTTCTACGAATTTTTGCAACAGGAACAATAAATGGGAGGGGAACTTTTGGGGGACTTTGTTTTGTGCGTGCAATGTAGGAACAATAAAATCCAAGAGGAAGAACTATTTAATATTATTCTTTTTTTTTAGGATAAATAGGGTCATGCCCATATTGATTGAAACTGTTTAATATTATTCAATCACAATTTAACATGAACTTTGTTTGGTGTGCTTGAGGTGGTGTAAAATCACAAAAAATAGCTACCCCATGCCCCCACATCTTCCAACTATTTATGATTGGGATTAGTTTCAAATAAAAGATCCCAGATTAACATACCATGGAATGAACTAAGGCGCCCATAACGGGACGAAAGAGGGCCAGGTGGCGGCTTTCTACGACGCTCGTTGTGTCCTGCGAGGCGGCGCCGACAGCTGCGCTTCCCTTGATCAAACTCCCCCAACTGATGAAATCTGTAGTGGTAATAACATCAAATGACCGTAACATCTAAATAATGTTGCAATTATAAAAAAGACTTAAAAGTTCACACTTAAAATGCAAACTGCACAACTAGTTGAAGGGACACAAGGATACTCATTGAAACACTTGTTTAACTTTATTTAAGATGGGTCCAAAGTGAGAGCCATTGTCTTGCTTTCTTTCAGGGATGGAATCCTACTTTATCTTACATGAAGACGATTATGGAGCACACTAATTATTCTTCTGATTACTCTTTAAGTTAACACACTCTATTTTAGTTCAGAACCAAATTTCATCCCAAAATAAAACAGTGCAGCCTACTTAATTAATGTATATAATTTATCAGTGAAAAATGTCTCTGACATTATAAAAAAGAAAAGATACACAAACCAACCACTAACAACGTTAGATTAGCAAATAAATTAATATTTAACTACTAAGCATCAAAGCATGCAAATAAATTAAATAAAGCAAACTCCCATGGATTCTCTTTTAAAAAAGACGCCTTAATTTTATACCTCTAAAAAAAAAGTGATAGCTGATGCGAATAAACAAATATTAGCTTTTCAATGATTAGGGTTGGTCATGTTCCATCCAACTATTTTGTTTCAAGCATAAAAAATGGCTGAAAAGGGTTTAGGTAAATAAAATAAAAAATGCAAGTATCTAACAAGGTTGGGAATATAAATTTTCAGGAAAGAAGAAATAGCTTGGAAATAGTCTACTAACCGTTACTACCTTCCATTAATATAAATGCAAATTGTTGGGCTGTTGCATTTCTTGTGGCCCTTCAGTGAAAACACTAATAGATGTTCACATGACAAACAAGAAAAAAATAGATACGACAAGAGAAAATTTCTTTGGTGAATATGCATATGTCACCAACTATTTATAATTACAAAATACGAACAAAAAGGCGTAGAAATACTACAACTAAAAGAAAATAGCGAAATCATTCCAACACCACAAACAACGAGACGATGAAAAAGAAAAAGACAAACAAATAGTTTCGAAATTCCTTCATCTATTCAAACTTGAAAAGAAAACTGGATATTTTTAAAGAAAAATGCGGAGCTGTTATCAAAGCTACAGAAAAACACTCGACAGCTATTGTTAAACATTCAAAAATCAACTATCAAATTGTAACCAACAAAATAATTTGTCGAGCAATTACAAAAGACAAGCTAAACAATTGAACAAATTGTAACCAAACATTAAGAAATTTAATAGCAAACCTGCTACACTGTTGACAGAAGCGCTGTTCGATGCCACCTACGATGACCTTAGGTGCCTTTGAATGCAAGGCACACACCTTGTGCCTACAATAGTAAGCCTTCGTACCACTCAAGTCCTCGTTGCATCCTTCCACCTGGCACCTAGGAGTCTGTTGCTGAGCACTGGACCCCACTCCCTTTGATTTCTTCCCTAGTACTGGGGCTGGTTCTGGTACCAGGGAGTGGGTTTGTACAGGCTTCTTTGACGAATTGGGTTCCCCAGTGTTTCCATCTTCGAAGTATATCTTCTTACCAAATTGGAGACCAGACATGGAATCATGATTGAGCTTGAACCAGTCTCCATTTGGGGGATTTTTGTTTTTCCCCTTCTTCTTTGGAGACTAGTGCTCCTCCATGGAGTGTCAAGAAGGGCTAAAAGGGTTTGTGAGTCGTCTCTGAAAAAGGGTAGTGATGAAAAGGCATTTGATTAAGATGAATGAAACGAAATATTTGCTTACCTCTACAATTATCTCTCGGTAGAATCCTATAAAAGGGTCTACAAGGGTTTGTGAGTTGTCTCTGAAAAAGGGCAGGGATGAAAAGGCATTTGATTAAGATGAATGAAATGTACCTCTAGAATTATCTCGGTAGAATCCTATAAAAAACACAGTTTGTTGTGGTTTCATAGTGCCCAATTAATCTACCTCCTATTAATATAGGATTGAGATCTGCTAATATTGAGCACAGTAACTCTGTAATTCCTGCTTTTTCAAATTCACTGTTCAACTTTTTAGTGCACACATCTCAAAGGCTGGTCTGTCTGTGCACGCATCTTGAAATAATTCGACAGCTGGATTTAAAAAAAACAGAAATTGCAGAGTACTGTTCACAGTACCCGGATCACAGCAGATTCTCACCCATTAATATATGCTCTATTAGACTACTAGTATATACTCAATTAAAATAGAGGTCATCAAACTATTTAATATTTATATGACTTTTTAAAATTCAAATTGACAACCTCCCCCACTCAGAATAATATTTATTAATTTTGTCACTAGATAAAAAAATAATTCTCAAAATAGAATTTTAATATTAAAGACTCACACTAGTACTATATAAATAGCTTAAATGCTAGATAGAATTTAAATTATTTATTACAAAAATAAAGAATAAAATATAATTGTACGAAACGCTAAAAATAATAAGTGAAGAAGTTTTGATGCTATATTTTTAATAAACATTATTTTAATTTCAGTGTATTTTTTGTCAGATTACCATTATAATTTATTTTGATGCTGTATAGTTTTATTGTGTTTTGTTCACCTGTTTTTTAGTTTCTAATTTATCTTTCTTTAGCTATAGATTTATATTCATGAAAACCGTATTTCAATGAATTTATAAGATTGCAAAGTATATTGTTTTTCATATTTTTGTTGACAAGCAGTGTTGGTTAAAACGTCTGTTTAGACTGATTAATTGGCCGATTAGTCATTGACAATGACCGTTTGGTTATCATGAATTTTTTCGACTAATCGAACCATTATTTCTGAATATGGTCGATTATTCCCGATTAATCACTTAACGATATCATATCCATAGTGTTAACAAGTACTGATACCCCAAACGACGAAGAATATTTTTTATAAACCATAATTAAAAAAATTACGAAACCAACATTATTACTTTTTTTTTACAAAAAACCATAAGATATTTGTTAACATTATGGATTTCATTTACAAATGGAGAGTTTCGATCGAATCGAATCTTTGATTCATTCCGGTACTTGGGATCCTATGGATGACATTATAACTTTTACTGATCCCTACATGAAGGATCTTATTTATTTTGACAATATATATATAATCTAAATCTAAACAATCTTTTTTAGAAAGAAAGATAGAATTTTCCATATTTATCTTTCTTAGTTTTTTTTATCATTTATTTTTTTCAGTTTTTTTTCCTATTGACAAATTCTATTTGATCAATACAATATTGTATTGTCGAAATATCATTTCAGTCCGGTCCTCTTTTTGAATTTTAGCAGCTCATATGAAAACTTGTGAAACCAATACCACATAAAATCTAAAAAGGAGACCAGATTTCGGTTCGAAATAAAAAAAAATAATCACGGTGGTTTTGTAAAAAAAAAAAATTTAATTATAATTTATAAAAAAATTTCAACGACGGAAGTATACTGTTTCCGTCACAAAAATAAATCTTTTGAGATCCTTTGATTGATGTGTAGGTGAACTTTACCGCTATAATTGTAGAGGATGCGGACCAAACGCAGGGAAGGTGGGGGCTTTTCTAGGCTCAAACTACGATGAGTATCGACTGGACCTGGTCTATGGTCTGCTCCCAATTACACCGTGGTGGACCTGGTGGTGGTGAACATGTGGAATTCAATAGTGGCAGCTTCCATGTTTTTTGTTTTGTTTATATTTGGAAATGTTTCATGCTGGGATTCACTCATCTTCTTTTTATACATTACAAATTTACAATACAATATTATATACATTTGTTAATGGTGTACCAGACACTTTACTGCAGATACAGTTCAGTTACGATACAGCACAACACTCATGCCAGTCATGACTCATGACTTGGTGTTTGGTGTCACTCACGTGTCGTGTCGTGTGTCGTGTCAATTGACACGTCAGATTATAACATAATACAAAACATAATTGAACATGACTGTGCTTAACTCAATCAACATAAAATTTATATCATTATTTATTTCATAAAACAATTTAAATTTCTAATAATAAATGCAATTTTAATACATAAATATTTTTTACAACATTACTTATTTATTTTATAATTGTTTATTTTTTCACATTTTTTGACATTTCTAATTTTTGTCTCCCTTAATAGACTTAAAATTAAAAAAAAAAAGTATATAGTTAAATGCGACCAATCAATGAGACTAATATGTTGTGATCATTTATCGCAATTTAATTACGACACGACAACACAATACGTATCCATGTCACGACGTAACTAGTTATAGCATGACACAAATTTAGATGATGAATAGCCGTCCGGAATGTGGATTGAGATCTGCTGCGATCCGAAGCCTGTGAACAGTAACCCTTAAATCTCTGCTTTTCCAAATCCAGCCGTCCAACTTTTTATGTGCACGTATATCGAAACAGCTGGTTTTTGTGCACGCATCTCGAAACAATTCGACAGCTGTTTTGAAAAAGCAGAGATTTCAGGATACTGTTCACAGGCTTCGGATCGCAGCAGATTCTCTTCCCCGGAATGTATCCATAATGTGTTTAGTAATTACTGAATTGTCGTATTGTCACGGCAGCCAATTATTTTAGTTTTATCAAAGAAAATTATGTCTCACTGCAATGCAATTTAAGTGGGACTTAGAGAATAAATGCAGGGTGTTATCTTCATTATTATCATTATTATTTGTAATAAATTGAATTGGTTTTATAAATTAAACAAGAATGTCTATGAACTGAAGGAAGCCTCAACAGTATATAACTTGAGAAGGAAGCACTTGATAATCATTTTCTTTACAGTATTAACAATCTTTAGTTAATTAGAAAATATTAATTAGATCTTGCTTATTTGGGTATTTTTAAAAATGTCAAAATCGGCCAATTTAATGGCCGGTCTTTTTTTTTCTCAATCGGCCAACCTTTTTTTTTTCTGTTTCAAACAATCAATTTTTGTTCAATCATCTCACCGTTTTTTTTATATTAAAATATCGAACAATTGATTATTTACAACAATTCAGTTTAATCACTTTGATTATTATAAAATAATCAAATAATCATTTTTACCGGTCCTTTTTTATATTAAATATTAAATAATTGATTGTTTATAACAATTCAGTCAAACAACTCCCTTTCATTGTTAGAAAATATTCAAACAACCATTTCACCGTTCTTTTTATATTACAATATTAAACAATTTATTGTTTATAACAAATTGAGTCAAACAACTCACTTTGATTGTTATAAAATATTCAAACAACTCACTAATTGTTCTCAAATATTATAAACAACGGTGAAATAAACAATATGAACAATTAAAGTAATAATAATAAAAAAAAAATTGAGAACCGGCCATCTAATGACCAATGGAGAAAATAAGTAGACCGGCCATTAAATAGCCAATTTGAACATTTTTAAAAATACACAGTTAAGTTGAGTATAATTAATATTTTATAATTAACTTTAGATATTAATAAAAATGTCGGCTCTTGTATTATTTTTTTTTTTTTTTGAGGAAAATGTCGGCTCTTGTAGCTTCCTCTCATAGTATGAAAGATGGCTCTACATAGGGACAGTGCTACATTTAGGGGCACAGTATCCACTGTTTCCTGCCTAATTGTCAGAACACTATAAGGCCCTGTTCGGACGTATAATGGGAACGGGAACGGGATCGGGAATTGAACTGACCAAATACTGTGTGCGTGGGATTTTTTTCACGAAGTCTGAGTGAATTTGCTTTTTCCCACGCGTACAGTAAACGGCCGAACAGGGCCTATTGTTCATCACTAAGTCTCAGATTTTATTGAACTCTGTTCAGTTGGCTTTTTACTTCTTTTTACCTCCCTCTAAGAGGTCATTTTAATTTCTGGTATAAGCCATAAAGCGAAAGCAGGAATTAGTTTCCTCACTTATTCTCAAGGTACGAGAGAAAGAGGGACCATGAACAGCTAGTGCTTTTGCAGGATTTTTTTTAAAAATCATAATTAAAATAATTAAATTTACCTAAACGACATGATTGCTCAAAGATTTACAAAAACCATCAATACCGAGATGCCAATTCGGTCCGAAATAATTTTTTTTTCCGGACCGAATTGGCATTTCGGTCCGGAGGAAAATTTTGGCCGGACCGAGATGCCAACTCGGTCCCATTGTCAGGAGCTGGCTTAATTTGAGACTTGAGATGACTGTGGCCTTCTTAGGTCCATCTAGCTATGATCTATCGCTTTATTATAAGATCAATGCAAATATGATACTGATACCCAACTTGTCCCAGCCTGTATATATTATAGCATTCGATTAATTACCTAAAGGGACATTATTTTCCATCATCAGCTACCATTTATTGCAGAGCGGAGCCAGATTTTCGAAATATGAAAGTCAAACACAAATAGGGGTCAATAATATAAATGTTTTTTTCTCGTAGAATTAATAAAAGTCAATTTTATAGTATTATGACATTTTACTCTAAATTATATAGAAAATTATACATAAATACAAAAAAAATCAATTGACCCCATGCTTGTTACTTAACTCTACCTCTGATTTATTGCTTGGAACTTAAAGTAATAATTAATCATAATATTTAAGTTTGAAATTAGAATTTCATTTTAGAGTAATTACTAGCACTAATCTTCCACAAGCTATTCAACTGCACAAAACTATGCTATGTTTACATCATGCATGAAATTGATCATTAATTTGCAGTCACAACAATTTAGTTTAAAGTGCAGGAATCAAATAAGGTTTCCAAATGTTCTATAATTTTAAATTTTCTATCAAAATCTAAAATTTAGGTCATAATAGAACATAAATATATGATCATGATTTTAATTTCAGTTTATTAACATATACCCCATTATATACCTCCTTATTTTAGCAACTACTTTACTAAGTAATATTTGGCACAAATCTAGACAAGATATACAAATAACTTTTGGAGGCATAGTTTGATTTGTCAAGTAATCCATAGATTTGAGGAGCATAAATTAATATTTATCAAAACTAAATATGAGAGGACCAATTTGATTGATGTAAATAAAAAAGGCAATTTCTGGTGGTAAAGTTGGGGCGTCACAAAAATCCTTTAGTTATATAATTTCTGGTGATAAAGTTGGGGCACAATTTCTGGCTCTGGACCGAGATGGCAACTCGGTCCGGCCAAAAATCCTTTGGACCGAATTGCCATTTCGGTCTAGAGGGACCACACGATCGGCCGCATATTAAAACAAATCACGCATATTAAAACCTTGATTTGTTGTGAAAATGAGGGGAACCGAAATGCCAATTCGGTTCGGAGAAAAAAATTCGTTCGGACCGAATTGGCATCTCGGTATTAACGGTTTTTTGTAAATCTTTGAGCAATCATGTCGTTTAGGTAAATTTAATTATTTTAATTATGGTTTTTAAAAAAATCCGCTTTTGCATCGTGTAGTGGCGGATTGGATTGAATTTTTTTATAAACCATAATTAAAAAAAAGGGTCCGCCTAGCTCTCCCCCGTGAACAATCTCCCGTTTCATCCCCCGTCAGTTGCATTAATTAAGGTAGTTAGTTAGTTAGAATTTATAACTGTCAGTGTATTTTAGGAATTTGCAGAAGTATTCATATGTAGCACAACTAGTATTCATCCATCTATATGAATGTATTCACATTTGCAATAGAAACATATTTGGATATATTACAACAAGAAAATAGGGGACAAACAACATGTGTGGGGGACCGCACAACTGTCAGAGCATTAATTAAGTGGGGGACCGCATAACCGTCAGCGCATTAATTAAGTGGGGGACTTCTAACTACCTTCAGCTCATTTTAGAAATTTGCAAAAAAAGTATTCATCTGTAACACAACTAGCATTCATCCATCTATATAAATGTATTCATCTTTGCAATAGAAGCATATTTGGACACATCAATCACTCATATTTTACACGTTTTTAGAGATGGGTTTTTTTTTCTCCGTTCAATCTAACTAATATTTCTGACGATCTGTGAGGAATTTTGCAAATCTAAAACCACGAATATCTTTTAAATAATTTTCTCTTTCAAATGAGATCCATGATGACATACTTTCGAGTTGTCCGTTGCACAAGTATTCACACCTCGTCATGCAAGTATTCATCCCGCATTAAGCAAGTATTCATCCTCATCGTGTAAGTGTAAATAGTTAATGTACCAAGAGTATTACACATTTTTAGAGATGGATTTTTTTTTCTCCGTTCAATCTAACCAATATTTCTGACGATCTGTGAGGAATTTTGCAAATCTAAAACCACGAATGTCTTCTACACAATTTTCTCTTTCAAATGAGATCCATGATGACATACTTTCGAGTTGTCCGTTGCACAAGTATTCACACCTCGTCATGCAAGTATTCATCCCGCATTAAGCAAGTATTCATCCTCATCGTGTAAGTGTAAATAGTTAATGTACCAAGAGTATTACAAACATATGTGCATACCAAACAAATAAAAAGTATTCATCCATAAGATATCAAGTATTCATACATATAAGTTAAAGTATTCATGCCTAAGATATTAAGTATTCATCCATAAACGTTGAAGTATCCATCTCTAAAACATTAAGTATTCATCTATATGTACTTAGTACGCCCTGTTCTAATTCACTATTAATGAAGCTTTGTTCTTTGCCAATAACTCGGATCTGACCCGGCGGTCGACAGTGATGGATCTACTCCGGCAGAGGCGGAGGTGGGAGAGAGAGGAGGCGGAGGTGGGAGGTGGGAGGTGGGAGACGGAGGTGAGAGACGGAGGTGGAGGTGGGAGAGGGAGGCCGAGAGGGAGAGGTGGGAGAGGCGGGCGGAGGTGGAGAGGGAGAGGTGGGAGAGGTGGGAGAGGGAGGGAGAAAGAGGAAAGAAATAAATGGAGAAAATTGGGTAATTAATTTGTAGGGCCATTAGGTAGTTAGAATTTTGAATTATAGTTAGAAAAGGTAGTTAGTTAGTTGGGGGATGAAATGGGAGATGGATAGATGGGGGAAGATATAATTACCCTAAAAAAAATTATGAAACCAATGTTGGATTTGTTTGATTGAAAAAAAGGAAAGTACTTTCTTTTACTGAGTGAGACATTCATTTGAAGAATCAGCTAGCTCCCAAATTGGTATCTTTGATATCTAGTGCAATGTTATCAATTTGGTAAGATCTATAGAAAATTATTCCATGCTGTCATAGCCAATGAAATCCAACTTCACCAATGACATTCATACGTAATAAATAAACAAAATACGTATATATGGCACGACTAGAATAATGGCTATCAGTACGGCACAACACGACACGTGAATTTCAACTGAGTTGTGTCCAGACATGTTTCGTACCATGTCGATGTGTGTCTTGTACGAGGTAGGAGATTTTAACAACAACAACAACAAAAATAGACGGAAGCACTGTTAGCATGTCTAAACACAGCATTCCAGCACGTGTCGTGTATGGTCCCTGCACTGTTCAGCACAACTTGATTTACCTATCATTCGTGTCAACATAGTACGACACATTTAACAAACATGACTAAACACGACACTTGAAAACACCATGTGTGCGTATGTAGGGATATATAAAAAGAGTAGCATGTTATGATCGAACACGTCACTAAACGCTTGCGTGTCTCGTGACATGTCAATTCGCGTGTTATTCGAAAAAAAACAACACAGTACAATATGTGAATCGGTATAATCACGACATCACACAACACTACAATTAGACATTTGCTCTCGGGTACCTCGAGCAGGGCAGGGCAAAACCCTTCCCGGGTAGCGGGCACAACGGGTACGGGTACCCGGGTACAACGGGCACGGGTAGACGGGTTTTTTTTTTTAAAAGTCCGCCCTGCCCGTTTCAAACCCGTACCCGTCCCGGGTAGACGGGTAGAGGGGTTTTTTTTTTCTGTTTTCTGTTTTTTTTCTGTTTTTTTTCTGTTTTTTTTCTTATTGTTTGTACCGTGTCGTACGAGTATTATTACGTGTTTATAATTTGACTTTTAAAATCTAAATAGTGTATATATATATATATATACATAAAATTATCAAGTCACATCTTTATAATTCCTAAATAAATAAAATTTGGTCATTTGTTGAAATTGGACACTCGAGCGCCGTTTTATGACCGTTTGAAGTTTCGCTGTCGTTTTTCGCCTTTTCAGTGAAAAATATCCTCCCTATTTTATTTGTAATTTAGCGTAATTTACCGTATTTTAGCGTAATGTAATGTAATTTAGCGTAATTTAACATAATATAGTGTTATTCAACATAATTTCAATTAATCTAGCGTATTTTAGTATAAATATGCTAATTATATATCAAAAGAAGTAATATAACTTTGGATATTAATAAACTTTGTGTTATGTATGTGGGCCTGATTCTAGGAGTATGCGGGGGGGTGGCAGGGGAGCGGCAGCCCCCTGCGAGCGGTGTCTTCTGAGAAGTCAATTGCATGAAAATCCTTTTACCGACGGCCCAGATTAGTCAAGTTACCCATTAAGATGTACGATCCAGATTAGTCTGTTTTTACGCCCTTTCAGTGGGTTTGTATTAAACTTTGGATATTAATATTCAACATAATTAATAATTTGTATTAAACTTTGGATATTAATAAAAATGTCGGCATTCTAATTATATAATTTCATAATTTATTTATATCTCGAAATTTGTAGTTTACATTTTAAATTGATAATATATTTTGTAAACGTTCATTTATTTTTAATAGGTTAAATAAAATATAAATAAAAAATATCTTAAATCAATTACTTTAAAACAATAAAACCTATTCAAATCTAAATTCAAATCTAAATTAAATATAAATCTAAATTAAATCTAAATTCAAATCTAAATTAAATCTAAATTAAATTAAATCTAAATTGAATATAAATCTAAATCTAAATATAAATCTAAATTGAATCCAAATCTAATTTAAATCTAAATTAAATTAAATAAAAGAAAAAGAAAAAAAAACAAGGCATGAAGCCTCTGCCGAATTTCAAAAGAAAAAAAAAACAATATAAATCTAAATTCAAATCTAAATTAAATATAAATCTAAATTAAATATAAATTCAAATCTAAATAGGTTTATATTTGAACCGGTTACTGTAGAACCGGAGGGAAAAAAATTTGAAAAAAAGGGGTTCGGGTAAACCCGGGCGGGTACACGGGTTCGGGTGCACGGGTGCACGGGTGCACGGGTTCGGGTAAACGGGTGCGGGTACACCCGGGGCGGGTTCGGGTACACGGGTAGCGGGCACGGGTACGGCGGGGTACGGGTACACCCGGATTTTTTTCCAAAAATAGAGGCCCTGCCCGTTTAAGATCCGTACCCGTGTACCCGTTTACCCGGGTATACCCGGGCACGGGTACGGGTACCCCGGGCACCGGGCACGGGCGGACCGGATTCGGGCAGCCCGCCATGGGTAGTGTCAAACCACTAACTACAATGTACAACAAACATGACCAAACGTGACTAGCACGACGGAACATGATTAATCACGTTTTAGAGACGGCTCATTTGATGACGCCGACAAATATACTGTGATTAGTTTTTACGATGTCGATCACAACATGATATGATACGTAAAAACTTAGTTTAATTACGATACAATACGTAATCACAAGTAACAACATAACTGGTCACAATAGCCATTCACTATCCGTGTAAAGGCCTTTTCCCAAGCAAATTGAAATTTTTTCAGGATGGATAGAAATATTTCTTTAGTGGACTATCTACATCTTTCGGCTTTAGCATTAAATGTTATACATGTCCAACAAAAATGCTTTCTTTTACAGTTGGCATATGGGGGCTTTTTCCATAAATTATGGGGTAATTAATTACAGTGGTAATGTGTTACAAAGTGGCTTTAGGCCTTTATTAGGGGCTTATTGGTTTCTCCATTCTTTCTTTGAAGCTTTTGCTTTGACAAGACAGATATAATTTGTTTAATCCCCAACCTTACTTGATACTGTTTAGATGTGATTTGTTTCATAGGTGGAGAATCTTTTGGAATGACCTTTCTATTGCCTGACCGTCCATTGGGTATCTGTGCTTTTGAGCTCTCTGTATTCTATATTATTTTTTTCTTTTTGGTGTTTCTAAGTTTTGTACTCAACCCAACCGCCATTGGAGACCGAGTAAGTAATTTTTATTTTGATGGTGTTAAAGTCCCCAAGTCACCTCACCCTAGGCAAACAGGATCTATTTTAGTAGAGTTACAGTAGCTGTTGTGACTATATTGGGTGTTTAAAAATGTTTGTATTCAAAACAGAGGTGGACCTAGACATGAGCAACCTCAAACCAATGCTTAAGCTTAAGTTTCAATTTTTATAAAGAAATTAAATCCTCATAAACTAAGTTTTGTTTTTAAATTTGTCCAATCTTTATGCAAAAATTAAAATTATAAGATAGGTCTTATGCGAATTATAGGATTTTGTGTCTATAACAACTTACGAAGCCTGACATGTTCGATGGGTGTCGGACTCAATTCGGTCTGATACCGGAAATTATTCAATTCGCTTCATGATTTGTACATACCGATTCAATATATTGTTAGTGGAGACCCATTTTGTGTGTGGTTTGTTTATGGGAAACGAATCCGTTGAAATTCTCACTGGTGAACAGTATTTTTGAAATTTCTGCTTTTCTGAATCTAGCTGTCAAGCTGTTTTTAGATACGTGCACAGAAAAGTCAATTGTTTCGAGATACGTGCATAGAAAAAGTTGGACAACTTAAAATTTCAGAAATTTCAAAAACACCGTTCACAAATGATAGATTTACACTGTTCACAAATGATGAATTTGAGCATATTTCAATTCTTGCTTATGACACCTGCTTACTAACCGACGGTTGTATTGTCATGTCTCATACCAATCATGCAAAAAAAAAAAAAAAAGTCTAATTAAAGATAAAGAGGTCACATTTTTGTGGGTCCCTTGAAAAGCTGATATATGCGCAGTGGCTCAGCAGAAGCGTATTGGCGTTGCTCTGATTAATTAATTTCATAGCGAGTTAGCGACTGACACTAGTCCACAGTTATCATATAAAAATGTGTTATGTTAGAACCTCATAATAATCAACTAGTTTTTTCAATGACAACAAAATTAGATTAATATTCCTACGCTCAAAACAGATGGAAGTGGGGACGGAATGGTGGTGCGATGTTGAAAAAGTAAATACAGAATTAATTAACAAATCCTTTGGTTGGTCCATGGTGGGTAACAGCTTGGAACTTTGTGGAATGCAAAGAGGAGTATAATAATGTGATTAAACCTTGATTAGGCTAAACATGAAGGTAGCACGCAAGGCAAGATTTAATTAAGGCAGAATTGGCATTGGTAGTCGTACAGTTAATGCATGTGATTAATTTGTCCCCTTTTGCTGAGCTCCTATTAAAACAAGAAAATAACATGCATGAGTTTAACCAAATTAGGATGATAGGACCACACAGCCGTCTAACGCACCAAGTACAAAGAACAAAAAGAAACTTACCAGTAGTGGAATTATTCTAAGAGAAATTCTATCTATCCATCCCACAAGTATTGGAAAAATAATGCTCTCTTGGGGCCGCACATTCTATATCTATATATATATATATATAGAGTGGCTAAGATCAAAGTGGTATGACCAAGGCCTTTGGTGCTACCAAGTCGTTTTTGGATTTTCAAAGTCCAAACGGTCGATCTAAACCGTTAGATGTGATCTCTATATTGAAATCTGCTTGGAGACCAAATTTTACATTTTTTGAAATTTTTTTACTATTTTTTAAGCCACTTTGAAAATTGCTGATCACATGGTCCAGAATTTGGTTGCACTGTTTTTACTGTTCACCCGAATCTGCCATTTTCAAAGTGGCATAAAAAATAGTAAAAAAATTCCAAAAAATGTAAAATTTGGTCTCCAAGCATATTTTAATATAGATTGAACATCTAACGGTTTGAATCGACTATTTGAACTTTAAAATTGCAAAAACTAATTGGTAGCACCAAGGCCTTGGTCATACCACTTTGACCTTAGCCACTCTATATATATATATATATATATATATATATATATATATATATATATATATATTTTTTTTTGCTTTGATTTATTTAATTTCGACTATTGACCGGTGTCATTCCCTTCAGGCAGTTAAGAAGAGAATTTCTTTTATTAGATGCTCATATATTACCTTGGTTAAATAATGAAGAAGATTTATAAGTCTCTCGTCATGTTATATTTCATTAAAAATTAAATATATATTTTTTTAGAAGTTTATTTATTAATTTAGCAGTCCCAAGTATTTGGATTTAGTTGCACGCATTTTTAATTTGCAAAAAAGTGTAATAGGTTTTCTTTTTGTGTTTTTTGTTAGAATTTAATTATCTCGTGTTTTCTTAAGAGAATAAGAATAACTTTTTTATTGTTGTTGTTGTTGTTATTATTTTCTCTTACTGTGCAGTACATCAGTATTTATAATAAAACATCTATTTTATAGTTTGAATGTTTGGTTATTTCTAAAGTGCCCAATACAAAATATGACTAATTATGGAATATTAGGGCCTGTTCGGCACGTTACTGTGTCCGTGGGAAAAAAATAATTCACTCTAATTGAATTTTTTTTTCCCACGCGCAGAGTAAAATTCAGTTCAATTCTCATGCCCACACCCATTCTCTTTTTTGTGCCGAACATGCCCTTAGTTAAGGTGGATACCAATTTAGCCTATAACTGCTATATGAGAATCCTAGAGCAAATGTAGAGTGTGATGTGAACTTTAAAAATCTATTTGATCGACTTCAAAGACGAATCTGAACCGTTGAAATTCATCTACTTCATGAGTGATGCATGTACATGAAATATTTTGAAAGTTTTGAATTCATTTAGTACAAGATCAAACGGTAAAAAAAATGAATCTTTTATAAATTATTTTATAATTTGTTTTATGCATTCATTTTTTCATTATTTTTTTAATCGCTTGACCTTGTACGAAATGAATTCGAAACTTTAAAAAGTTTGCATCCATATGCATCACTCATGAAGTAGATGGATTTCAACGGTTTGGATTCGTCATTTAAAATCAATTCGATAGACTTTTAAAATTATGATCATCAAATTATCTTAATGAGCACATCACACTCTAGCTTTGCTTTATTTCCTAACTTGGTCTACCATAATATTATTCGACATTGAAGAAGATTTATTAGCGAAATACTCGTACTTTATTCATTTTAATTGATTAGTGAAAAATGCAGGGGGGGGGGAATAAAAAATGATATCACTATCCAAGATGCATTCGAATACATGAGAAAGGTTAAAAGGGCATTTTATGGTCAAACACCGGACACGATGATTTATTGTTAGGTTTTAATATATTCTTAGAGCATCTCTAATCCAGAAATTGATTAGAAATTTAAAACAACTGTAAACAGTTATTTAGAAAATAAAGTGATATTAATTGCTGAACTTTTCCATCGGTGAAATTACTTTCAATTTCTTTGACCCTCCACATCAGTGATATCTCCTTTTTTTTTCCGCTGAGAGAAGAAGTACTACAGGTAGAGAAATGAAGAGTCTGAGTCAATAAATTTGCCACGCTGTCAATAAGAAAACAATTTCTTTTAAAGAAAATTTGCTAATTTACAAACTACCGTACATCCCAACAATTAATATACAATTAGCCATATCAGATTACAAATTAGAAAACAAACTGAGTTGTAGATGCTCTTACCCGAGAAACATGCCATCACAATTAAGAAATCCAGAGGATACAATTAAGAAATCCGGACTTTTAGTATCTGGTTTGATTGTTAATTGAAAAATTAGAATGTTTTAAAATGTGATTCCCATTTTGTCATGTCATTTTTGTTGTTATTTATTAGCATGTTAAAAAATATGTTAACGGTGAGATTCTCAAGACCCAGGTTTAGCAACATCTATGTACTTTTATATTGTTATATTGTTCTTTTTAGGTATGTTATTTAATTAATCTACAGCATACATAAAAAATAAAAAAAAGAAAGAAAAAGGGACAAGTCACAACTCACCTCAGAAGGTCCGAAATGAATTCGTGCGGTGCTACGAATCTTAACTTTACTTTTGGACTCTGAATACGAATCTCAATTGATTCTGAGCATTTTTGTAGTGAGAAAAAAATGAATAAATACGAAGTTTTGCTATGCTCTGAAGCAGCGTTGTAGAAAACGTCTGTTTAGACTGATTAATCAGCCGATTAGTTGTTGGCAGTGACCAAACTGTTACGGATTTTTTCAATTAATCGACTGATTATTTCCGATTATTCTCGATTATTTCCGTTTATTCTCCATAATCGCTTGGCGGTACTCCATCCATCCGACAACTGCATACCGTTATTTACAACACTGTTAGTTATGTTTTGATATATTTAGTGCAACTCGGAGATAGTATGTGGTTTTGAATGAAGTTTCAACGTTTATTTTGCTTTAAAAAATATATAATTCTGTCACTTTATGTTAAAATCTTTTTCGCACCTTAGAAAATTTATTGTATCATGTAAAATTTGTTATAGTTGATCTCCAATTCTCCATCCATTTGCCTGGATAGATATCCTCCCAGGTATCCGACTCAAGCAAATTGCAACGGCTCATATTGACAAAATTGCAACATTATCATTAATTAAAATAGTTCATTAATTTTATTTAAATTATCTTTAAACTTATATAATTTAGGTTCAGATTAATTCTATCTGGACCAAACTCAATTCGGTGCCTATTGAGACTGTAGGGGATCTATTTTGAAATTCGTGCCATGTTAAATGAGCCATCAGATCATAATTTGCTTGAGTCAGGTATCCTGAGGTGATGTGAATTCCTATCTGCCTCCGCTGTGTGACTCTGACGACAGTACATATTTTTGCAAATTGTTTCATACAATGCTTATCTTAGATTTTATTTGGCAACGAGAGTCCATATCCTCGACGGTACCGTAAAAGTTTCTCTTTTACAGTTAGCTATTAACGGTTTGAGATTAACTCTCAGCCGGTTTGGTATTCGGCCTGACTGAGGGGGCAGTATTATTGGGCTTTGAGATTCGTGCAAAGTTAAAAATAACGGTCCAGATCAAGTAATTGTAAAAGATTCCCTATTACGGTACCGTCGGTGATATGAATTCTGGCAACGAAGGATGCGCAGAATAATTTATGCAGACACTGCGTCACACTGTACAGACGAAGTGGGCCCACTGACAGAGGCTCGTGGTGGCACGTCAGTAGTGGGTCCCAGTTAAAGGTACAGTCGCTGTCTGGGCTGACAAACTCGGGGACCGTACTTTTGGGGTCTGGTCTGGGCGTCTGGGTCTGGTTCTGGGTCTGGGCACGAGTGGAGACCTAATTCTCAGATCCCGTCTCGATTTTCGTAAGATTTAGCCACCTACCTTTCTTCTAGTTGAGTCACAAGAGGACGTGGGATCCACCGCCTGCCTTTTTTTTGTAGAACAAGTTTAGATACTAGGGAACAAGTGTCCATCTTGTTCACAACTTGACATCAGAATCCCTCCAAAGGATATGCATTTTCATAGTCATAGGTGTCTTGAATCTTGATTGATTCCTCTGTCTCCTCTTTTTTGAACATTCTATCATGCAACGACTTCTTACTAAACGATTTCTTCGTCACAATTTTCATCAAATAGGCAATAGCTCTATATGAATTGGGTGATTTTCACACAAATTTACTAGGACTGTTTATGAGCTGAGCTGAGTCCGAATTGAGGAAAACTTGAATTCAACTCGTGAACTTATGAGCTGATTTGAGTCTGAGTTGCTAATTCAGTTTCGAGTTAGAAACTCCAACTTTAATTCAACTCGAGTCGACTCGTGGCTTGTAGATAGTATATAGTTTATCAAATTAAAAATTATCAAAACAAAGTTGAACAAAATAAATAGTACACAATTTAAAACTTTACATAATGAAACAGTAGCAATTACATAATTAAGTAGTATAAAGTTTATTAAATTACTAAATAGTACGAAGTCTAACAAAACATTACATAGTTTACCAAGTCAAGTCAACCGAGTTGATTCCGAACTGAGTTTGAAGCAACTTGGATTCAACTCGTGAGACAATCGAGTTAATGAACTCGAGTCAATTTTGACTCGAGTTGTTGGTAAGTTAAATGTGAATTGATTCCGAATGAGTTATAAGTCATGAGTTTTTTTGTGCACCCCTACATATTATGAAAACCAATTTATATATCTCAGTATGTAAAACTGGACCGAGATATATAAAATTAATTTTTTTGTAAAAATTAAGTTTATTTTTCGCACTCTGTGACTCTGTAGGGGAAAAAAAATTGTTGAGAGGAATTGAACTTTCAAATTTGACGTAGAAACTTAGAATTAAAGGATGTATAACAGTAAAATATGCGTAAATTTTGAATAATGAATCACACGTGTAATAATTAATTAAAGTTGGTCAATCCCATTCATATAATAATGAAGCAACCTATGGAGACATTAATTGCATTATATTTATTTATAACCCAACAAATTGAGTTGATTTTTCGAAGTGTTTTTAACAGATTTTAGTTCAAAATTTTGAACTGTTTCCTTGCAATAATGGGATCCAATGTCGCGAATTAACAAATTCAGGTCATAAGTTATCTGAGTGTAGACAACAACTTAATTATATATAGAGCTATTTCTGATTTAATGTAGCTCTAACCACAAGTCTAGTTGAATTTTCTTCTGTGTTACAAGTCTGTCACAGCAAAGAAAGTTGTATGTATTGGCGCCATATGAAAACCAGTACTGTTTGGCAAAAGAAAAAAGATCACTAGCTACAGATGTGAAATATGGTGAGGTAAGTTTGAAGTCTGATCACTGACCATAAAAGGAGGGAGAACATGCAGCGTGTCAGCCCATATTTTTAGCTGGTCTCCTTCAAGTCTAACATTAGTACAGTGGCCCCTTCTCTCCCAGCAAACCCCACGATTTCAAGTTTTCAACTCAACGTTAATAACCGCGTGACACGGTGACACAGAGAGAGAGAGAGAGAGAGAGGATGTTTCATTCTGACAGGCTTACAGGCAGTAGTTGCCAAACTTGTAATAGTAATAATGAAAATAATAATAAATCTGAGAGCTACGATGCTTAATTACCCTCTTACAGCCGACATTTTTACTGATATCCAAAGTTCAATAGAAATTAATTAATATACTCAGATCCGCTAAAAAATTATAAAAATATCTGTACCGTCTATTTTCTGACCATTACTCAATTTAATTCAGTACCGGTCGGAAAATAACTGGTACTCGAAATTTAAAATGTTGATTATTGTCAAATTAAATTCACTAGCTGTATGCGAACAATAAATTTAGTATCATACGACACTGTGAAAAAAAACATCGGTACTTCAATCCGAGTTTCCTACGACTTTTTCTTCTAGCCAAATATGCTTTGCCCATCCTTAAAAAAAACAAAATTAAGTACCGGCCAGAAAATGGCTGGTCTTGTTGCAAATTTTTTTTTTTAGTACCGGCCATTTTCCGGCCAGTACTGAATTAAATTGAGTACCGGCAAAAAAAATAGCCGGTACGGATATTTTTATAACTTTTCAGCGAATCTGAATATATTAATTAATTTCTATTAAACTTTGGATATTAGTAAAAATGTCGGCTCTTACAGCTCCGGCAAAGTTTCAGAGAGACATATATAGCGATGTTGATTTTATTAGAATAGTTCATTTTCATTCATTGAGCATAAATTTCTATATAATTTTCATCTTCTTTTCATGCTGTCAAAAGTCTCAAATCTAAAAATAAATCTTACACTCCTCACCATTAAGTGATGTTTTTTATTTTCGAATTTCGAACTCATGAATTCTCATATCAAAAAACATGTATCTTCGTCACTAAACTAAAATACTGATTCTTATCATTAAGTGATGTAAAGGGGTGATGTCTGACCAATAGATGCATCATGTGCGCAGCACAGTCGGAATCAATCAGTCATCTTTTTAATAATTGTCCAACATCTATAGACTTATATGGAAATGTGACAACTAAATTTCAAATCAGAATGTCTCGCACGTCCCTACACACAATGTACAAGAAGTTGTCACTTTCATTATTAATCCATTCTACACGACAAAGGAAAAAAGCAATTATGCTAATCACAATGTTTATAATCTGAAGGGAGCGTTGTAGCCAAATTTTCAGAGAGAAAATATTACAGGTAAATGAGTTATTAGAGCAAATAAAAGACCAACAGAGATGCAACTCGATGAGCGCAGAAAGATACATCACATGTTGAAGAGAGAAACAATGGCACTAGAGCACAATTTCAAGCTATATTAATTTTTTTTAATTTAATTCTATTTTAATTTGCAATGTTATTTTTCTTTTAAAATAGCTCAATTGTTTTGAGCTTTTTCTTTCCTTTTTTTACGTTGTAGTTACAAACCCTTTGTAACTTAATATTAAAATATAAATGAGGGCATTGACCCTCATTTTTTCCTCAAAAAAATCATTAAGTGATGTTAATATGAACTTAAACTTGCAAGAATAATTTATGAATCTTAATTCAAAAATTTATTGGATCAAACCGTTAAATCTGATTTTGACTTTTTACTAAATGCATTAAAAATTTATAATTTAAAATGTAAATGTACGTTGAGAAATTTATAAATTTGGCTAACGTGCTTTGGAAAGTAAATTAGTGTCTGTTTTACTTCCTCACTTATATTTTCATTTTCAAAGTTCGAATATTCGATCTAAAAAGTTCAATATGTTCTTCATAATAAAATGTGCTTGGAGATCAAATTTTATATTTTTTTGGAAATTTTTTGCTCTTTTTTTGGTAAATCGTTGTTTTAATAAGGTAAAAAAATTAGATTCTTAAAAACTACGATTTTAAAAAAATTTAAAAATATATAAAATTTGATTTCCAAGCACATTTTAATATAGAGAATATGTTAAATTTTTCAGATTGAACATTTGAATTTTGAACATGAAGATATGAGCAGGAAGTAAAACAGATACTTTACTTCCCAAAGCATAATAACCCAACTCTATGTATGTGTATGTATATGTGTAATTTTAGTTTTAATAAATTACCGTATATAATAACATATATGAAATAGGTTTTACCCGTAGCTTAACTTGTTATATTAACGAAAAAAATACTTTACTATTATCCATACCTGATAAGCTAATAAAAGAAAACGTCTTATACGTATTCATCTTATTAAATACAATACAGATTAGATAAGCGGAGAAAAGCCAATTATTGACACTCCTACTCAGACACCGACCTTAATGGATCTAGGAACAAGCATCCTTTCCAATATGTGTAAAAAATTCTCTTCACTTTACGGTTTGAGATTTGTTCTCAGCCGCTTTGAGATCTGAGCTAGCACAAGGGCAGTATTATTGGCTTTGAGATTCATGCAAACTTAAAAAGAACAGTTCGGATCCACTAATTCTAAAAGATTTTCTTTTACGGTACCGGGGGAGGATGTGAATTCATGGATCTAGAGGAAATTGGGCCTTTCTTTTCAGATTGGTCGATACAGGAGAACAGAGTAGGTCCGATGCCCATCGGACCTACTTTTAGGTTCAACAAGTATGATGACTGTCCGATCTAATTCAAAATTTGTGCACACGAAAATTGGAACAAACGCACACGAAGTTTAAAGCGTTCCGCACAAATCGACAGTGATTAAACCCATCGAACCATAGTAGGTCCGATGCCCATCGGACCTACTCTCAAATCGTCGATACAGATCTGACTGATCTTCTGCGTCAAAAATAGTGCAAAAATGATTGCATATATCCAGAATAGTTATTTAATAAGATAAAAATATTTACTGTCTGATATAAAACGAAAGGATCAAATTTATAATCCGTACCATTGGAAGGGATCAAATTTATGTCTGGCCCTACTGTAAAATTATTTCACCTTAGATGGTAGCTGTGAACCTAGACACCAATATATAATAAACATATCGGTAAAATTAACCTGACTGTAATTGTTGTTATTTAATCAACTGATGTCAATGTCAATTGACTTTTCTTTAAATTGGGTTTTTTATTTTTATTTTAATCATTATGCTAAACTGTAAAAACTAGTTTGGCAAATCAATGAATTATGTTATCCGAATAGTATAAATAAAATCATATGAACAATGTTATTGGGATATGCGTCTGAATATTATTATATTATAGTGTAAATTTCGCCGGAAGTCACTAAATTCTGTTAGTTGTCACAATTGGTCACTCAACTTTCATTTATTCTTCAGCGGCCACTAAATTTTGTATTTGTTCCGATTAAGTCACTCTGTTAATATTTCCATCCAAAATACTAACGAAATACTATGTAGACGTCAAATTCATGGAACAATTTGGAGACACCATGCACTCTTCTTTCTTCCTTTTTCTTTCTCTTCCTCTGTGCCCCTTTCTTTTTCCCAACTTTGAAATTATCCCTATATTATACTATTCGAAATAAAATATTTTTTTTGATAAAAATTACTAAAACGTTGAAAAGAAAAAATGATGGATAGTAATAATGTTGATGGTGATGATATAATAAAAATAATTAAAAATAGTAACAATATTAAAAATAATATAAATAGTATAAGTAGTAAAAATGATGATGATGATGATGATAAAAATAATTGGGTTCATATAGTTTCTTCATAGAAAGGCCCAATCTGGATTTTGGGCCTTTTCCGTTGACTTCTCTTTTAGAGAATATTTTCCAATGCCAAAATGTTATCATTTTTCATTCAAGCCAGTAAACTAGTTCAACTAGGGGTGTTCAAACGGTCAGTTCGGTTGAAACCGAACTAAAATAACCAAATCAAACTTTTCTTCGGTTTTTAAAATAAAACCGAACCGAACAGAACTGATTAAGAACCGAACCGAACAAACCGAAGTAAACCTATTGGTGCCATTATTAACGAAAATTACACATGTTCATACACAAGTTGTTCAATTCTATACAAAATATATAGATGTTCTAAAATATTTAAACTAAATGAAAGAAATGAAGCATTGATTGAACCAAACAAAATATAAATCATACTTGAACCAATATAATTCGGTCGGTTCGGTTTAGTCAGTTTTAAAAACTGTAAACCGAACCGATCCATTTAAACCAAAATAATTCAAAATCTCA
Source organism: Carex parvula (assembly GCA_025461045.1). Lineage (NCBI taxonomy): Eukaryota > Viridiplantae > Streptophyta > Magnoliopsida > Poales > Cyperaceae > Carex > Carex parvula. The sequence continues at coordinate 46,446 of JAJGRW010000144.1, forward strand.
ACCGAACCAATCCATTTAAACTGAAAAACTGAACCATTTAAAAAGAAATTTTTCGGTTCGGTTGAAAACCGAACAAACGAAACCATTTGAACACCCCTAAGTTCAACAACATGCCCATTACCATTATATTTATATATTTGAATTCCCGATTGCTATTTCAGAAGTCAGCACCGATTGCATGTACCTATGCATGAAAGAATTACAAAAATATTCTATCAACTCAAAAAACAAAGTAAACATAATAAAAGCTTCACAAAACCTCTGAACAAAAAGCTATTTCAAGGGATTTTATGCCACCCTTTCTTACCAGTAAACAAAATTAACCATGACAAGGCAAACCCTTTCAAGGGATTTTATTCCCACCGATTTCATTAGGACATCATAGTTGCTCACTAAGGCCGGTACCGAAATGGTACCAGTCCTCTGTGAAAAAGTTATCACATCTAAAATTGAACAAAATAAAACTAAGCTAAAAACCCTACTACAGCTACTAATACCATAAAATCAAATGCAAACATAGTGAAAACAGCACTTCATCCAAACAGCAAGTCATCAAAATAGCTAGACTAAACAAAATTTTAAACTACTAATTAATCCCATCTTTACTTGTCAGAAAACTATGAAAAGTGCACACAAGCAAGACTATTAACAGTACAACTGACTTATGCTAGAGCTGCTGCTTTTTGAACAAATGAACCTTCTTGGAAGTAGGTTATTACATAGCAAACAGTCTCATAACCATCAACTCAAGATGTGAAATTGTAATTTCAAAAACAGAATCAGGGATATGGAAAAAGAAAGAGGAATACATAATCCGACATATAAAAAACAGAAAATAATGAAGGAACTAGGCAAAATTAACCCGATCATATTCTTATTCAATGAAGGCGAGATTCAAATCACAACCAAACAGATAAGAATTAAACCAATTTTTTTTGTTTGAAAGAAAAATAGGACTCACTGACGTATTTAGTACTGGTTCACCATAACTTTACTTTCATGTTATTTTGCAAACCCCCAATCCCCCGGCACAAGAAAGAAGCCCTCCTTTTGTTTATATCAACAAAACAAATTGACTTGTGCTCCCTTGATATCTTGATCTTCAGGAGGTAAAACTACACAAGCTTAATGCAGATACACAAGTAAAATTAAAAAAATATATATATATTTGGTAAAGGCAGCCAATGACATGCTGCCACATTGATACGCCTGGAAAAAATGTTTTCATCAAAATCAGGGTAAATTAAATCTGCCGTATGAAGCTTTTGTGTCCAAAACGGCAAACCTCATCTACTAAGCTCAAATATTAATTACCAATATTAAGAACAACTTTAGCAGCAAAATTCCAATAATTTGATTGAACTTGTACCACCACTACAACCGGTACTAAACCATTATCCTACTCATACACTCACTCACTAGCCTCCTAATTAAGATAAGAGTTCTTATTCTATAAAACAAAAACAAAAAAAAGATAAGCCAACAAGAATGCCCAAAACACCAAACCACCTACTGAACTTTGAATTTCAAATTTCAAAAATCAGTTAGACCTTTTGAATTTACCAGTCGATCCTGATGCCCGCCTCAGCTGCTCGCCTAGGTTTACTCTTTCGGCGGCTTCCGCTATGTCTGAACCCGTTAGCACGACCCACTACCTCAGCACCAGTCTGTGCCTCTGATTTGGTTTCTTCCTTCATTTGGGCCTGTTTCTTTCGCTTTTTCTTTGCGATTTCCTCAGCCTTCTTAGTTGACGTTACCGGAGTGGGTTTTGGATCAGCTTCAACCTTACCAGATTCGCTGTTCTCCTTCTGTTCCAACTCAACTTCAGGCTTTACTGATTCGTCCTCTTCTTCCTCATCAGTTTCATCTTTTAGTGGCTTTTGAGGCCGGCCACGTCGCTTCTGTATTGGAATCACCTCTTCAGGCCCACTACCTGTTTCGTCAGATCCGGTTGCAGCTTTCTTCCCCTTGCCTCTCCCTCTCCCCATGCCTTTTGAATCAGAAGATGCTCATACAATCTGAAATTTCAAAGTACAGAAAGAAACAGTATTGATTAGAAATGGATAGAATTAAAATAGAATAGTAATTGTGAGTAAGGAGTGTTTATTCTAATTTGTACAATCTTTAAGCATTAAACTTCTAATTTGTTAACAGACCTTTATCAGTAAAGAAATCCTTAAGGAATATCAGAAACGTGAGCCTGAGAATATTCCAAGGTTATAAGCAATCAACAGAGCAGGAAACTTTAGATGGTATAAGATTGAACGGAACCTAAAACTAAAAAATATTGTCTCATCTTTTTTTTTTGAAGGGGATAAATATTATCCCATCAAAATTCAAACAAAGACAAAACCTTTTGACAGGAAAAATCATGAGTTCTTCATTGATTAAGATAAGGGGTTCTCACTTCTCGGAGTGGATAATTTTGTTATGATAGATTTAAGAAACCCCAAAAAGGGAGCAACCGAGGAAAAGAAAACACAAATAATAATTATAGGATTGGAAGATTGGGACAAGCAAGTTTGAGCTATCGATTTGACAACTGACTTAACCTCAAATCTAATCCCTTACCAGAACATAGGCGCCAAAATATGAAGATGCATGTCAATATTGATACCACAGAAATTCTAGCTTAAATCGGAACAAAACCAAATCATCATCTCTCGACTTACAAGTTTCATAAAAGACGAGATAAATAAGACATAAGAACAAAATCAATCTCGGTTCTAGAATAAGTTTTCTGATTTGTAACAAGAACAAATTATTTAGTTCTTACAGAAATAAATAAAAAAGGAGATGAATGAAGTACCAAATTTCTCTGAAGCAGATGAATTTGAGGCAGCGAAAGAGGAGTCTCTTGTAAGAAAGATTTGAGTTTTGAGCGCACAAGTGCTTCACACTTGTAGAAAGAGAGACGAGAGGTTAGACAGCTGGAGCTGCGTATTGGATAGAGAACCAACAGAGAGAGAGAGAGAGAGAGACGAGCGCAGAGAGGCAAAGAGAGATAAGAGAGGCAAGAGCTCAGAGAAAGAGAGAGAGGTCTGGCCAGAGCCAGAGAGGAGATGTCTCTCTTAAGTTTGGTACCCCTGAATTTCGAAAAGCTTACAGTTAAGAAAAGGCTGGATCTGTCCGGTACCTAAAATGTTCTTCTTGTAATCGCATAACTGGAAGTCTCCAATTATTAAAAATGGAGAGGTTAAAAACAAATTTTGTTGCCGGTAACCACGTTGTTAAGGTCCTGTTTTGGACCACTTTTATTATTTTTCCATTTGTTTATTTGTCTAACTACAGACTCTCCCCCTTCCTTCCAACAAGCTATTATGTACTAATTTCATAAAATATGAACTATTGCTAATATTTTAAAGACAAAAGTGTTCATATGCGGTTCTTACTAAGGTTAAAAAAAATTGCATTTGATCCGTAGCAAGAAGCCTTTCAAAATAAATAAATGTCCAAATTTACAGAGCCTTGTTTCAAAGAGAAATAATATGAGGTTTGTTAATTTACATTAAGCAAAATTAGAAAGACATGATTTAAAGATAATTAACGAGCATCTGCATCCCTGAAACTATTTAGAGTTTCTAATCTGGCGTGGCAGTTGCTAAAACAGTTTCAAAGATGTAGATGAATTTCTTATTTAGTAATTTTGCTCAATAATTTCTTGTTAAGAAATCGTTTATAAACTCTGATGTGGCAAAACAATTGACCTGTATTCGCTAAAATTAGTTTAATTTACTGCTGATGATTTTAATTTACTGATGATATAGCTTATTAGAAACTCTAAAATTAGTTTTACGAATGTGAACATTTAGAAACTCCATAGTCTATAATTTCTTAAAAGCAGTCAACAGTTATTTAGAAACTCTAAAAGTTCCAGAGATGTAAATGCTCTAAGATCTCATAACTTATCTTCAAAAAGAAATTGTCTACAGGGTTCCTTTTTTCAAAATAATTATCAAATAAACATTGAACTGTCCTCATAACTTTGAGCATAGAAAAAAAAAATTATGGCTTTGAAAAAAAAATTGTAGAAAAATATAATTTTGCAGATCGTCTATCATAGTTCAAACCTCAATTGTTATTTATTATAAGCGTAGAATTAAAATGAGCAGCTTCTGTTTGAAGTTTGAGGAATAAATTTACATTTTTCAATTTATATTAAAAAAAATTACTATACAAATCAATTCAATTTGAAAAATAAAAAATTAAGGCTAATTCTCATTCATATAGTGTATATATGCTTACATACACCGTAACTTTTGTAGCATGGATTAAATGATCTCTTTCAAAAAATCATGCTACTGTCGTCAAGACTCTTTCTGAAATTCAAATAATGGGTATAATTTTACAATTATTATTTAATTTCAAATATATGTATAAAATAATAATTTGATAAATATTTATGTTTATGGGGCAATGCCTCCTTGTCATGACAATATCGGCTAATAGGCATTGCGATTAATGATAAGCGTCTAGTAAGGATAGTCGTAGTCTGATAGATCTGTGCTGATGTATTAATTAATATTGTTGCTCTTGGTTGGCAACCAAATATATATATATATAGAAATTGGCTACTCTATTTATATAAGTATATGATGGCATATGCTTATCAGTCATTTTTGCATTTTTAAAGTCTAAATAAGCGATTTGAAGTGCTCAACATGTTGTCCATATTAAAATGTGCTTGGATATCAAATTTTTCATTTTTTTCAAAAAAAATTATTATTGAAGGTCAAGTGATCAAACTGTTTTAATATCCCCAAGAAATCTTTTATCTAAGTTTCGAATATGCGACTTTTCATACGGAGAGCATTGTTTTTTGCCACTAGATTAAAGACATGTTCTCTAAGAATACGTTTGGATTGAGAGCGAGGTTAGTGAGAAAAAAGTGCTAATCCAAATTTGAAATAGTCGCTAACTTGAGCTAACTTAAGTGTTGGGTTAGCAGAATAGCACACTAACTTGAGCTAACTTAAGTATTGAGAATAGCTACTTTTTCACTTAAACATGGAATAGTTGCTAATCCGAATTTGAAGTAGTCACTAACACAACTAACTCTGCTATTCCTTGGCACCCAAACGCATCCTAAGTATATTGGGTTGTCATAAATTCATTCGCTGAAGCCATTTTCCGATTTTCAAATTAAGCCATGGAAATGTGAACAATCCATTAAAAAAAAATATTAGTAATGTATTTAGGACAAATTAAAAAATAATAAGGTCATTCCGAAATTTTTATGAATATCCAAAAAAATATTAAATTTCAAAATCTACCAAGATTTCGAAAACTGTTCAAACCGCAGATTTATTTTCCGGTTTTAGGTCGAATTACCACATATTTATTTCCCGGTTTTGGAATTCCAAAACTGCAAAATAAAATTGCGGTTTTGGTTTTGGAATTCTAAAACCGCAAATTTAATTTGCAGTTTTAAGTTTTTTTTAAAACAGAAAATCTTATAATTTATTTATTTTTTATATTGAAATATTAGAAATATTTATATATTTATTTGAAAATAGATGGAATACTATATAATTTGATTTATTAGAAAGACTACGACAAATAATCCGGATCTACATTTTTCAAGCTGGATTTTTCGCGGCTGTAAGAAAAATTAAAATATTTCTTTGTGTGTATTGGAAAAAAATAAAAATATTTTGAATCTGAGTTATTGATCCTGGTTCAAAACCATACAGAAAATATTGTGATCCTTTTATTTTTGAAAAAACAAAAAATTTAAGTTATTTAAGTATCTCTTTGTCAGAGAATGTCTGAGATTTTTTTTTTTTCAAAATAGAAGGATCACAATATTTTCTGTATATATCTAGAAGTGACTTTTGAACCGGGATCAATAACTCAGATTCAAAATATTTTTATTTTTTTCTAATAACACAAAGAAATATTTTAATTTTTTCTTACAACTGCGAAAAATCCGGCCTGAAAAATGTTGATCTGGGTTATTTGTCGCAGTCTTTCTAATAATCAAATTATATAGTATTATTTTCAAAGAATTATATAAAATATTTCTAATATTTCAATACAAACATAAATAAATTATAACATTTTTTGTTTAAAAAAATTAAAACCGGAAATTAAATTTGCGATTTCGGAATTCCAAAACCAAAACCGTAATTTTTTTTGTGGTTTTGGAATTCCAAAACCGGAAAATAAATCTGCGGTAATTCGGTCTAAAAATGAGAAAAAAATTTGCGATTTGGACAGTTTTCGAAATCTTGTCAAACAGAATGTAGATTTTGAAATTTAATATTTTTTTTTGGATATTAATAAAAATTTCGGAAGGTCATTGCTCCTGGAACAACTACGTGTTAGGAAAAAAGAGTTAATTTTTTTTATATTGAGTTAAATTCAATGCTTTGTAGGGAACTTCACATTTTTTGTGATACATAGTGGCAAGAAAAGGACAGTTTATTACGAACTTTAAAGTCGTTTCACCTTCTACAAATCTAACTATACGCGTAATTAGAAGCCAAGAAAAGTAGATTTCCATCCGATGTTAGCGGCGGTACAGAGTAGAACTGAGGGGTCGATGTCAAATTTTCTATCTTATGGGGGCGAGAATTACACTCGTAAAAGCAGTGATATTGGCAATGCCATTACACTACATGCAGGCTTTGAAGATACTGGTGGGGATAATTAGACACATCGACAAGATGAGGAGGAATTTTTTATGGAAATGTAATGATATTTGCAAGATTATTAATTGCTTGGTGAATTGGGACACGGTGTGCAGCCTGAAAATTAATGGAGGTTTTGGGATTATAGATCTCGGCGGGTAAAATGAAGCACTGTTGGCAAAATGGTTATGGGCCCTAAATAAAATTTTTGAGGGTCTGTGGCCAGCCACGGTACGCATGCTACATTGGGTAACCGCGACAAGCCAGATAGAGTCTATTGGGGCCCAAGTTCCTTCTTATTAAGGATCTGGTTCAAATCTTGCTTTTTTACTCATGGCTCGGTGAAAGATGTTAATGGGACCACCTCGTGGCGTTGGACAACACATGCTCAATTCACTTGTACCTCAGCTTACAAAACTTTGCGCCACAGGGGGTCATATCCGCGACGCAGAGGATTCTATAGAAGGTGAAGATACCTACGAAAGTGAAAATTTTCATTTGGTTGATGTTGGAAAACAAAGTTTTGACACAAGATGTACTATCACCACGAGGATGTACCGTTCAAATAGGTTGTCAACTCTGTGCGTCTAATTTGATAGAAACTCGGAATCACATCATGTGGGAATGCTCCTATGCGCAAAGATTCTGAAGGGGGCTACTTGCACACCGCAATGTTACGATACGAGGGGGAAATAGCATTCGGAAAATTTGAATCAAGGGTCTCCGGTCAATGACGCCGCAGGACATGACACGCTGGAGTGTGATTTGGGAGGCATGGGTTTAGGCGCTGTGGCGTGAAAGGAACATGAGGGTATTTTCTGACAAACGGAAGTTGGTCCATTACCTAATTAATGGAACGGCAATAGAGATTGCCCAGTGGTTAAATTCAGTTTGAGGAGATTAATTTTATTATATGTAACTTGTAAATATAGGTTAATTAGGATATTTGTGTAAATAAATTTTTTCTTATTAATATATTTGTTGGCGTTTCGAACCATAAAAAAAAAAACTATACGCGTAATTGGACGATGTAGATCGAATGAGCTGGCCATCTCACGTTGTGAGGGTGCCTCAGATGATACTCGCTTTGCTATTCACCTGAATGTTATATCTAGTCAGTCACCTAGACCGTCCAAATATCGCTATTGCCACTTATCCCAATCTATTTTCTTTCAAATAATTGATTTATTAGACGGCTTTTTCGTAATCTTCACAGGACAACTTTGATACAAATTAATATGTAAAAAGGATTTTAAATGAGTCAAATTCGAATGAGTTGATCATTGTAGGATTTTTTTTTGTGAGTAAAAGTTAAAAAATTAAGTCATTAAATTATTTAATATTTACAAAAGATTTTTTCATTCGGATTTTGAATTTATGATTTCTCATATGAAGAGCATGTGTTTCGCCACTAGACCTAAGGCTGCTTGTCAACTCTAATTTTATTTGATTATGAACCAAGTTGATTAGGCTGGGTGGCGGGTGGCGAAACCGTTATAAAATAGACTTAGCAGAAGCTACTGAAGTGTGTTTGTGGATTTTTCGGATTAATCAACCAATTATTCCCGACTATTCTCATTTAGTCTCGTTTAATCAGTCATTTATTATTGTTTAGTCTTTTTTTGTGATTACAAGACCCGTAGGTCTTTTAGTTGGTCATTTCTTGTGTCATGATCCATTATATATTGGGTTGTTTAGTCCACCAAATCAGCTAATTTGTCCAATTAATCTGTTACATGCTTGTCTTGTTTCTATGTGATTTTTTCAAAATAGCAATTTCATGAAATTTTATTAATTAACAAGAAAATTAAGTTAAAATAAGTTTGTTTTGATAAGTTGAAGAGTTAAATTAATCAATTTTAATAAATTCTGAATATATTACATAATTTTAATGAAAACGCAAAAGTTGTCCGTAAAATTCCAATTAACCGCCCACTACCAATAATCACTTGACGGTATCTCATCGTCCGACGAGCGCATACCGTTATTTACAACACTAGTTTGAACTCGAACTGAAAGTCAATTAGGTCATGGGATTCGAGCTAATTCGTGCTCTATCCGCACTCAATTACCTTTTACTTATTTTTCATAATGTCTTAAATGATCAAACTGCTAAAAAATTAACTTTTTATTTTTAAAATTATGCTTCTTTACTTATAAATATTTTATTAAATTTCACAATAAAGTAAAAAAAGGTTTATATTAAAAAATAAGCATATAGCTAGATACTCAAAATATAAATAATATAATTATATTTTAAAATTATTTGATTCCCTAAAGTAACTCAAACTCAAAACTCAAAACTCAAAATTTGAGTTTGGATCGGCATCGTTTGATAAGAATTCTGACCAATCTAGTTCAAAATAGAATTTAAGGGACCCTTTAATATTAAATATGTATCCTCCCCAGTACCCCCACCGAGTCACATATATATGTGGCACCAATTTCTGCGGACGAGCGATTGAAATTCAGGGTCTATATTTACAATAAGGTGTCTGATGGACCAAAATGGCTAACTTTCAATATAAATTAATATACTTTTAACTCTAATGTCTACTTACTTTCAGATCACAAGCGCATGATCATACCATGTAGTATAATTTGGGTGTCGATCCACAGAGATAGTGTATTACATAATTAACAATTTTCACTAAATCTGGTCAAGGAGTTGGTGAAAACAGTTAGAAACTAGTTTTGGAAGTAATTTAAAATAGATTTAAAATAGTTTTGAAAATAGTTTGTTGTTCAATACTCTAAAGTTGTAGGTGGTGGCGCTAATGTGCTAAAGTTAGAGTTAATTATTAAATAGAGATATCTAGGGTTCATGTTTTCTCCTTCTAAATTATGCAAATATATATATATAGATGAGCTATGCTACTACGTGGAGTAAAACGCGTTTGTACTTCACGCCGTATTTTTATTTTGAAAGTCCAAACGACCGATCCGAACTGCTCAACATGATCTCCATATTGAAATGTGCTTGGAGACCAAATTTTACATTTTTTAGAATTTTTTTACTATTTATTAAGCCACTTTGAAAATCTGAAAATCCGGGTGAACAGTGAAAAACAGTAAAAAATTCTGGACTGCCGGATCAGTGATTTTCAAAGTGGCTTAATAAATAGTAAAAAAATTCTAAAAAATGTAAAATTTGGTCTCCAAGCACATTTCAATATGGAGATCATGTTGAACGGTTCGGATCGGTCGTTTGGACTTTCAAAATAAAAATATAGCGGCGTGGAGCACCAACGCGTTTTACTCCATGTAGTAGCATAGCTCAATTCTATATATATATATATATATATATGTATATATATATACGTATATATATATATATACATATATATAGGACAGTGCTACGGTGCTACGCGTATATAAGGGCACTCCGTGCTACGGCTCACTTTTTGAGTTTTCAAAATCCTAACGGTCGATCCGAACCGTTCAACATGATCTCCATATGAATATGTACTTGCAAACCAAATTTTACATTTTTTAGAATTTTTTTACTATTTATTAAGCCACTTTGAAAAAACACTAATTTGTACACAACAGTATACTTTTATGGACCATTGGATCAGCGATTTTCAAAGTGGCTTAATAAATAGTAAAACAATTCTAAAAAATGTAAAATTTGATTTGCGAGTAAATATTCATATGGAGATCATGTTGAACGGTTCGGATCAACCTTTAGGATTTTGAAAACTCAAAAAGTGAGCTGTAGCACGGAGGGGCCCTTATATACGCGTAGCATATTAGCAAAGTAAGGCTACGGTGCTTTGTAAAGTAAACAGCCCTCTTTACTTCGGGCTACTTTTCAATTTGCAAAACTCAAACAACCGATCCGAACCGTTCAACATGTTCTAAATATTGAAATGTGCTTGGAGACCAAATTTTACATTTTTTGGAATTTTTTTACTATTTATTAAGCCACTTTGAAAATCGCTGATCCAACGGTGAACAGTAAAATTTTCTGGACCACCGGATCAGACTTTTTCAAAGTGGCTTAATAAATAGTAAAAAAATTCCAAAAAATGTAAAATTTGGTCTCCAAGCACATTTCAATATTTAGAACATGTTGAACGGTTCGGATCGGTTGTTTGAGTTTTGCAAATTGAAAAAGTAGCCCGAAGTAAAGAGGGCTGTTTACTTTGCAAAGCACCGTAGCCTTACTCTCTCTCTCTCTCTCTCTCTCTATATATATCTATATATATATTTCTGACGTCTCTCTACCCCGCATGCGACCTGTCACCCCGTATGCGGCATAGATTGTCCCACAGCTACCCCGCATGCGGCACTGTCACTACCTCGCAAGGCGTGCTGGGTTTGTATGTACGTGATTTGAAAGGTTTTCCGATCTCGCGATCTGCTTTTGGGCGACAATTCAGAGTATTATAAGTATGCATTATGTTTCTCACACAAACACAATTGTTCATATCCTATTCTACCTTCAATTAATATCTCAAAAACCCTACCTAAATTAAGTATCTACTAAAAAAAATTTAAATTTCCAATCTACACTATCCTGCCAAGGGAGCCTACTGGAATGTAACCCTAGTCTTTGAACCGCTGCCAGGCCCTGTTATCCGAAGTGTTACATATACTTACATGCATTATTCCACTCACACCGGGATGCAATGAAATCATACACCTATTAGTATGTGGAGGGTCACTGATAGAGTGGGAAAAACGTGTCATGCCGTGCCGTCCCGTGACTAACACGCCGTGACTTTGGTCTAGTGCCGTGTCGTACCGTGACCAAGTTAATTTTTCATGTGCCATGACCAAAATGTCAAGGGATGGTCACGACACGCGAATGGTAACACCACGTGAGTCACATCGTGCCTAAACGTGCCGTGACCATACGTGACTCGCGTGACCATTTAATCCTAATTTATGTTAGTTTATTCAAGATTCATCATTAAATCAATATCTAATGGTCCTAATTACACGTGACTATGTGTCGTGCCGTGCCGTGACTAAATCTTTCACGTGTCGTGCCGTACCGTGCCAAAGTTTCAAAAGATGGACACGGCACTCGAATGGTCAAGGCACAGGACATGTGAGTCACGGCACGTAACTGACACGCGTGCCTTGCTGTTCCCTACCATTCCCTACCATTCCGTGACAGAGCCAGCTCTGCCGTGCCATTTTTCCCACTCTAGTCACTGACATATAGTAGATAGAACAATGTATGCAAGTACTTAATAAAAAAGAGAATTTAAATAATAAAGCAAACACAAATCAACATGCACAAACCATAAATATATATTATAACATAACAAAGAATTCGATTACAAACCCTCATCCTAGAGATGAGAAGATATAATACAACCCTCATGGCAAAATAAAAGAAATAAAATAAAGAGAACATATAATACAACACTCTTGAAGATGGAAGAACCCTAGCCTCCTTAGATGACATATTCTTTTCTTGCTTGACTTCCGATGACTACTCTTCTCTATCTAGTAACTCTCTAACCTAACCTAGCATGAGGATGCTAATCGATTCTATGGACTTAACACAAATTAAACACGCACACTCAAATCAATTACAAGAGGAGCTTTATAGCCTTCCTAAAGAAGAGGTTGAATAAAGGAAGTAGTGGAGAAGGTGGAGACTTGGAGTGCACTCCAAGTTTGCATAGATGGAGCCAAAAATATCGAGCCAAACTTGGCTTTGAAGCAATCGCGCCCTCCTAGAAGGATTATGCCGAAATTAGCATCAACGATGAAGATTTGATCAGAATTTGAATAGTCTATGGATTGAGTCCACGAATCGTGCGGCATAGATCTATACCGCATGCGGCATAGGATGACCCCGCATGACCTCTTGACTTAGCGGATTTTGCTGTGATTTCGCCATTTCGCATGTTGTGCACTTCGTGTGAGGAGTTGCATGCTCCAGGCAGTGCCCTGATTTGGTGCTAACTCCAAAAATCGTCTAAATTCAACACTTTTGCTCTATGGCAGTAAGATAATTAAATTTAATAAAGTATCAATTACAGTACAAATATTTCTAGCAATTTATTGTGTTTTCTAATTCATTTCAATCTCCTTTCTACCACTACAAAATTCATCATAATTCTTTCAAAAATGTGTAATTATCTTGGTAGAATTTTAGAGTCAAACACTAAAGAAATTAATCACATTAAAAAAAATTAATCAAAACATACTTTCAATTCAGTGGCGAGGCTAGGATTTGAGCTAGGGGTAGACAAAAATTAGATTCGGGTTCGAATAAATTAACGGGTTCGGGTTCGGATTCAAGACACAATTAAAAAAAATAGCAAGAAATATATTAATGAAAGAAATATATCAAAGGTTTCAACGAAGTCAAAAGTTTATAACAAATATTCTTTTACATATCAAAAAACAAGAAATATAGTAATGCTACAAAATTAAGTCAATGAAGGAAGCATTGTTCTACGGTTCTTCATATTTTGCATAATTCGTTCATTATCTACCTCATCAAACAACTCATTCTCAACGTAAGTGACCAAACAATCATTCAAGAATTGATCTCCCATTGAATTCTTTACTCGGTTTTTCACATAATTCATCGCCGAAAGTATCCTTTCAACACTAGCCGTAGCCACCGGCAATATCAATGCTAATTTCACCAATTTGTAAACTAACGGATAAACAATGTGCCTCCTCTTTTCCACCATTTTTTGAGAAAGTTCAACTATGCCCTTTAACTCTAAAAAATCATCATCACTTCGCATATTCATGCGATAATTCTCCAATTGACCACCTAGGATAACAAGTTCATATTGGTTGAAATCAGAGGGATAGAATCGAGCTAATTGAACCAATCTATCTTTATTAAATGATGAAAAAGAGTTACTCGGGTCTGAGCATGACATACAAATAAGTAGCTCGGTACTAGTTTCTGTGAATCTATCATTAAGCTCCTGCAATTGCATATCAATAACCGTGTAAAACAGTTCAACACGATAATAATGCAAATTAGTTGTGTTCGTTGCTTGTCTCTTTGGCTTACCGGCATACCTATCCTCCATATTTGGGATGTCTATATCGTGCTTCATACAAAATAGACACGCTTCTTTGAATAATGATTCCCAACCACTATCCCGCATATCTTGCAAGCGAGCTTTAGCAAAATTCACCAAACGCATAGCATTCACCATATCTTGCTCTTTTCGTTACAAGGCTTGCCTAGATAATATCTACGTATATTATCCTTCTCATTTGGTGGATATTGAGATATGGGTGGCCTTGAAGCGGGATTAGAAGGAGGAGGTTCTTGTGAAGATGAAGAACGAATAGGGCCTAAGTTAGACCCTATTTGTTGTGATCCTTGTGAAGATGAAGAACGATTAAGGCCTAAGCTAGACCCTATTTGTTGTGATTCTTGTGAAGATGAATTAATTGAAAATTTAGGTCCCGTCTTGTAGTATATGTTCATTCTCTATTAACAAATTTAAAGAAAAAATTAGAATTACCTTACTAATTGGTACACATGAGAACAAGAAAATGAGCTTAGTCCTCATTTAAACTATTCAAACTATTATCTATTCATGCAATTTAAACAATTCTAACAATTCAAACTTGGAAAGAAATTCAAACAATTCTAACAATTCTAACACTTCAAACAATTCAAACAAGATATTCAATCAATCAATCCATCTTCATCAATTTATAAAAATTCAAACCTATTCAATCAATCTATAAAAATTAATTCAAACAAGATATTCGATCAATCTATCTATAAAAATTCAAATCTATTCAATCAATATATGAAAATTCAAAGTTTCAAACCTATTTGGCGATTGGCGAGTGGCGATTGACGATTGGTGAGGGCGCGAGGTCTCTGACTCTCTGGCGAGTGGATAAAGCCCGAGGGCACGAGGTCTCTGCTCTCTGGCGAGTAAATTAGGGATTGAGGGCGCGAGGTCTTTGCTCTCTGGCAACTAGCAAGAAATCCCGCTAGGGCTCCGCTTTCTTTGGGCGACTAGCGACTCGCAAAAAAAAATGCCGTTGGGGCTCGCTACGGCCTTCGCTTTCTTTGGGTGATTGGACTTCGGGAATTTGGGTTTGGGCTTCGGAGTTCGGAGTTCGGAGTTCGGACTTCAATCAAAGAAATCACAAATCATGATACGGTGATATCATTGGCTCTGGGATAGGCAAAGTTAACCAATAGAGGTACGCAAGCATTGACTAAACCCGGTTCTAAAAAAAAAAAAATTTCAGGGGTAGGCACTATACGTAGCCTCGCCTCTGTTTCAATTCCTACAGTGATACATGGCGGGCACTTGACTAGCAGTACAAAACAACGAATTCCAATCCACTGAAAATGGAGTTGCCTTTATTTCGGTACTAAGAATCTGTGTGCCACGAAAATAGGCAGAATCCAGTGACCACTGGTAAGCCTTCACCCTTGGAGGATAAAAGAGTCATTATATTGTACGACCTTCAGACACCTAGAGACAGTTGGATTACACTTTTTGAATCAGGGGACTGCTTGGAGTTGGAGGATTCTAACCCGGGTTTCGGATTATCTGTACCCAAATGTAACTCTTTATTGGAGGACAACATGTACTATTTGTTTTCCAAAGTTCAATATTGCTGGGATCATTAATTACTATAATTATACACCCGAAATTCTTTCTTATATATATCGAATAATATTATATAAATTTCCTGTGGTGCTTTATTTACAACTAACTTAAAAGTCATGCAGTATTATATTTTTCTTATTTGAGAGCTCAGTTATTTGACAACTTCAACAAGAAAAGATGTATGACATAATTTATCTTTAAATTTAAAATTCAATATTATAGGTTTTATTCACAGTTTTAATATTCGGTTCTCATGCGGTATTCGGAAGGCCACCGCATACAGCATATACGGTATGCGGCTGAATATGCAGATTCTTATTCGGATTTATATATACAGATTTTTTTATTAAATATTTAATCCCACATTACTTAAATACAATAAGGCAGCATGTAGAGAGGTTATAAAAGACTTCTGAGTGGAACGCTTGAAGAGAACACCTACCTGGCGGATCTATAACTCATTTAATGGGTTATGGATTCGGATCCGGAACTCTTTTAATGGATTTTGAATGTTTTTCAATTTTTTTAAAGCATAGATTTAATATTCGGTCCGAATAGCTATTTTCTATTCGACCGGATACTGAATAAGAATATATGGCCGTATATTCACTGAATATAACGGAATTTTAAAACACTGGTTTTATCAATGTGATATATCGTGCTTATCAAAATTATCCCCAGCGGTTTGAAATAAGTCGTTCGAAGTAAAAGGGGACATATATCCTCCCAGGTACCTGACTCAAGCAAATTGCAACGGCCGGCCCAAATTAATTATATCTGGGTCAAATTTAATCCGGTGCCTGTTGAGACCGTAAGAGATCTGTTTTTAGATTCGTGCCATGTTAAATAGGCTGTTCGATCGTAATTTGAGTCAGGTAACCTGAGATGATGTTAATTCAGTAAAAGGACAATTCAAAAGTTTCCCAAAACCGCTTTATGGTTTGGAATATTCCGTCGGTCATGTTACGCAAATCTTTGCGGTCGTCAGCTGATCAGCAGCTCCCTATAAAACGAGAATTACTGACAGTGGGCCCAGAGAGGGGTCATATAAACAGGAAAATCTAGCCTGCTTTTGCGGCTTACTAGCGGCAACAATAACTGACCTATTTAATTACTGTACCTCCTAATTTTAAACTTCTATCTTTCAATCACTGCAAAGTCTACAATGCCCTTATGATGCCATTTTCAGTTGTGCGACCGTCCGCATACGACTCTCCGTGCATCGTCTTTAACTGACCAGCAGTCCAGCGCAAGACGCGCACGCACGACAGCATGCCATTGCGATTGCGTGATAGCGTCGTCACTTGCTTTGTTAGTGGTTGCTGCGTGCGGCCAGTTGGATCCGGATCCGCTGCGGCGTTAAATGTGAAGCTAAGCACGTGGCTGGCTTCTGCACTGTAATATCTTTATATGACATTTTAACATTTGGGTTACTCGCTACAAGTCTGAATATTTTATAATTAAAATTAAGGCTGTTGTTTGAATATTATACAAGGAGTCAAACCATTCCAACAGAATGCATGCGTTAAAGTGAGTACATTGACTGCATCATAATTTCTGTCATGTTATACTAAATGCATTAGGTACATGTATTGTATAAATCCGGAAATCCTGGTGGCTCCCTGTTGCATTTTTTTGGGCTGCTAATAGGAATATAGGATGGATATTTGGATATAACATGAACTGATGATTTCGCCGTATGGTTGTAGATGATCCAATTATCAATGTTTAGGTGAGCTTATTACTGTTTCCTTTGTTAACCTATTTACCCACTTTTTATCGATTTTCTTGATTAAAGATTATCTCCTCAACAGAATCTCAAAATCATTGTTATTTCATTGTTATTTCCCACGCTTGATGAACTAATTGTACTGTGAAGGGGCTTCAAATGTCTCATGTCTTACCTATCTAACAAATAATAATAAAAGTTCTAAAAAAATTTAAAATTTGATGTCCAAACAGATTTTAGTGTGGAGATCATGTTGAACAGTTTGGATCTTAAACTTTCAAAAAGGAAATTTTAATCTTCCTCTTATGCTATACTACTAAACATCGAAAATTGCCCAAAATATATTGAAGTTTCGTCCCTAATATTACTCTCTTTGTTCAATTTAGGGGTGCAAACGGATCAGAAACAGATCGGCTTGTGATAAAACCATATTTGTATCTGCTTTTATTTTTCGGATACGAATGCGGATCGGATATCAGTATCCGTAAATATATACATAAATAGTTATATATATAGATTAGTTATTAAACTATATGGTATATATCCAAAGACGAAGAATTAAAATTCAAAATCATATCCGTTTCCGTATCCGCACGAATATTTGGATATCGGATATCCGTGTCAAATTTTCGAATACAAATCCGAATACGGTCGGATATTATCCAATCCGTTTGCACCCCTAGTTCAATTCATCACCGGTAGGCAACACGATATGGAGCGCGTCATAGGGCACTATTGCTGTGGTCCACGGCCGACCAGGAGAAATCTCTGAACACCACCCACCCCCTTCGTCAAAACTGATATAAATCACTCCATTTCTGTCTATACATAGACACCTGAATTTATGAGGCTTAATTATTTTAGTATTTTTTATTCTAATGTGGATTGTTTGTTTAATTTAAAATTTCAAAATTTTCTTCACATTATATTTGCTATAATATATGTCGTATTCTTCATATTCAGTTCATTAATAATTTAATGATAATAGACATATACACAGGAGTGGTCCGTCCGGCGGAGATATATTTAAGGAATGAGGTCGATTGACTCCTATTTATTTTAAAAAAATATATATTTATATATAATGTCTATATTTATAGTTTGGAGCAAAATATTATGAATTCTTTAAAATTAATTCTCATTCATATTTAACCTCCATAATTTGAAAATCTACCTCTACTCTTGCGTATGCATACGGACGCACACCACGTATACATGTACATGTACATACACATAGATGTTTAGGTGTTTCACAAAGTAAAATATGTTGATATGTTGGCTTTAAGTCTCAACTTTTGAAATTCAAACATACGGTGATATGTTCGCTTTAAGCCTCAACTTTTGAAACTTGTAACCCAAATTTTACATTTTTTTTAATATTTTAATATTTTTTAAATAGGTGGAAAATCCATCAATCTAAACAATTATGGACCCTTCAATAATATTGATTTTCTCATCATCCACAAAATAGTAAAAATAATATTCTTAAAGAAGTAAATTTGGTTTTCATTAAGATTCTAATATGTATGTCATAGTGAGCAGTTCGGATATCGGATTGGTTATTTGAGTTTCTAAATTAGAATTTAATGACAAAATATCGACACATATTAATATACATATTCGCGAAGCATCTTGATTTTCATGAACTTTAATTAAATAGCAAAGACAAAATAAAAGAAATATGTTACTACAATGTCATTATCTGTGAGAATAAAAGTGTTTTTAATTGTCGGTATCGTCGCAAATAATCATGTTGGTGATACATATACTCTCGAGAATAGCAATTTATGTTGGCCTACCCTCGGCAATAGTCACCTTTTACTCTAGTGGATAGTGGCAAATTCTTGTAGCGAACTATTCCTATGTAAATTATCTTTATATTCTTTGGAGAAAAAAATATTTATATATAGAGAGAGAGAGAGAGTGATGCTATGATGCTTTGAGAAGTAAAGATTGTGTTTTACTTTCCGCTCATATCTTCATTTTCAGAGTTCAAACAATCGATTCGAACTTTTCAACATGATCTTCATATTGATATGTGCTTGGAGACCAAATTTTACATTTTTTTTGGAAAAAAATTAACTATTTATTTAGAATTTTTGAAAATCACAGTTTTTCATTAAATAAAAAATAATAATTTTTTTTAGAAAAACATTGATTTTCAAAAAATTCTAAAAATAGTAAAAAAAATTTCAAAAAATGTAAAATTTGGTTTCCAAGCACATATCAATATGAAGATCATCTTGAGAAGTTCGGATCGACTGTTTGAACTTTGAAAATGAAGATATGAGCGGAAAGTAAAACACTCTCTTTAAGTTTGTCTTTCATCTTCAACTAGTTGTCTACTAGTTGTCTTTCATCTTCTTCTAGTTGTCATTTATCTTGTACTGGTTGTCTTTAATTTTCTTCTAATTGTTTTTCACCTTCTACTAGTCGTCTTTAATCTTCTTCTAGTTGTCTTTCATGTCTACTGGTTGTGTTTCATGTTCTACTGGTTGTCTTTCGTTTACTATATGTTGTATTTCATCTTTTTCTAGTTGTATTTCATATTATTCTAGTTGTATTTCATTTTCTTCTAGTTGTCTTTCACCTTGTATTGGTTGTCTTTCTTGTTCTGGTGGTTATCTTTTCTTTTCTTCAAGTAGTCTTTCATGTTCTGCTGGTTTTCTTTCGTCTACTACAGGTTGTGTTTCATCTTCTTCTAGTTGTCTTTCACCATGTACTGGTTTTCTTTCATATTCTACTAGTTGTCTACTGATTGTATTACATCTTTTTCTAATTGTCCTTCATCTTGTACTGGTTGTATTTTATTTTCTTCTAATTGTCTTTCATGTTCTATTGGTTGTCTTTCGTTTACTACATGTTGTATTTCATCTTTTTCTAGTTGTATTTCATTTTCTTCTAGTTGTCTTGCTCCTTGTACTGTTTGTCTTTCTTGTTCTACGTTGGTTTTCATCTTCTACTTGTTGTCTTTGATGTTCTACTCGTTGTCTTTAGTCTACTACAGGTTGCATTTCATCTTCTTTTAGTTGTCTTTCACCATGTACTGGTTTTTTTTCATGTTCTACTTGTTGTTTTTCATGTTCTACTAGTTATCTACTGGTTGTATTTCATCTTTTTGTAGTTGTCCTTTATCTTGTGCTGGTTGTTTTTTATTTTTTCTAGTTGTTTTTCACCTTGTACTAATTGTCTTTCATGTTCTACTAGTTGTATTTTGTTTACTACATGTTGTATTTTATCTTCTTCTAGTTGACAAATGCACGGAAAACAAAAGTTTCCATACAAAATTCTCGCTTACAGCAACACTCATGACCTTCTAAGACTTCATTGACACAATCCAGTTATGATTGAAGTATGACATGGAGTTGGTTCATTTATATTTCTCTCTATATATGGCATGATGAGATTTTATGTTTCTCTCTATATGTGGAATAATGATGATGAGATTTGTATAATTCTCATCAGCATTATTCATTTTCCATTGAAGATAATGATCCATTACTTTGCTATAAAAGAGATGAAGTAACATTTGCTGCAATAGCTCTATATATAAACAATTTCGATATTTTTTTTAAATGAAAGTAGTCATGATCACTCCTTTGTCACTTTTCAGTGTGTGGTCAATTCACTAATTTATCACTTTGCAGTGTGGTCAGTTCACTCTGATATCACTTTTCAGTGTGTTGTCAATTCACTAATTTATCACTTTGCAGTGTGTGGTCAGTTTACTCTGATATCACTTTTTAGTGTGTTGTCAGTTCACTCATTTATCAATTTATAGTGTGTGGTCAGTTCACTATGATATCACTTTTTAGTGTGTGGTCAATTCACTAATTTATCACTTTGCAATGTGTGGTCATTTCACTCTAATATCATTTTGCAGTGTGTGGTCAGTTCACTCTGATATCACTTTGCAGTGTATAATCAATTCACTCATTTAATTTTTTTAAGAATATGATATGTATAATTATATTGATCATAATTAGTGATTAGTATCAATACACTTGATATAGTTTAATTTTAGTATTACATCTATAAAAAGAAAAAATAAACTAACATCGTAACAAATTTCCTATGCATTTGCTGAACACCTATATTCTAAAATTTTTCCACAAAATTTTCATATTGCCGAACAGCCGCCCTAAGTCTATATCTGTCATCCTTATTTTTGTTTACGGAAAAAGTCCATATAAGTAAAAAGAAAATTCATCTAATGGGAAAAACTTTCAGGAACAAAATAAGTAGAAAAGGAAGAATAAAAAGAAGAAAGAGAAATATCAAACATCTTATTGATTAGAGCAAGCAGAACTAAAAAATCAATCATGGGGTCGGTGAAATATTACATGGCAGAGAGTCAATGAGATTGGTGATAAATGCTACAAAGCAAACATTGTAGAATCATTTATAATTATTTTTCATTAGAAAATAGATTATAGCCGGGTCAAGGCTAGTTGGCAGAAATAGTCTACCCACAAAATCCGATTTTTCGGCCCCCACAAGCACGTGTTAAGCTAAGAGCATCTACAGTGGTAAGTGTTTTTAAATTGCTAATTTGATGTGTTAATTGTTAATATAATTGCTGGGTTGTAGGTCAATTGCTAAAAAAAACAAATTTGCTTATAAACTAAACGATTTCTTTTGGACATGCTAATATTCTCTCTATTTTCTATTGGCTCTGACTTCTTTGTTCTCTTTCTTATTGGCTCTGATTCAATTTCTGAGATGGAGAGGTTAAGAAATTAAAAGGAACTTAATTTTAAATAGTGTTTTACAGCTGTTTTTAATTTTTTTACGGATTGCTGGGTTGGAGATGCTCTGAAGGCAAAATTCACTGTTATAACTTATAAGCATGTATCTATTTTATCAATTTTAACAATTTGGTGATGTAAATAGAAGATGATTTTACTGCACGCATGAGTCATGACCCCTTTTGTGCTAGTTGTTTAGTGGCAAGCACTTTAAAAATCATTGATTCCTATTGAAGCAAGATTCAAGACTCGGTGAAGAAGGCCCGGCCCGTTAATATAGCAGACCTGATTTTAAGGTTCATTTTTTGCTCAAGGGAACAACAAAGAAAGGCCCAATCTTTAGTGATTTTTCTCAACAGGCCTAGGGCTACAAAATCATGTCAATTAGTAAGGCCCAAACATTTGATCGTCCGTACAGATAACGAATTGTTCAATCTAAATATAACTATTGATCATTCAATAGGCAGGAGTATTAGCTCTCTATTAAATGCATAAAATAAGATAATTCCGGCACAAGTACATCGTACATGGATTCACACTCTGGTTTCCGAGAACAAAAATTAAGCATCCTCAAAAAACAGAATGCAGAAAGCAAACATAAATTACAATACCAAAACTATTACTCATATATTTCCTTGTTTCATTGACATGAAACTATTGCTCATGTTGTAGCTGAACACTCGCCACCTTCTTAGTATTACAGTTTAATTTTTGTGGCATGGAGATAGTGGCGCGCCACACAGACACTTGTTGTGCCCGAATGCAGCCACACTCAAGTGTGTATTCACGCCGCCACTCGGGATCTGACCGCACAACTTGTTGTAGCTCAGGTCCAACTTGTGTACCTTTGCCAAGTCCCTAATTGAAGCCGGCACACGCCCGCTGATCTGGTTGTGGCTCAGATCCAGATCCGTTAGCCCCTTCGGGAAAACCACATTGCTTATATCGAATTCCAGCCGGTTCCATGCAAGATAAATCTCAGTCGTCGGCTTTTGCGCACCGAACAGAAATGATGCATCACCAATCAATCGGTTATGAGACAAATTGATGGAGTCAATGTTGGCAGATCCGTAATCCAGTGGGATCCGACCCGTTAAAAGGTTGTGAGAGAGTATAAGGAAGGCAAAATTCCCATGTACCAGACCGGATGGTATGGATCCAGTGAGCTGGTTGTGACTCAGATCCAAGAATCGCAATTTGGGTAATTTGCTCAGTGTTACCGGTATGGATCCCGTGAGCTTGTTAGATGACAAGTCTAACGTGTCAAGTTGGCTCTGTTGACAGATTGAATCAGGTATTGGACCTGAGAAAGCTGAAACCGAGGTTCTGAGTATAGTGAGTTGCTGCAAGGTTTTTATTGTGAAAATGGATGCTGGAATGGGACCTGTTAAACCCGTCAAGTCGATAAAGGCCAAGCTGATGAGGGCTGTTAGATCGGTGACAGATGAAGGGATAGTGGCTGCGAGGTTGGAATCTCGGATGGTAAGGCTGTTGACTCGACCGGCACGGTCGCACTGGAGGTGGGTCCAGGTGCAGCAGCTGGTGGATGGGACCCATGAGGAGAGGATACTAGGGTTGCCAAGTGATTGTTTGATACTGAGAAGTGCTTTTAGGTCACCACTGTTGCATTGGGAGGCTAGTGAGGGGGAAACTAGTAGAACTAGGAAGAGACAAGCAAGGAAGAGATGGTAGTGTGCCATTGAGAAGGTTGGTACAGAAAATGTTTGGTTATGGTGCCAACTTATAATGTGGATGGATGAATGAAACTATGAATGGATGATTATGTTTATTCAAGAAAATACAGAAAAGCTGATGAGATTGTACATAAAAATCAGAGAGGCTGACCCAGGAACGTGGCAATGCACATGGAGTCATGGAGCCACTGTGTTACAGTTTGGCTCTTGTCGGAATATCTGCACTGAAACCACAAATGTTATCCTTCTCCAGCATTGACCACACCAGTTCCTTGATGTGCTTGCACACAAAACAAAAAATATATAAATTATGTAAAAATGAAGTTTGATACAAACCAGTTCCATCTTTATGCTGCATTATGTAAAAATCAGTTTCTAAAGTTTGATATTTATGCTGCTCGTTTTGAAGTTTGTTAGGATACCTAATCCTATCTACGATCATTTCTTTAATTTTGTTAGCTTTTCAAAGGTTTTTTTTGCTGGGCTAAAAGTTGATGAGATAATTTTATAATTTAATGTAATTTCTATAATTTTTATTGATGCACACTAATACGTTTCACGATTGTGTATATGTCAATCAAACAATTAACTTACCTAGGGCATTAAGTATTTAAATACTATTCACCGTATCATTATTCCAACGATAGATTTATCAACAATATTATCACTGTTCTAAATAGTTGAACATTAATATTCTTTGATTTTTTTTTTCTCCAAACACTCTTATTCTATAACTATTAAATGTCATATAAATTGAAAGGGAGTGACTTATAGGGACAGAGTCATGGAGATGGTAAAATTTATTGTGAGATCATTATTAAAGCTGCTCTGACGTTAAAGGTTATCTTTTCGTAATTATAAAAATTAAAAGGCTCTGATATATCACTGTGTAAATCCAGACCTTTTCGGTAAAATCGGACAGACCGATACGAGAAAAAAAATCATTTAGGATAAAAACAGCACATACAGATTTAATAAACGGACAAAATTTGTGGGTAGCTCAGGCCGACATTTTTATTAATATCTATAGTTAAATAGAAATTAATAAATATATTTAGTTTTTCTGAGTTTCGATAAAAATATCCGTACCGGTCATTAAATGACTGGTTTTGAATTTTTTGCCTACCGGCCTTTTAATGGCCTGTACCCTCAATTTTTTTTTTAGAGACACTATGAAGAGCAAGATACTGAAATCTAACACAAAAAATTCGAATTTTTTGTTTAAATTTTTTGTTAGATTACTTTCTTTTAATGTATAATTATTATATTTATACTAACATACGCAAAATTACTTGAAGTTATGTTAAATTACGCTGAATTACACTAAATTACATTAAATTACGCTAAATTACAATAACTTCGCTAATTACGCTGAAATACAGTAAATTACGCTAAACTACGCAAAATTACGCTAAATTAGACCGATTTTGTGCCATCTTTCATGAATCATAAAAAAATAGTAAAAAAATTTTAAAATAGTAAAAATTCTATATTTTTGAGGCTCTTTCCTTGTTTTTTGACAATTCTATATTTTGAGAAACTACATAACGATTACTGACGCATGTGTATTTTCGTAAACTTTCCGAAAAATAGTTATTTGCTGAAATCGGACACTCAAGCGCCGTTTTATGGCAGTTTGAAGTTTCATCTTTCGTTTTTCACCTTCTCAGTAAAGATATCGTCCATATTCATATGTTAACGTAATTTACCATATTTTAGCGTAATTTAACATAATTTAGAGTAATTTAATGTAATTTAGTGTTATTCAGCATAATTTAACATAATTTCAAGTAATTTAAGCGTATTTTAGTATAAATATGCTAATTATAAATTAAAAGAAGTAATCTAACAAAAAATTTGAATTATTAGTGTTAGATGTCAGTATCTTGCTCTTCACAGTGTCTCTAAAACCAAAAAACAAAAAAAAATAATTAAGAGTACCGGCTATTAAATGATCGGTAGGCCAAAAAATTCAAAACCGGTCATTTAATGACCGGTACGGATATATTTATCAAAACTCAGTGGAGCTGAATATATTTATTTAATTTCTATTTAACTATGAATATTAATAAAAATGACGGTAGCTCTGGACAAGACCAAAATTTCCGACCCAATTTCATTACAGACAGGACATATAAGATTCGACCTTTTATATAGCAACACAAGGATTAAATATTAATATGCAAGTTCATTTTTAGTTGTCCTAGACAATGGATAAAAGTTATGGAGACTTAATTCATAGATAGAGGTATTTTAAGATTCAGTCAGAAAATTAAAATTTATGGAGGTTTCTTAAGACTCAGTCAGAAAATTAAAATTCGACAAAAAAAGATTAAAGGAGGTAATTTTAATCATCACTAAGAAACCAATATTCAGATAAATTAAACAACTAAGAAAATATAAGAGAACTTGAAGAGGCTTAATTTCCTCTTGTCAAAGGACCTCACTAAGCTTAGGTCCGGATGTCTGATTCCCCCTAAAGTAATCCAGACTTTTGAATTGTGAATCAAACGGTCTGATCAGGACCAAGTCGATTCGAATTGGAAGTTTTCTTAATATTCAGCAGATCAAACGGTTCGGATCCAAACTCAAAATTTGAGTTAGGATCCGAATTGTTGACCTCCCTGGTTCACCTGGCCTTCTTCTCTTCGATATGGTAATATATTTTTTTTTTCTGTTTTCATACATTAATTCGGATTTTATAATAAATGTTGATATTTAATTAGTAGTGATACTAATTTAAAGGGAGCACCTAGCTATCATCTATAACCTTCTCCCATTTCTTCTTCCAGTCATTAACTACTTGAGTAACTACTAACTATTTGGGGGAACCACTTACTATTTAGAGACCACCTAATATTTGAAAATTTTTACAACTGATGCGCGCAAGTATTCATATATAATACATCAAGTATTTATACCTAAGATATCAAGTATACATCACTCACCCATCTTTTACACGTTTTTAGATATGATTTTTTTTTCTCCGTTCAATCTAACCAATATTTCTAACGATTTGTGAGAAATTTTACAAATATAAAACCACGAACGTCTTCTACATAATTTTCTCTTTCAAATGAGATTCATATGACATACTTTCGAATTGTCCGTTGCACAAGTGTTCATACCTCGTCATGCAAGTATTCATACCTCGTCATGTAAATGTAAATAGTTCATGTATCAAGAGTATTACAAGCATATGTGCATACCTCGATTAATTTTACAAGAGCAACTGAATAGTATTGAACATTGCTTTGTTGCTTTCTAGTTCAATTTTATTTTTTGAAAATAAAAAATAGTTGTCACATGTTTCACTGTCGAAACAAAAATAATCTATCAAATTTTACAGATCATGTAATTGCAATATTACAAACAAAAAATAACAAAAACAACATTTAAAAGAAACAAAACATACTTCATTGAGGTATTCATACATATACGTTGAAGTATTCATACATAAAATATCAAGTATTCATACATATATGTTGAAGTATTCATACCTAAGATATCAAGTATTCATTCATACACATTGGTATCTAACAGATTCTATCATTTTTTTGTCCATATGTCACTGGATGACGTCTGAAAGTATTAATATCAAGTATTTAAAGTACCTCGTCATACAGGTGTAAATAGTTCATGTATAAATTGTTTGTATCTAACAAATTCTATTAAATTTTTTTTCATATGGCATTGGACGTCTGAAAGTACTAAAATCAAGTATTGCAAGTATTCATGTCTCATCATGCAAGTGTGAATAGTTCATGTATCAAATGTTTGTATCTAACAGATTCTATCAATTTTTTTTTCCTTGTAGCATTAGATAACGTTTGAAAGTATTAATAACAAGTATTTCAAGTATTCATACCTCGTAATGCAAGTGTGAATAGTTCATGTATCAAGTGTTTGTATCTAATAGATGCTATCAAATTTTAATTTTTTTTTCCATATGACACTAAATGACGTCTAAAAGTATTAATATCAAATATTACAAGTATTTATATCTCGTTATATAAGTGTGAATAGTTTGTGTCAAGTGTTTGTACCTAACAAATTATATATAAAAAAAAATTTCATATGACACTAGATGACATTTGAAAGTATTAATATCAAGTATTACAAATATTCATACATCGTCATGCATGTGTAAATAGTTTAATGTATCAAGTGTTTGTATCTAATAAATTCTGACGATCTGTGAAAAATTTTGCGAATCTAAAATCACGACGTCTTCTACGTAATTTCCCTTTCAAATGAAATCCATGATGATATACTTTCGAGTTGTCCATTACTCAAGTATTCATACGTCGTCATGTAAGTATTCATATCTCATCGAACAAGTATTCATACATCGTTATACAAGTGAGAATAATTTATGTATCAAGTGTTTTGTATCTAACAAATTCTATCAATTTTTTTTTCATATGACACTAGATGTTTAAAAGTATTAATATTAAGTATTGCAAGTATTCATATCTCATCATGCAAGTGTGAAAAGTTTATCAATCAAGTGTTTGTATATAACAAATTAGAGTAGAACTAGGGTACTCCTAAGCTCACCAAGCCCTTCGTGAGCGCGACTCTAAAACCTATCTAATTGACTTCAAACGACATTTCCAAACCGTTAGATGTTCAATCTATATTAAAATGTGCTTGGAGACCAAATTTTACATTTTTTTGCATTTTTTTACTATTTATTAAGATGGTTTGAAAATCGCTGTTTTTATTAAAATTCTGCACCATTGGAAAACAGCGATTTTCAAACCATCTTAATAAATAGTAAAAAAATTCCAAAAAATGTAAAATTTGGTCTCCAAGCACATTTTAATATAGATTGAACATCTAACGGTTTGGAAATGTCGTTTGAAGTCAATTCGATAGGTTTTAGAGTCGCACTCACGGAAGGGCTTGGTGAGCTTAGGAGCACCCTAGTTCTACTCTAACAAATTATATCAATTTATTTTTCCATATGACATTGGATGATATATAAAAGTATTAATATCAAGTATTGTAAGTATTCATACCTCGTCATGCAAATGTGAATAGTTCATGTATCAAATATTTGTATCCAATAAATTATATCAATTTTGTTTTCCATATGGCACTGGATGATATCTGAAAGATTAATATCAAGTATTTTGGCTCAGTCTCACTCACTCTCTTACGTGATGCTTTAATTCTCTTTAATTTAAACTAACTCTAATTGAGAGGAATCAAATATTTTATTAATATCACTAACCCCACTAGCTCTATTCTTGCTAACTCATCATTTCTATGGGTTAGTAGAATAGCTATTTTTTTAACTAACCCAATTTACTAATTTGTGTATGGATCACTGAGGTTTGAGAATAGTGGAGCTAACCCAAAGTTAGCTCTATTCTTGAATCATCCAAACACACCCATAAATAACTTTTTTACTTCTCAGGTCAAAATCCTATATACTGGTATTATTTAATTCCTCTGGTCCAAACGATATTAGAGAGAAGAGTAAATCGGTACACCAGGTAAGGTAGCACCGGCATCTATTATAAAAATATTTCCTGTAACATACTCTGACGATTCATGGATCAGGTAACGCACCAACGAGGTCAATGCTGGGTCAGATGTTCCACGGGTTTTTAAAGGCACGATCTTGCTAGTAACAGTCTTGAACCATTTCTTTTCAATCAGGTTAGCCGTTATCTGAGACTTAAACACGCCTGGTGCAATAGCATTAACCCGTATTTTGTACTCTCCCAACTCTAGTGCCATGACCTACACAGATAAAATGCAATTTATTGAGGAGCTTTTGTGAGCTTTTGGTGAGTAAATACCCAGTAATTTACTCTTAAAAAAAAAAGAAGTTCTTATCTTTGCAACATGCAATATGTTTGAGGCTGTGGTAGAAACACCAACCAAATTTAGATGTTAATTCCAAGTTCATTAAATTCATTGCCCAAAAACTTGATTATAAGGTAATATTATAATTACAGGCAACTTGAGTCTATTATAGTTTGATCTAATTTTACTTTTGGCAATTCTTTATAGTAAATAGATAATAATTGTGGTGTTCTGGAAAGAAACATTATTCCATGCTAACAGTAGTTTGGAATGTAGTGGTACCGGTCAAGAAACTTGAAGACTAGAATGATAACTTTGACAGAACTTGAATACTATTTAAAAGCTAATGGAAGATTACTTTGACACAACAATTAAGGCGCTTATGGGAGGGAGCAATATAGGGAGACAATATTACTCAAAACCCTTAAGAATTTCTAAAACCAGCACTTAGGCATTTGCCAGAGTCTATGACATAATGCTAACTTAAGAAGAGGAGTTCAAATATCTCATGTTTTTCATACCTCACATTCTATATCTTCATATTCAAAATTCAAACTGTCGATCCGAACCGCTCAACATGATATCCATATTAAAATATGCCTTGATACCAAATTTTATATTTGTTCGAACTTTTTTTACTATTTTTTAAGACAGGTGCAAAATTGTTGTTTCTCGGCCATCCAAAATCAGTGATTTTGTACCTCTCTAACAAAATAGTGAAAAAATTCCAAAAAAAAAAAATTTGGTCTCCAAGCATATTTTAATATGGATATCATGTTGAGCGGTTCGGATCGGCAATTTAAACTTTGAAAATGAAGATATAGGATATGAGGCACGAGACATTGAACCCTCCTCACTTAAAAATCCATCAAAGGTTTTTCACCTGGGCTTGGTAGGGTCCAGATCCCTAAAGTAACCCAATTTTTTAGTTTAGATCCAGACCGTCCGATTCGAATCCGGGACAATCCGGTCCGAGGTGGAGCGCACGGGACCCCTTTAATCTGACGGCCCAATTCGAATCTGACGGTCTGGATCTAAACTCAAAAATTGGGTTACTTTAGGAGATCCAAACTCGGCTTGGTAACCACTACCAATTCACTGAGGTTTTGACTAAAGGTTTACTTTAGAACTTCAATTAATTCTTCTATTTATATGGTTCAAGTGCAAATCCCAGGTTACAGAAGTTGCATATCTTTCAGCAGGATACATTTTGAGACCTAAATTGTGCTAGTGTTGCAACATTTAACTCACAGAATGAAATCCATTTGAACAAAAACTAAATGCCCGGGGCCCAACCAAAAAATATGCTATAGTTTGAGCCAATTTCATACTTTACACTTTCATAAAATAAAACATTGGAATTACCTTTGTAGAGAAATTTACAGCACTTTTGGAAGCAATATAAGGGAGACCACCCGGTAAGTGCCCCCGATTGACACCGCCAATAGATGAAATGTTAATTAGAACCTTTGAGATTAGCACGACGCATCTGTATGCAAACATGCTTCGTTACCAGCCATAGTCCTGTCAGGTTTGTTCTGGCAATGCTGCTCCATTCATCTTCTGACCATTCTAGTACCGAATGCACCCCACCTAGAAAAAATTATAGCTTATTAGATACATAAATAGGTTTAAGTTCGAGCATGTTGCATGAATAAGAATACGAGTATCACATCCAATACAATAAGGATGCAACAACAAGCAATTTTTCAAAATATTAAGATATTCTTGTCACGATAATCATTAAAATAAATAAATCATTTCTATTGATCAAACTTATTGTATCTTTGACAAGTATTTTTTTAAATATTAATTTCATTCTTTGTCTGAATAAATGAGACTATACAACTTAGAAAACTTAAAATATGATATAAATATGATAGAATTATTCTAAAATACTAGAGGGTTGATTCCTTTGTAATCATAGAGCTTAGGGTTTAGGGTTTAGGCATAATATAGTTAGTATATTATTAGTATTATTACTATTATTAGTGGTACCATTATTACTATTAGTAGTACTACTACTATTATTATTTTTATTATTATTTTATTACTATCTACTTCACCTTGTGACTACGATTGAGTTTCATTTTTAGCCTACCCCAACTTGTTTGGGACTAAAGTCTTGGTTGTTGTTGTTGTTGATTTCTTTGTAATAATATTAGGAGCAGTGAAAAAACAAATTTACAAAAACATTAGAAAAACATGTGTGAACAAATCATGTCGCAATGGAGTTCAGTCCATCCAAACTCTCGATTATATCCCACATTAAAGAAACAATCTATTGTTGGAACCATGAAGCTTATTAAAGCCTAAGTGTGGCAGGATTTTGATTCGGATATGCATATACTGAGCATAACGTACATATCCAGGTTGTATCTTGAAAGATTATTTTTTCTTTAAAAAAATGAGATGTGCAATGTTGCGTATCAGATATGTATTGCACGCATATTGGAGTCATATCTGTATAGGATACATATCTGAATCTGATACTGATACAACCTGTTATATATGTGCAACATAGATATTCAAATTGCACACCACAACCATTCCCCAAAGCTCTTTTAGTTTTAGGATCTTGATTGCCAAGAACTTTTATGTTTTATGATCAATTAGCAGCATTGATACTGAATTATGCAGCTAAAAAAAAGAGAAGCCTGAAGAACAAACAAAAGATATAAGAAACGGAATCGAACTGGAATAAGAACAACTATAATGTCAGAGTACCAACAAGTACTGACCGTACTAGGATGTTAATCATTGATTCGTAGAATATTAAATACAAGAAGTAGACTTAAATTCTTGTCCTTTTGATTTTGGATTGGGATCATAGACCAATATGAACCTGCAATTCAACAAGTTCCACTTTGTTGAAGCTCCCATTTTGTTAATTCCGATTCTTTATTGTTGTCATTCCAACTCCAACGGAGAGAGTACGATCTCGAGAATTAACCAGCAGTTATCAATCAGCAACCAAATAATTAACTGAAACAAATTAGGAGAAAATGGCACCTCTAATCCCAGCGTTATTAACCAAAGCATCAATCCGACCAAAAGCATCCCAAGCTGTTTTCACCGCAGCCTCTATCTCTAACTCACTCCCACTCACATCCAGCTGGACATGCACCGATCGGAGAGCTGACGTGGCGGAACCAGCACCGTTGATCTCGTCGCAGAGTGACTGGAGACGATCAGTCTGTCTAGCGGCGGCAACTACAAAACAACCAGCGCGAGCAAGATCGAGGCAGAGCTCACGGCCGATGCCGGCGGAGGCCCCGGTGACCATCACAACCTTGCCTTCTAGAAGGCTCCATGGAGGCGGTAGTGGCGGGCTGTTGTTGGGGTTTCGATCTACTGACATTTGCTTTTATCCCAATATTTTAAGGATTTAGTGGAGTGGTAAGGGAAGGGAAGTAGATGAGAATTGTCAGATGTGTCAGTTTTCGCACTCGTCAGTCGTCACTTAGGATTGAGGACTTTCAAAAGAAAATTATAATAAGAAGCATCCCTGAAAAATTTTATTACGTATTTCCTTCTTAAAATCAATAAATATTAACTTTGATTTAATTCTCACTTTATCCTTATAAGTATTAAAAAATTAGTATTAGAGTCCATCTCTTTTGTCCCCGAAATTTTTATTTTTAACATTTTAAATAAATTAATTAATAAAATAACCATCGTTTTTGGTCAATTCTATATTTAACACGGCCGCAGAACACCGGAGCGGACCCATTTGGGGGAGGCCGCAGAATGCCGGAGCGGACCCCCATATGGGGCCGCATAATGCCGGAGCGGACCCGGGTCCGCATAATGCCGGAGCGGACCCTATATTTTTTTTTTATCTGATTATGAAGTTGATTATGATTTTGTTTTGAAAATTTTTATCAAGTTTGTACTGGAAGTTGTGTGTACTTATGTTTGAAATTGTTGTTCGTCGTTTAATCTGAAATTGTTGTTCGTCGTTTGTTTGATCAAAAGAAACATTACAATAGAACAATGAGCCA
This sequence comes from Carex parvula, assembly GCA_025461045.1. Lineage (NCBI taxonomy): Eukaryota > Viridiplantae > Streptophyta > Magnoliopsida > Poales > Cyperaceae > Carex > Carex parvula. Next base: position 79,655 of record JAJGRW010000144.1, read on the forward strand.
TATAATTAACCGAAAATACGTCTAATTAACCGAAAATAAACAACAGTTTTACAAGTACAAATACGTCTAATTAACTGAAAATAAACAACAGTTTTACAAGTACAATTAAAAAAGCAACATTAACTCTCAATCTCGTGCAGCTCGAGCAGCTCTGTTTTGTCTTTCTTGCGTATCTCGGCCGGCTTGGTGTCCTCTTCTCCTATTATGTAGAACGTCCATCCACATCGGAATTCTGTCGTGCTGTCTTCTGCCAACAGAAATATTTTTTTTCTCTGGAACAAGGACCGGGCCATCGCGTGGAGGCCATTTCGACTGATTTTCATACACATGCCATTGTGCGCTCCATGTGTTGATCAGTGTATGGATGTGATAGCATTGACTTACAAAGACGCCAGGGTCGATGCCTCGGAGACGACACTCGGACAGAACATGAGAGCACGGTATTCTCTCCAATTGAGGCTTCTGGCACGTGCAAGTTACCGTGTGATCATCCCCGATTATCACCGTGTATTTGTAATTGGCCTTGGTATACCGACCAGAATCGTCAGGTATGAAAGTGTGAACTCTCTCCTGTGTGGCGGTTACCTCGAACTCGTTGTTGTTTCCAAAGCCCCCCAGCGTCTTCATTTTATCGGACCTCTCGAACCGTTTGTTGATCAGCTAGGAAAAATTAAAAAATAATGAAGAAGTCAGATATTTTTTTTAACAAACTTCATTAAAATTTATGAAGAAATAACTACAAATAAAAGTACCTTATGCACACGACACGAGAATTGCTGACCTTGACTGACTTCCCATTCCGCTTTGGCCCTCCTTTGCGCAAACCATGTCATACATTTGTAAAATGTGTCTTCAATTATTGCTGCAACCGGTAGCCTACGAGAGGACTTGAAGACCTTATTAAGCGACTCGGACCCGTTTGTAGTCATGATGCCCCAACGGTAACCACCGTCCAGTGCTTGGAATATCTTCCATGGTTTGGGGCACTCGTTCTCATCTTGATCCAAATATTTACCCACACCGTCCAGCCAATTGAGGGCAATGTCACATGCCTGCCCCATTGCTTGCATTCCTTGCTCGTACCTCCTCATCTTCCTCTTAGCCACACATATTCTAAAAAAACGGATTGCCTTATCACTGCAACCGTTCTTCTTCATGTTCTCGGCTATGTGAGTAGCACAAAGACGGTGAACACATTGATCCTCATCCTCCTCGTTCCACCCCATATCATCTTGTCTGAACACCTTCTTGATACCCTTTCCCCTATCAGTGATGACACACATGAATCTGGAGCGGATTACATTGATCCTCAACCATTTCATGAACCAGGCACAATCGTCATAACTCTCTGATTCTACCAGTGAAAAAGCCAACTGGAGGAGCTGATTTTCAGCATCGTACCCGGTTGCAATCAACAGCTTGCCTGTGGTAAAATAAATTTTGTAAGAGCCGAAATCAACTAAAAAAAATAAAGTGAAAACAATCAAATTAGTTACCTTTATACCGGCCTGACAGAAAACATGCATCAACTGTGATGACCGGTCTGATATGTTGAAAAGCAGCTATGCACGGTCCAAATGCCCAAGCCGCCCTATGAAAATACCTCCATGGTCCAGGTTCCTCTGCCTCTAGTATTTCCGGATCCACTTCTTCATCAGATTCATCCGGATTACAAGTTTGACCCCAATGAGCGGTCCGACTAGATGAAGGTTGGTCAGTCTGGGATGGGGCCCGACGGGAGGGTCGGTCCCTCTGAACCGGGGCCCGACTACTGGACGGTTGGTCAATTTGGACAGGGGATGGACTAGAGCCGGATGAGTTACCTCGACTACGACCCTGGATTAACCTCTGAACTGGGTTCGAACGCCGGGCTCTGGTAACCTCCACATATAGGTCAATTATCTTGTATGCACCCCCAGAAAAACTCATGGTTTGGTTATACAATACCTGCCAGACTCCCTCATTCTGAATTGGAAATAGTTGGAACCAGGTTTGTGCCGAACTAGTCGGCATGCTAATTTTGGCATCAATTTTAAGGTCATACTGACCCTGATCCAACCCCAAATTCCCACATATACTTGATTTAAGTCCCAAATAATCCGTACCTGGCAATACCGGGATCACAGTAACGGGTCCAATACTATAGTAAACCCTATTAGGACCTGTTAATACATCCCCACCAGTGTAGATGGATACCATAAGAGCCATTTTTCAATTCAATACAGAAGAAACCTACAATTAAAAATTAACTAAATTAATTAATTTAAATTAATTATTCTAATTAAATTATTGCTAAATTAATTATTCTAATTAAATTATTAATCTACTGAAATAAAAATAAAAAATTTAAAAGAAGAGAGAAAAAACTTACAGATCAGAGCTAACTCAGGAGAGAGAAGGTGTGAGAGTGTAGAATGAAATGTTACTGTCATTTTCGGGATATAAAGACTAGGGTCCGCTCCGGTATTCTGCGGACCCGGGTCCGCTCCGGCATTATGCGGCCCCATATGGGGGTCCGCTCCGGCATGCTGCGGCCTCCCCCAAATAGGTCCGCTCCGGTGTTCTGCGGCGGTGTTAAATATAGAATTGACCAGAAACGATGGTTATTTTATTAATTAATTTATTTAAAATGTTAAAAATAAAAATTTCGGCTTTTGTCCTTTCCTACTCTACACGAACATCACACCTACCTGGCTACCTATTACTATTAGTATGTTTTCTTTCTTCTTCTCTTATTACTCGGCAATACGTTTCTCTTATTACTCGGTAATACGGAGAAGGGCCGATGCCCATCGGATCTACTTTTAGATTCAACATTATGACTGTCCGATTTAATTCAAGATTTGTGCGCAAGAAAATTAAACAGACACGCACGAAGTTTAGTGTTCTGCACGAATCTTAAAGCAAATCAACGGTGATTAAACCCATCGAACCAAAGTAGGTCCGATACCCATCGAACCAAGAGTAGGTCCGATGCCCATCGGACCTACTCTCAAATCTTCTCAATGATACCAGTAAGATTCTTTCTCGAAGATACTCATTAATATGTTATGAATACACTAATTAAAGATTTGTTTGCGGATTTTTCCGATTAACCGACAGTTATTTCGATTATTTCGTTTATTTCTATTTAATCGACTGTTTATATAATTCCATTTATTTATATTTATTTCTTTTTATTCTAGTGAATATATGTTTTTACATTGATTTTTTATGTGACTGATAATAAGTTTCCATTTATTTATATTTTTTTCTTTGTATTGTAGTTTTATTTGTGTTTGAATATGTATCTAATATTTTTATATATGATTTTTCTTCTTACTTACTTTGAAAATTGATTAATTCTTCTATTATTTATATATCATATATTTTTCTTACTTATGTAATTTTCTCAATTAGTATGGTATATTCATATATGAAATTAAGTTGTTATCATAAACTAAATGTAGTGATTTTACGTTGAAATATCGTTTATTTCAAATAATATGTTATTAGTATTTGAAAAAAACTTAATTTTCAAATTTATTTTTTTATTAAATAAATGTGTTACTTACACATATAAAACGCATGTCGGAAAAAATAAGCGTAGTGCCATGTTATAATAATGTAACTAAGTTAAATTAAATTTATTTGATTAGTTTAATGAGTTAAATAAATTATTAATATATACACATAATCATTTTTAATAAATTCAGTTTATCTTGTTTTGACCAAAGATCGGACAGTGTAAAGTTCTTTTAGAAGTACAAACTAAATTCCTACAAAAATCGTTTTTTTTTAAATAATAGAGGGTTCATACTAAAACTTTTTATTTATTTCCAAAGATAAAATATAAGTTTTCATTTTTCTATTTGTAGTTGTGGCATGAAAAAAAATTATATTACGATCATCCATAGAAAAATCATTTTGATTTGACTTTTTGTTGTCAATATGACTCCTCATCCTCATATGTTTATCCAGATGTACCTTACAACTTTTAAAGTGTGCTACCTCTTCTTTCTCTAAGTCTCTATTTTCTCGTAATAATTCAAAATGTTTGAATTTACTATGAAATTATTTTTTATTTTTATTGTAAAACAGAGAAAATATGAAAATCTGGCTTCCACTTTTTTTTATAGATATGTCATCATAGATGTCGGTGTTTACATAATATAGTTTACTTTATTTTAGGAATCTAATGATAGTCTTCTACAAATATTTCAACTCTAACTACTTTTGATCAGGACTACCTTTTAGAAACTTGTCAACGAATTTAAAACTAACGCGTGCAATGTTGATATGTAATATATTAATTATTTACACCTAACGTACTAAGTCTTTTTAAAGACTGGACATATATCGACTCTTTATAAAGATTGTACAGCTGGCGGTAGTTGGACTCTAATTTGAAATGAAATATTTCATAAATGCTCTATATCAAAAGTAAGACTAGACGACTAACTAGCGTAAAATATTAACAAATTCGTTGATTTAAGCTTTCCACCATGACCAGAAATATATCAAGTATTTAAACCTATTTACTTTTAAGTCTTATACTTAGGGGAGTCAACGGGTACAATAAAGATCGGGTGGAGGCATTTATGTACCCATGTCCGTTACAAATTATCCTTACCTGTACATATCTTTACCTGCTACGAATTATCTTATACGTACCCTATCATTACCTGTTATGGTTGTCGGATAACAAAACGGTAGCGGGTATATAACTGGTAATGTTTATATAATAATTATTTTTGTTATTTACTAAACAAAACATTAAAACACATTCATTTTACACATATATATGTGTTTTGAAGGTCTAAACTTTATTGGGATTCGCTAGAATTTATTTACGTGTTTTAATTGTTAATTAAGTGTAACACAACTACCAAGAGTAGTTGGAAAATGGATATTATTCATTGCTCATTAATATATATATATATATATATATATATATATATATAGAGAGAGAGAGAGAGAGAGAGAGAGATGGGCTATTGTGCTTTGCAAAGTAAAACATCATCTTTACTTCGGGCCATATTTTGCATTTTGAAAATCCAAACAATCGATCCGAACTGTCGAACATGTTCTAAATATTGAAATGTGCTTGCAGACTAAATTTTATATTTTTTGGAATTTTTTACTTATTTATTAAGCCACTTTAAAAATCGCTGATCCGGTGGTCCATAAAATTTTACTGTTTTTTACTGTTCACAGTGGATCAACGATTTTCAAAGTGGCTTAATAAATAGTAAAAAAATTCCAAAAAATGTAAAATTTAGTCTGCAAGCACATTTCAATATTTAGAACATGTTGAACGGTTCGGATCGGTTGTTTGGATTTTTAAAATACAAAATATGACCCGAAGTAAAGATGGTGTTTTACTTTGCAAAGCACAATAGCCATCTCTCTCTCTCTCTCTCTCTCTCTCTCTCTCTCTCTCTATATATATATATATATTTATAATTACCCGATCGGATAACAGGTATGGAATAGGCTTTACCCATACCCCTATCCGTTTAGATAAAGAAAAAAATCTTTTCCCGTACCCTATAAGTTTACGAAAAAACATCTTAGCCGTACCCGTCTTATCGAATACGGTGCGGATCAGTTAAACGGATAAAAGGGAGCCATTGACACCCCTACTTATACTTAAGTATTTAAGTCTAAATACTAAAACTTCAAGTATTTATATCTAGCATATTAAATCTTTATACATTACATATCAAGAAGAAGAAAAAAAATAACGGAGTAAATAGAACCCAAAAGTACTTCAATATCGATCTCATTTGAAACAAAAAATCAAGTACAAAAGGTTCATAGTTTTAAATTCACCATTTGTTTTACATATTATCGTAAATATGGACGGGAATGAAAAAAAAATATTCCTCTGAAAATGTGTAAAAAATAGGTGGATAATGAGAAAATGAAAAAAATAAATTTTCTATTTATTATATAAGTGTTGATGTTTATGATATAAGTTTTGATACCTATGTGTGTATTAATATATAACATATCAAATATTTACATACGGAAAAAATACAAAATAGAAGTTAAATTCAATAAGAAAACAAAATTAGAGAGTGCAAAAAATAAATGAGTTGGATATGGACTAACTCCGTTAAATTGTATTGGTAGGCCATTGTTCGGTCATGCACGACTAAAACAAACGGACACAACCCGTTACACAGTCGTGGCCCCTTACAATTAGATACATAACGTTTAGGAAATTGTTCTAAATTAACCTTTTTTTTTACCAAATATGTTTTTTTAACTTGAAAGTCAGAATAGACAGTCTGTATATTCCTGTCTTTCAAGTTTAAAAAAAAAAAAAGTACGGACAAAAATGACGAGTTTTTTTTTCTGTCTAAGACAGAAGAAAATGACGAGTTTTTGTTTTTTTTGTTTTTTTTTTAAATAGTGGCAGCAACTGCCAATAATACTTGCGTGAGGTTAAAAAGCGCCCATCTCTGTGACCGAATTCACATTCTCTCCGGTACTGTAAAAGGGAATCTTTTAAAATTAGTGAATCTGGACCGTTCTTTTTAACTTTGCACGACTGTTAAAGCCCAATAATACTGCCTCTGCGCTAGCTCCAATCTCAAAGCAGCTGAGAGTAAATCTCAAAGGGAATCTTTTACACAAATTGGAGCGAATTCACTCAACTTATTGGGCTAAGAATTACGCCTGATATGTAATTCCATTGTGAAATATAGCTCATTATATAAAACCCGAAATAGAATACTTCTACATCGGATGTTTACCGACTGGGCTAAATTAGAGCACGGGCCTTTCCAATTGTCATATGGTTTCATGGCTATACGCTTATCCCCATTTAGCAGCTTTTTCCCTTTTTCCCAACTCAAAAACATCCCGCGATTTCTCGAGGGTTTTGTCCTTTTGATTCCTCTTTTACTTTTTTTTATCCCCAATTAACAGAATTGAGAGACAGTTTTAAGTACTTCTTCCTACTCCGTCTCGATTTCTTTGAATTTAGGTTAAATTGGGTTAGGATCTGCGAATTTCTAGGGAAAATCGACCACTTTGTACTATTAACCGTCGCCGCAGCTAGGTTTCAGAGAGAAATTCCAATCTCGAGGGATTTTCGTGCTTGAATTGTTTGATTCCGAGTCCTTGGAAGAACTTAGCAATGGAGTACGACCCCTACGATAGCAGTGGTAAGTGCATTTCGACCCAATCGTATCAGCCTCGCTTTTTATATTATATTTTTTGTGATTTAGGGATAGGGCTTTTGATTTGGGGTAAAGACCGAAGCAAATAAGTTGTTGAAAATAGATGAGATTTCACTCTTTCTCTTTGCCGGAGTACAACTTACTTGATTCAGTTTGCAATTTTGCATAGATGAATGCTCCTGAAATGTCTTCACATAACTACGAAACCAGTTGATATTTTTAACATCTTTATCATTTACTTTTGCTACAGGGACTGACGACGATCTCCCCCCTGCTCATCAAAACAGGGCTATAAGAGGACCCCATCCAACTGGTAATGGTAGGAACACAGGTCCATTCCCATACCCAAGACAACAGAACAATGATATGGAAAAGGAAATTCACAGGCTTGAGCGCGAGGCTTACACTTCGGTTCTGAGAGCATTTAAGGCCCAAGCCGATGCCATTTCCTGGGTAGTTTCTTTTTCTTTCCTTACCAATATAAGTTATTCAATATTTAAAAGAGAGATTTTTTAAGGGCATTTTGTTAATTGTTTATTATTTTATTTTTTTTCAGGAGAAGGAAAACCTTATTACCGACCTGAGGAGAGAATTGAGGTTGTCTGATGATGAGCATAGAGAGCTTTTAACCATAGTCAATTCTGATGAGGTCACTCGGCGAATAAGGTATTAATATGGCTTAATTTGTGACAAACAAGGGTTCATCACATAAATATGACGATAATTGGATATGAACAAATCCCAAGCACAGACACACCTTGGAAAATCAGTGTTAGCATGAATTATAAGAGAGGAAAAGATGCATATTGGTAATGGATTCCCTATGCTCTTTGGGAGAGATGTGTTAAATTCATCCATGTAGTTTGTCCTGAAGAGCAATATCGCCTGTTTAGGAGGAAAATTCTTCTTCTTTAATCTGTTATCTCTGCAATTTCACTCTGCATAGACTCTTTTCTTAAAGATTGCTACCAATGTCGACAACACTATAGTTGCCTTAAGATAGATTTCTTTAGCTGGGGAGTTATAAAGATGTGCCTTCTTGAATGAAAGCAATTTCTATAAGTAAATGCGATTGGTACAGCTTAGAACACTAGAGTATGTCACAGTTTTTATAGTACTTAAGATATTATTTATATTATTAAAAATATATTTAAATAGAAACCGCTATGGAGGATAGCTTCCACGATAGGTAATGCTATTTGCTATAGGTTTTTTGAGGATCTTGCCTCGACGAACAGGGAACTGCTATTTAACACCTTGTCTATTAACCATTTATTGTTAATCGTTCTCAGGCAAGGGCTGTTTGGATATGGCCGATTAATTTTAATGAACAATTTTCATAGTTTATAGTAAATTTGCATATGAGAAATAATATTAATGCAGTACAGGATCACTGTTTGAAACTTTTATCTGTTCAGTAATGCGGATCCCTGGAATAAAAGAGCAAAAATTCAACTTGGCACTTCTGAACATTGATATGACCATGATATATATAGTAGTTTACAGAGTTATAGTTTAGAAGGGGGATGATGAAACATTGGTCAAATGGGGCTTGAGTTGATTCAGTAAAACATAATACCTTAACTCCATCTCGTTGTGCCAGTGCTACACCTCCTCAAGATGGGGATTGATTTATTTCTGTTTCAACTATAACCATCCTCTTTCTTGAAAGTAATTTATGTCTCATAGATCTGGTCCCTTCTGTCATTATGTAAATCAATATTTGAGTGCCCTGTAACCATAATAACATCTGTGGTTAACAATAGAATCTTAGTTTTTTTAGTTGCCAGATTCACACATAATGTTAAGAAAACAGTCAATTAATTAAATTTTTGGTGTGTTGATTGACTCAGGGAGTGGAGACAGAATGGTGGGGCCCAGTCTAGCATGCACCCACAGAGCAGCCGAGGTGCACATGATACAGAGCCTGGTGGGCCTGCCTTGTCAGACTCTAGAAAAAGGCATCTCTCTCCTGTTGCTGTTCCAGTGGCACCTCCCAACCAGCCCGGCTTAAAGTGGGGCCCATCATCTGCTGGAACCAAGCCTAAGAAACCTAAGACGGTAATTGCAGCTATTGTATTACTGGACAGAGTGCATGTTTTTTCTTACTTTCTTTTTCTCCCTTTTCCTCTCGTTCTATCTTTTGGGCAATTATCTCTATGTATCTGCAAAATGTCAAACCATAAATTATATCTCTACAGAAGAAATATTCCACAAACATGAATATTATATGTTGTATCCTTCCTTGCCAATAAGTCATTACTTTTAAAGATGCACAAGTCTTTGCCTTCTTTCTGTAATGAATTTTGGGAGAATGAACATATGTGATATTTTCATTCCTAAAGGTATGAGACATTTTGTCTTGCAGAGGTTTAAGGATATCTTCTGTTATGTAGATGCCTATATTAAATAGTTCCTTCTTCTTTTCTTAAACATGCTATGTAAACATCAAGGAAAGAAGTTTATTGCTGTTCAACAGCTTATCTTAGCACGGTTTGATCATATGTGCATGCAAAAAATGTGGAGACAGGCAGAGTGAATTACTGTTTATCATAACGTGCTCTTACTGGGTACATTAATGTAGAGTACACCTGCGGGTCCCAGTAATAGATGCCCAGTTCCTGGCAACCGGGCTCCACTAGCAGGAATTGAAAACCCAGCATCATTTATTGGAAGGAAAATCCTGACAAGGTGGCCTGAAGATAATACTTTCTATGAGGCCATCATAAAGGAATACGATCCCCTTAAGGTTTATTTTTTCACGCCTTACTGTTAATAATGATATGCGCTTTTTCTTGTGCTTTTGGTTGTCTGACAAACCCGTTTTGTTCAGGGTACACATGCTCTCGTATATGATATCGGCACGAAAAGTGAGACCTGGGAATGGATAAATCTTAAAGAGGTTAATATCCCACTTACAGTAAAGGTGAATCTTTAATTATATGTTTGTTTGCTTATTTGTGCAATTATTTGCTGTTGCATTGAAGATTGCTGCTGATGATATAAGATGGGAAGGTGAGGATCTAGGGGGCATTACTGAAAGGAAACATTTACACAATGGTGGTGCACGTGCTCCCGGTGCAGCCAGGGGAAGAGGCCCTCCAGGCTTACAGAGCAGATCAAAGAAGGCAGAAAATGTTGGGCCCACACAAAATGGTATCCAGAAAAAAGGCTCTGACAATATCCATGTTCCTAATACTGAGACAATCATTAAGGAGGTATCCTTTGTTATTTTTAATTCCACATTAAGCAATTTAGTATTTTATAAAACATTGATAACTGCAGTTCATTGGAAGCTGAAGGTATCTCATTTTCTTTTATAAACCCACAAAATACATCTTGTTTCTAACACATGCATGCATGTGAGAAAATAAGAAATAGAGAAAATATGATGACCTGATTAGGGCATGACAAGAATTTGTGGATGTTTGGAGAAATTAGCGGATTATGGGAAATTTGTGTATAAATTGAAGAAAATGTCATTAATCTACTCCTAAAAAATAAAGATAAATTGATGACACTATCAAATAGCAATAAAGAAATCTATTTTAAAAGATTTTTTTCTTGCCTAGTCTCATTACAAATACAAGTTATTAATTAGCAATAGAGCATACAAAACAAGGAAATAAATTATAATAGAATTATCCCATAAGTGTTTGGCAATGCCAAGTAAGGGGTCTTCATCTGCTGTATCTCTAGCTTTTGTGGGTTGTAATGAGCCTTGACAGGAAATTTGGTGGTGGTGTGTGTAAGAAAAAAAATATGAAATAAAAACAGTATGAGGCATACTGTTCTTTTCGGGTTATTCATCATAAAAATGAGAAAAAATAACTCCTTTGTAAAAGAAGATCTGGGATCCGTATTTTTTATCTCATATATAATTGCAATACTTTAATAAGAATAACTGTTATATTCGTCATGCTTCAAATAAACCATCTGGGATCCCTTTGTAAAAGAAGGTAACATCATATGATCAAGGGCCACCGTAGTAGTCGTCCTTGTGACATAACTAATTAAATGTGTATCAAACTGCAGGTTGAGAGGGTTTTAAGCAATCCAGATATACATGAGATTGAAAAAGCAAAAAAGCTACTCAAGGTAGAGTCCTCTTTCCTGTTTCTCTGTATAGGTAGTTTTTCCCCTAGTTGAGACTAACATTGGATATTTCTGTAACTGTTGGGAATCTGTAGGAGCATGAACAGTCCTTGCTCGATGCAATAGCAAGACTTGCTGAGGCATCTGATTGTGAAAGTGGTACAAGTTTTTCCTTTATTTAGCTCCTAATGAAGTTTTTGAAAATATCAAGGACAGAGCCAGCGGAGAAATAAAATTCTTTTATTATCTAACACTGGGATAAATGTTCAAGAAATATGTAGTAGGGATTAATATCCAAAAGACTCCTATCCTAAACGAAAACTAAAAGCAAGATTTTCATTAATTCATCTTTGATTGATACAAACTAGACCTTGTTTCCTAAACTGAACAGAAGGAAATGAAGTACATGAAAACTCCAATGGAAAGCACCACATGGATAGAAATGGAAGATCTCACAATTATAGTTGAACGTAATATACTGCAGTGCTGATAATACGTGGCCAAACACTCTGAAGCAAGGGTTGAAAAAAAAAGAGAGTCATGGAATGCACTTATAGATTGAACTTTTAGCCTTTTGTGATCCTGATCAAAGATAGATCTTTTTTGGGTTGGAAGGCGTTGTACCCCGGTGCTGATAGTTTGAATAAAGCACTATATATGGGTTATTATGTATTAATATGGAACCTCCTTTTAGTAGAGCTGGTTACTGGTTGGGATTATCTGTGCCATCTTCCGTTCAGTTTATTAATTCATTTCATTTGATGAAGTTAATTTTAAAATTCCTGTACATTGTTTGTGGTGAGCGGAGTCTCTCCAGGCATAATTTCATTTGATAGGCCACCCCGAAGGCATCCTTAATATACTCGAAGCAAGTAATAACTAGGAATTTTAGAAAATATTTTTTTTCCGGTGAAATCGGTCGAAGGTTGTCTGCTAAAAAATCATCGCGCAAGTTGCTGATAGAAGCATCGTTACTCCACGATGGTTTGATGAGTAAAACAGTAGTTGTGAAATTTCACTGTTTAAAAACAAGACAAGATTGTCATGAGAATTGTGCTATTTTTTTAGAACTCTTGTTTTATAGGTAGCCGGGTAAGAAAATATAAGAATTTGAAGGAAAATAGATAATTAAATTCATTTCCTATGGTTTTTGAACCCAATTTTGATGATAGAAATGTTGGTGGAAGTTAATCTAGCTATGCTTTTAATTAATTAACATTCGCAACTCGTCATCTGTAGTCTCGAAAAGCTCAATAGGTTACACAGAATTTTATTATATTTGAAACAAGGATTTGTTTAGAAAAATATTATTAACTCATCTTATATGAGAATAATTTATATTGGAAGAACACGAAAATTAAAACTCCTTGGTTTTAAAGCATTTTTCTGATAAACGCCGATAAGACACCTGTCCAACATTGTCACGCATAAGTCGAGTACAGAATATCAAGAAAAATAAGAGGAAACATTTATCACACAAAATATCGAAGTTCAAACGTCAGATTTATGTTCATGAAATACTACTTTATTTGTTGCTATGACAATTTTTACTTTTTTAAGTATGGTGCTTTATGTGGAATGTTTTATATAGGTATAGTTTACTGATTTATTTATAGGATATAATCAATCTAAATATAAAACTTTAATTTTTTTTTAACAAATTTCCAAAATCTTTGGAGAAGAGGTAAAACCGTAAAACGTGGGATCCAGATGGCTTCCCAAGTTCCCAGCATTTTTTTTCGGCAGCCATTTTGAGGAGACATTAAAAGATATTTGTTTGACCTCATTGCTGACTTTGATTGTAACGGCGTAGTATCTGAACCAATTTATATAATATATAAAAAGATATATAAAAGAAAACATCAAGCGGGGATAGCTCAGTTGGAAGAGCGTCAGACTTGATATCTGAAGGTCGCGTGTTCGATCCACGCTCACCGCATTAGTTTTTCTTATTCTTTTTTAAAAGGCCGGAAGGCCCGTTTCATTCATCAAACGAACAATTATTTAATATTCCTTTTCACAAGAGATTGATCATAGCGAAAATTTTGTTGTAGCAAAACGCACATCTTTTAAAACAATTATTTGGTTAATTTGACTTGAAAATTAAAATTTTCATTACAACCAAAAAGAATAAAAAAAAAAATATTGGTGACAACGTAATCCCCAACTTGTTTGGAACTTATGGCTTGGTTATTAATTTATTATTGTTGTTGGTGACAACGAAATATTTGGTGTGTAGCTAAGCATTACCAAATAAATAAGAGGGATGCTTCTATGGACATAAGGACCTATTTGTAAAATGAGCATATTTCATTTTCAAAGTTCAAACAGTCGATCCAAACGTTCAACATTATCTCCATATTAAAATGTACTTGGAGGTCGAATATTACATTTTTTTTGAATTTTTCTACTATTATTAAGTATTTTACAAAACTAGTCAAATTCAGACCATTGAATTTTGTACCCATCTTAATAAATAGTTCATTTTACAAATAGGTCCTTATGTCCATAGAAGCATCCCTCTTATAAATATATAATAAGAAATATTAAAAGAAAACGTCAAGCGGGGATAGCTCAGTTGGGAGAGCGTCAGACTGAAGATCTGAAGGTCGCGTGTTCGATCCACGCTCACCGCATTAGGTTTTCTTATTCTTTTTTGAAAGGCCGGAAGGCCCGTTTCACTTCGTCCCGTTTCATTCATCAAACGAACAATTTTTTAATATTCCTTGTGCCGTGCAAATAAATTGAAGTCCTAACCTGACTCACAACTCACAAGAGATTGATCATAGCGAAAATTTTGTTGTAGCAAAACGCACATCTTTTAAACAATTATTTGGTTAATTTGACTTAAAAATTAAAATTTTCATTACAACCAAAAAGAATAAAAAAAAAATATTGGTGACAACGAAATATTTGGTGTGTAGCTAAGCATTACCAAATAAATAATGTACGAAACTAATACGCCTGTAAATTCTAACCTTTATATTGAGGGATAAATAATAGAGAGCTTACATTTTTTTAGATCTAGATAATAGATTTTGGGAATCTAGGAGTTACAAATAAGCCGAGTTAGACAAAATCGTAATCCGCTTGTTGGTACAACGAGCCGAGTCAACCTGGCTCTATTCAGCTAGTTATTATATAAACTTGGTACATACCTTTCCTACTATAATAAATTTCCACAGCACCTTATCAATTATGACTAAAGAAAATGATATTTATATGACTAAATATTGAGCAATCAATGCTTAATCCAAGTGCAATCAAACAATTCAACTAACAAAAATTAAATTTACATTAGGCATACCAAATTGGATCGCAGCTGATCATTATTAGTTTTGCTCTACGCTTTGTTACTAATCTTGGTGTTATGAGCTTATTAGAACAGAAATAGAAAATGGCCGTAAAGTTAATACATGAGCTTAAGAAACATTTCTGTTCCAAACATTTATCACTTGCAATTGAAATAATTTTGCTGGGAATTTATGCACCAATCATATTTCTAATCCATTACATGTTGACTATTGCGATATCACTTTTAATTCATACTAACAATAGATCTTAGATATTAACAAAGGATTCTATAATGTTAACCCTTGACTTTAAAAGTTAATTATCACTAGCCTCCCACTACCACAAGAAGTTGAGAACTATTGCAAATTAGAATTGATAAAATGTAGACACTCAGAAAAAAAGTTAAGCACATGTTAAATTAACTTTTGTTAAAAATGACATAATTAAAAGAAGTATCCATAAATGCCACTCTTAAAACCTACCGTTCTAAATTCTTCCTAATTTCTACTTTCTACTCTTCGCAGACCCAAAAAGAAAAGCTAAACTCCAACTACTTGAGCAGATAGATAAGCACAATAAGTTTTACACAATTTACACACGCTATTATCTCAGGACCTACGCCCGCCTCGCCTCTTTGCTGCTGGCGGTGGTTTGGCAGCCTCTTCTTTCAACCTCTTGGATGGAGGTGGCGTCACTGATGATGACGCAGGCCTCTTAGGCGGCCGGCCCACGCTCCTCTTCCCAGGTGGTGTCGTCTGCTTCTTGGATGAACCCTGCTCCCTTTTAGCCTCAGTTTCGCTTTCTTACCTGTCTCGCCATGAGAAACCTTAGAAGATGTGGATGCTGAGTGATCTTTCA
The DNA here is from genome assembly GCA_025461045.1 of Carex parvula. Lineage (NCBI taxonomy): Eukaryota > Viridiplantae > Streptophyta > Magnoliopsida > Poales > Cyperaceae > Carex > Carex parvula. The sequence continues at coordinate 95,074 of JAJGRW010000144.1, forward strand.
GCCTGTGTAGAAAATCAACTGCATTTCTTTTCTTCGGCAAATTTGCTGATGTGGCAACACTCTTATCAGACCCCTTATCAGATGACTGCTTCTGCGATTTTACGCTTGAAGCGATATCAGGATTTGAGGTCAAAGCACGCAGCGTGGTGTTGCTACGTGTCTTGCTTGTCCGAGGCCCTCTAGTGCTGGTCTTTCTCAGGTTTGAATCAGGATCCAAAACTGGACCCTTCTCCTGCTTCTCTTCCTTAACTACAGAGTTAGCTGAATTAGCAACAGTAGAAGAAGCAGTTTTTGCCAAAGAGCTTCGTTTTCGACAAACAATGATTGCAGGTTTCTCCAAAAGTGGGCCCCCAACATCTGAATCAGCTTTTGGTTTTGTCAAGTCCATCAGGTTTACTTCTTTAAGAGATGAGGATGAGGATCCATGAGGCTTGAGAGGATCGGTGGAGTTGATCTGTTTCATGACAAGCGAACGGAGGTGCAAGGCTGCAGCATGCTGCTGGTACGACTTGGGGTAGAATACCAGTGCATTGGCACAAAGGAGGAGGAGGTCTCGGTAGAACTCAGTTGCACTGGTGTATGAGTCAGAGCTGCTAAGGATCTCCAGTTTGGTTCGGATCATCTCCAAATCCACATGTTGCTTTATTGTGCTCTGGTATGTCTCACTCTGCTGAGGTATATAGATCAAAGGAATACATTAATTGCTTGTTGGTGCAATTCAACATTCAGTTACTGATTCTTTTTTGTCAACCATGAAACTGCTCTTACTGCTCTAGTTCGATTAAAATTTAAGAGGTTCCTCTGCAACGGAAGTCATTGTTGAGGGCCCAAATTTTGCTTTGGGCTTTGGATCAGGATACCAAGAATTAATTCACTCATAACCCTACAATACTTCTAGCCCAATTTATATAATCCTATATATAGTTCAGACACGTCGTCTGTCATATATCGGGAAATTGGACCTAACGGGCATTAAATGAGGTGCCTAGTGGTAGGGTTCTTTCACCACACCACGTGGCAACCTATTACTGGCTTGACGTCAACATCTATGACCCATAAATATAGCCACGATGGCGAAAGAGCGTGCTGTAGTTACCAATTGCCACAGGATTCTATTTCTTTCTCTTATCTCAATATATTTTGCTACTTGTATTCTATAATCTCCCAACCAAACCCAGAATCGGATGCCTCACACGTGTTGCTACCATATTCCCACTAAATCAATCGGACGGTCCAAAGTAGGCTCCTCAATTTGGAATTATTTTAGTAAACTTGACGTTCTGATTAGGTTGCTTATCCGTAAAACCCACATTACTCCGCCTGAACTTTTAAACAGTCACGTCTCGTTATACAGCCAGAGAAAGAACTATGTTCCGATTAATCGAATGAAATATCGCGAAAAATTGACAAGTACCTGAGACTCGAGACGGCGCTCGAAAGTGGATCCAAACTTATCAGAGAGTATGGTCTCAAGAAACGCGATCAACGGCTGAGATTCAGCTGGTGAAAGAGCGGGTCCCCCCTCAGCCTCACCGCTGGAGACAGCCTTTCGGCGCCGCGTAGAGAGAGATGCCGAACTCTGGACGTCGCTACTCTCCTTCGACTCCGCCACAGACTCGCCGGACTCACCGCCCGGTTTCCCAACCTCTCCAGCGGTACGGTCCGTTCCGGTCTCTAATCCGGTACCGGACTCGTCTCCTGGTTTCGCCTTGTCGTCATCTTTCAGATCTGTGGAGTTGGATTCGTTGGACTCCTTGCAGGACCTGCCAGAGATCTCCGCCGCTATAGATCCCGGCGATCTGCCGTCATCCTTGTGGTCCTCGACCGTCGGATCTTGTTTCTTGTCTTCCCCACATGGATCATCCTCCTTCGGGCCGCGCTCGCGCTCTTCTTTCAGACGATTCACTTTCAGCTCTAGTGATCTGAAAACCCAAAAGAAATAAAGAACCGTTTACTCTCGACTATTGGATATTGATCGTGAGGCCATAACAGAATACATGAGAGACTGGACAACAATATAGACCACAAGAAAACAGAGAGATGGGATTACACGATGGAGAGGTCGCATCGCTCTACCTCGCGGCGGAGCTCCGCAACTCTGAGCTTGCGCAGCTTGTCCACCCAGGCGTCGGCGTCGGACGACTCGGGATCTCCGATGGTGCCAGATTCTCCAGCGGATGCGGAGGCGGCGTTCTCCGGTGAGGCGGCGGAAGAGAAGCGGCTGTTGAGGTGCAGATATCGAAGTCGGCACTTATTAGGGGTCAGAAGATGAGAAAACGGGCTACGCGATTGTACCTCCACGGCCACCGAGTCCCAGCTGGAGGTGCCATGGCGAGTCACAGCACATGCTAGCAAAAGTTCCTCCCAAGTGCCCCAGATCTCTTTCTCCGTGTTGTCTGTGTCGCTTGATCTACCCATGGAGCTTCTACTTGTCTTTCATGGCGCCTCCGTGTAGGGGAAACTGTTGTGTGATTATAGGTGTGTGTGTGGAGGCCCTCCTAGGGTTGGTTTGCTGCTTTTCTGGGTTTTAAATCTTCATCCTTTTTTCTTTCCGCTCAACTTTTTTGTATGATTTGAATAATTTAAGGAGTCGATAATTTAATTTGAACTTGTGTTACTAGCTTCCTGTCGTCTCCTCTTTCTATTCACTGGATCCGTCTCCCGCGTCAAAATGAAAATGGTACCGCAACGAGCAAGGAGATGTGTTCAAGAAATTGAGCGGGTTGTTTGCGTTTTTACGTTCTTTTCCCTCTTTATTTCCTAAATAGTCTTCATATCCTCCGTGCGGTTCAGATTTACATTTACGTGTGTACTCAGGACAAATATCCTCTCCATTACTGTAAAAGATTCCCTTCACTTTACGGTTTGAGATTAACTCTCAGCCGCTTTGAGATGCGGACTGACGGAGGGGCAGTATTGTTGGGCTTTGAGAGTCGTGCCAAGTTAAAAAGAACGGTCCAGATCAAGTAATTGTAAGAGATTCCCTGTTACGATACCGGGGAGGATCTGAATTTCTGTGTACTAGCCCCAAATGGCCAAATGTATCTTTCAGCAGGCCTCATAGTTTTTTTTTTTTATTTACAGACAATTGCCCGATATTTTTATTAAAACTCTAAAAAAAAAAACAAATTATCAAATCTGCTCCCACTCGAAAGTTATAATTATTTCTACCCTAACCGTCCGTGGGCTGGGCGGTCCACTTTTCCCACCAAACCGCCCAGCAGCCGGGCGGTCCACTTTCCAAAGCTGACCGCCCAAGGGATGGGCGGTCCACTATGAATTTTTTTTTTATAAGGTTTTATGTTTTAATTTGTTTGAATGTTTTATATTAAATTGTTGTAATGATTTGCTTGAATGTTTTTATATTAAATTGTTGTAATGATTTTTGAATGTTTTATATTAAATTGTTGTAATGATTTGTTTGAATGTTTTATATTAAATTATTGTAATGATTTTTGAATGTTTTATATTAAATTGTTGTAATGATTTGTTTGAATGTTTATATTAAATTGTATGATATATATTTATTATTTGTTGACGATTATATTTTTATAATTGACGATTATTTTTATATGTTATGTAATTGTGTAGTTTTAATATAATTGATTAGTTTTATATTAAGTTTGTTAATGTTTAAATGTTCTAAATGGTAATCTAAATAGTAAGTATAAACAATAAAAGTAGGTCATCTAAATGGTAAGTCTAAACATGAAACATAACAGTCCAAACATGAAATATAATAATCCAAACTAAAATACTAGAAACCTATCAAACTAAAATACTAGAAACCTATCAAACTAAAAAAAATATAAAAACCCTAACGGCGACGACGAGGGCGAGGTCCGAGAGGTCCAACCTAGTAGGTGCATGGCGCTCTCTCTGCGACGGCGGACGCCTCTGGTGAACCTCATCCACCTGCATGTCATCGTGTACGGCCTCACGCGCCAATGGGTCCGCCCCCAGGTGTAATGGATCGGACCGAAAGGCAAGTAAGTCCTAGATCCGTCACCCTCACCCGTGAGTCTCCGTCGAAGAGCATCACCATAGTCCCCCTGTAGATAAACCGTCGGCATGCCCCATCTCTGGTACCAGACTAAATACCGCAATCTCCAAGGCCCGACCGGCATAGGGGCATCTGGAGCTGGAGGCGGGGTCCATAAGTGAAACTGGGGTGATGCAGCACGCTGGTAATGCTCCCAGAAACGCGTGCTCCAGTCGACTTTGGGCTTGTTGTGTTTAGTGCTGCAATATAAATTAATTAGTAACGTGTATGGCTGAGCAAGTAATAAAATAGGGAAACAATAAGGCAGTGGGTAGTTACCTGTGCAGCTGGGTGGTCCGCTGCTCGCCCAACTCTGGAAAATCAGGGACATAGGCATCCAAGCCAAACTGACGGAGCACTCGATCAGGATAGTGATACTCAACTATCCAGAAGCATACGCACGGACCCCGATAAAACGAGAGAGGTCTCTGCTCTAATGTCAGCGGGCACAGAAGGCCCCGATCGTAGAACACACGATAGGGGTACCAGGTGACGCTCGCCTCGTGAAGCATCTGGAGCTGGCCCCGGACATACGAAATCCCCACGGCCCTCCCTCTGCCCGTGTCCTCGTACGTGAGGGGAGTACTCCATATGGCACCGTACCCCGGACGTCTCTCGGGGTCATCTCCCATCCATAGCCCCTCCTGAGCTGGAGGAACAGGCCGACACACCGGTAGATGTGACCAGGACCACTGCTGGAGTAGAAGAAGTGGTCCGGCAATCTGCCTGTTCGTCGCCTAAATTTTGGACATGCGATGCATTTCTGGTAAATATGGAACCATAATATATGTAATAAAAAAATTAAAATATTTGTACAAACTTACCAGACAAGCATGACACAAGCCCCGGTATAAGTGAGCGAGCACCGCTCCACCCCAATTCCACCTCGACGGCCGCTGAATGTCCCTCAGCAGAGAGAGGAACATAATCGGGACTGCGTCACCGCTGGAATCGACAAACATGACGCTGCCACATAAATCCATGACAAACGCCCTCACGTACCTGCAATATAAATTAGAAACATAAATAACTACATTTTTTGTTCAATCCATAACATATTTTAATTTGCAACTGTTTGTGATTACCTCAGAACAGCATGCTCGTCACGTGTCTGGGGGGTGATCCTACGCCGGTGGAAGTATCTGCGGAGCGCTGCAAGACTGATGCAGTACTGTGAATACTGGTACTCCTCCTCCTCCTCTCCTTTCTTCTTCTTCTTCTTCTTTTGCAAGTCCGACGGAGCGGTCCCCAGCAGCTCCGGTATCATGTGCATCAGGTCTGGATGGTTTGAGACACCACCGATGGTGTCGCCGTCTATCCGTAAACCCCACAAGGCGCTGACATCACCTAGTGTGACTGTCATCTCCCCAACCGGAAGGTGAAATGTATGCGTCTCCGGTCGCCATCTCTCCACTAGACCGCAAACGAGGGCCTGATCAATATCACAGTGAGGCATGGTGGCCAACTGATACAACCCGAGATGCATGATGCACTGCTCCATCAACGGGTGACGGACGTATGGTATCTCGGGGGTGCGATGCCTCACTGTCATCATCGTCGTGTCCTGCATTTTACAATTATTTCAATATAAACGTCTAATTAAATAATGCTATTTAAATTAGGAATACAAAACCAACGTACCTCCATAGATGCAAGTGAGACACGGTGCCTGACATGTGGGATCCACAGAAGAGGACTAAACGTGTCAGGATGGTGAGGGGGATAATCTCCAAAGGGAGCATCTACACCGGACGACTCTGCACCGGATGCCTCTGCACCGGATGCCTCTGCACCGGATGCCTCTGCACTGGATGCCGCTGCACCGGATGCCTCAGCATCGTGATCATGTGAACTCTCCCCCGTCTCCAGAGGGGCATCCCATGCACGTCCCCGTCTAGTTCTGACCATACTACATTTCAATAAACAGAAGATTTTATCTTACAAATTCTGATTTATAAACCCTAACTTATAAACTCTAATTATGTCAACCCTAAACCATAATTTAGGAATTCAACCCTAATCTAACAATTCAACCCTAAACCCTAATTTGATTCCTAAACCCTAATTTAACCCCTAAATTCTAATTTAACCCCTAAACCCTAAATTAACAATTCAACCCTAAACCCTAATTTAACAATTCAACCCTAAATTAACAATTCAACATAATTTAAACAATTCAACCCTAAATCCTAATTTAACAATTCAACCCTAATTTAAACAATTCAATCATAAACCCTAATTTAACAATTCAACCCTAATTTAACAATTAAATCGCGACAGGAAAATCAACAACCCGCACACGATAATTAACAATTCAACCCTAATTTATAAATTTCAGTTTTGTCAACCCTAAATCCCTAAACTACAAACTCATCTCGTTTCGGGAAAATCAACAACCCGGACACGATAATTAACAATCAATCGTTCCAATGCCAATACAAGATACAAAATATAAATTAAAAAAATTATTTAGAAACTTACCCGAAAATAATCAGACTGTCGCCGAGATAGCCGAAATTAGGGTTCTGGTGAGAGAGGAAGAGGGAGGAAGAGAGAGAGGAAGAGAGAGAGAGAGAGGAAGAGGGAGAGGAAGAGGGAGGAAGAGAGAGAGAGAATGGCAGAAGAGAGAGAGAGAGGAAGAGAGAGAGAGGAAGAGAGGGAGAGGAAGAGAGGGAGAGAGAGAGAGCTCTAGAGAGAGAGGAAGAGAGGGAGAGAGGGAGAGAGAGACTTCGGCTGGGGTGGTGGTTCGGGCGGCGACGCGGCTGGAGGCAGAGGCGAAAGAGAGGGAGATGGGGAGCGGTCTGCTCCCAGCGGACCGCTTTTAAAAAAAAAAAATTTCATAGTCGACCGCCCAGCCCCTGGGCGGTCAGGTTTTAAAAGTGGACCGCCCGGGCGCTGGGCGGTCAGGTATCGAAAGTGGACTGCCCGGCTACTGGGCGGTCTGGTGGGAAAAGTGGACCGCCCAGCCCACGGGCGGTTAGGGTAGAAATAATTATAATTTTGAAGTGGGAGCAGATTTGATAATTTGTTTTTTTTTTGGGGTTTTAATAAAAATATCGGGACAATTGCTTCTACTTGTTTTAAAACCTTGTAAGGTTAGCAGACATTTCTGAAACAAGTTATTTGCATCGAGGTCAATTTGGGTCCGATGCCCATCAGAGTCAAAGTGAGTTCGATAAGCTCGATAACTGTCCGATCTACTTTAAGATTCGCGCCCGCAATTTTCGCATCTGCTTTAAAATTCGTGTGCACGAATCTTAAAACAGATCGAACGGCCCCGAAACCTATCAGATTCAAATTTGAGTCCAATGGACATCGGACCCAACCTGCTCTCATTTGCATCTTTTACATTCTTTTCCCTCTTCGTTTCCCAAATGGCCTCGATACCCCTATCCAGTTCAGATTTGCGTCATTTGCTGGGAGTCTGCAGCCGCTAGCGGTTCATCCAGTATTTTTTTATAAACTACAGATGAAAATAAATAAATTAACAAATTAACTTGACGGTTTCAGATTTTACAAAAATCATAAGTACCGAGATATTGATATCGTTCGTTTTTTTTCTGGCTGTACCAAAATGGTATCTCAGTCCGATGGGTGTTTTTACAATTTTTCAATCAAACTGTGTGATGTTCGGTACAATTTGTTTTTACGGTGATGAAATGAGTACTCAGCCCAACCGGATTTTAATAATTTTCTTCTATGTGCCGAATTGGAAAATCAACACATTTTTTTTTTTTAATTTCAGCTGATTGCCATTTCGGCACGACCTTCGAAATTATTGAGTGAAACGCTAGAATTTTTCTATTTTTTTCTATGCCGAATGTCATATTTGGCACAATGTTTTTTTTTTTCTTTTGGTTAAAAATAAATTTATAATTTGTTAGAGTTTGCTTATAAATATTATTTTCTTCTCCCTCCAACTCTCAGACATCATTTTGACGGGCTAGAATGCCATATCGGCACAGCAAAAATGAGACCAAAATGTCATACTGGCACAACCAAAAATATGGTGTGGACCGATATGCTATCTCGGCACAACAACAAAAATTGAGAGAACCGACATGCCATTTCGGCACAATGAAAAAAATGATTTTCTGTGACACTGTGAATAAAACTTGTGAAAACTCTTGAGCCGAGATACCATTTTAGCACAGCACAAAAAAATAAATTTCGTGCTAATTTGACATCTCAATACTTATGGTCTTTTATAAATACAAAACTCATCAAGTTGGTTTGTTAATTTTCTTTTTTTTTTTATTTATGGTTTATAAAAAAAAATCCGTTCATCCAACTCCCTAAATCAAATACACTCTTTTGGATATTATTACTGGTAAAACTAAGCATAAGAGATGAAAGTAAATTCAAGTCAATGTTTCTATGTGCACCCAAAAAGTGATAACATTTCATCCTCATTTTTAATGGCATCAATTATTCAATAATCAATATTCTCCAAAAAAGAAAAAAGAAAAAAACAATGCTGACGTCGATGTTTATGAACATTATTTTCTGTGCTCCTTAAATTCCATCAAATAAAGGTGAAATGCGTTAATATTTTAACCTATTAAAAATTAATATAATCACGTTTAATGATTTATTATTATTTGATTTTTTAAGTTTGTTTATTAAACTTGCGAACAGTAAAGATGTGAATTCTAGAAAACATAAGCATTTTAACCCGCTTCGTAAGAAAATTTACAAGAACTAAAGTCTTTCCAATGAAATTGAAGTTCAATCAAATCAAGTTCTGTAGAGAATGTTGTGACACAGAATTAGAGGCGGTGTGATAGTCGGACCGAATACGGAGAATTTTTTTATAAACCATAATTAATTTTTTTTTTACAAAAATCATAAGAATCGAAATATCATTTCGGTCCGTTATTTTTTTTACAAGTTTTCATATGAGTCGTTACAGAAAATCTAAAAAGGAACCGGACCAAATACCATTTCGGTTAGGAATAAAAAAAAAATAATGGACCGAAATAGCATTTCGGTTCTTATGATTTTTGAAAAAAAATGGTTCTTATGATTTTTGAAAAAAAAATAATCATGTTGGTTTCGTAATTTTTTTTTAATTATAATTTATAAAAAAAATTAGAATACGGACGGACGTCCATCAGACCCCTCAACTTCATGGAATTCACATCGATCCTCTCCGGTAGTGTAAAAGGGAATCTTTTAGAATTAGTTGATCCGGACTGTTCTTTTTAACTTTGTACAAATCTTAAAGGCCAATAATACTGCCCCTGCTCTAGCCAGAATCTCAAAGTAGTTGAGAGTAAATCTCCAACCATAAAGTGAAGAGAATCTTTTACACATATTGAAGAGGATACTTGTTCCAACTTTCATGCGACTACACTGAATTCACATCCTCCTCGGTACCGTAATAGGGAATCTTTTACAATTACTGGATCTGGGCCGTTATTTTTAACTTGGCACGAATGTCAAAGCCCAATAACACTGTCCCTGCGCTAACCCGAATCTCAAAGCGGCTGAGAGTTAATCTCAAACCGTAAAGTAAAGAGAATCTTTTACAGTAATGGAGAGAATACTTGTCCGACTGCACTAGACATATGACGAGTTACTGTCAAGATTTCTGAAGTAGTCTTTTTTTCTTCTATGAATATTTTAACTGTCAACAAATTTAAGATGTTTACGTTGACATGATAATGGTAATATATTTTTTTCCATTGCTTTATATAACTAACTATTGGTGCACAGTAGCTGAGAATTTAATTAATAATTGTTTAAGAAAAGCACAGCTCATATTCTAATGTAATTGAAAACAGTCTATATTCCTTAAAAGGTAGAACAGTATTTTTAGTAAAAAAAAATATTCCAATTAAGTGCCGGAATTATTTTTAGTTATAATATTTTAAAATTCTGACCTTATCAGCGGGTTTTTTGGAAATTCAAAATCAACCATCCATGCAGATCCAATTTACGTAGAACCATTTTTTTTGTTTTGAAAAATAGTTAATTGTAGAGCATAATCGGTACAAGATATAAAACATCGGCATCGCATTCATATTTCGTAATGAAATATTGATGCACTGCTACCGGGATTAACCAGCATATAAAAACTCGGCGTGTCATCAGTATTTTTTGCAAGTGCATTGTTTCCAAACCTTATACAACCATAACGTCGGATAAGAAACTTTGATTTGAGTGTTTGATTACAACTTGGAAAGCTCGTGAAGAGACGAAAGGCCTGGTGTACGGGGCATAAGTACAGCGATCTTTTTTTGTTGTTGTAAAAAAAGTCATTTAGGATCTCTTAAAATTTGAGTTGAAGTTTCTAATCCTCAGCAATTATGAATACTCTTTTATTTCAACCAACCCTTTAATTATTAGGATATTTAAAAAAAAAAGAAGAAGGCAAATGCCCATTTCATTACTGAAATATTTAGATACAAAAACCAGTTAGCCGCAAGACTGAACTGAGAACCTCATACCAGGAGAGGCAAAACATTGTTTAAAGCAACATAATAGGCATAACAGCCAGAGATATACCAAGATTGTAAATGATTGAGATTAACAACTAAAAACAATAATTATCAGGATATTTAATTTGACAATAATTAATATCTTAAAATTAAGTACTAATATTTGAATATATTTTCTATTTAATTCTGTCCTTCTCCTTGGCCCGTGAATTAATTATTTTTCAAAAAAAAGATTCGACGCAGATTGAATCTGCGCATAACCACTTAAAACAAAAAAGTTCCATGTAGTTCCAATTGCAGTTTCAATCTGCGTGGATGGTAATATTAAAGTTTTGGAAAAAAAAGGGTCAAAATTTCAAATTATTAAGATAGTAAAAGAAAATGATTTCGGAATTAAGTGCAAACTTTCTTTGAAGCTATTAGGGAATGCATGCGGAGAAATAATCATTTCAGAAAGATACCATTTTCACTTGTCAAATAGAAATATATTTTTATACCTGACTATCTGGTAGGGGTGAAAACGGAGCAGATAGTGGTAAAATTATATTCATATCTCTTTTTAATTTTCTGGATACGAATATAAATTAGATATTAGCCGATACAGGTTGGATCAGATATTTATTAAAATAATATTTAAAATATTAAAGTTCATATTATTTATCTAATTTTAATGGTGAATAACAATATTTTTTCATAATATATATTAAAATATATGATATATATCTACTATTTAGATACGAATAATTGAAATGTAAAATCATATCGGTAACTATATCCATATGGATATTCGGATATCGGATATCCACATCTAATTTTTCGAATATGGACCGAATACTAATCGAATATTATCCATAACGTTTTAGATAATCTGAAATAAACGCATGTTTTAGATTTCTTAAAAAGTATTCGGATTTTATGAATTTCAAGACTATTCATCTGGTCGGAAATTTTAAGAATTAACTCGAATTCTTACCAGTTTTGATTATAATTTAATTTAAATGTTAAATAACTTATGGACTCCTCTCAACTCTCATCCTGATCCATGGCCGATCTATTTCAAATTCAAATTTGAAGAAATTAATTTTCGCGTCCAAAAATGCCCAAGTCCGGATCTGCTATTATAAGGTGACGGCCTGCTGGTGCCATAGTTTACCTGACCGTCCAATAAAAAGGTCTACCTGCCCACTAACTTTTCGTGCAAAAATAAACTTTTCTGACCAAACCGCTCTATTATAATCAGACGGACAATGCTGAGTCCAAAGTTGGGGTGCAAACGGATCGGATAATTTCCGACCAATATTCGGATCCGTATCCGAAAATTTAATACAGATATCCGATATCCGAATATTCGTGCGGATACGGATAGGGTTTGACGACTATCTGATCCGTTTGCACCCTCCAAAGTTGTCGCCGCGAATTCGTTTGATGACTTACAGGTGGGCCCCGTATTATCTTAAAAGAGGCTCGCCGACTCCAATTCCTAACGAATCGCATAACCCGCGGGACCGCGGGTAGAGGGAAAGTAGGCTTATTTTGGTTAAAAGGTGATTGGGACCCGAAATTTCGATCATTTCCATTTTTATCGGAAGAAACCTTTCGAATTCCCCATCCCCCTCTCCCCCTCCCTCTTTCGTCTCCTGGGTTTAGGGTTTCTCAATTTGTATAGTTTTTTTAGGGTTTATAGTAACTTCCAACCTTCTATGGATACCTCTAGCGAAAATCCAGGTAGCCAGCAGGAACCCTCGGAAAGACGCGTCATTCGATCTCAATATCTTTCCGTGAAGAATATAATTTGTGGTGCGCTTTTTTCTTTTATCACTTATCACCCTGTTTATTCCATGTCTAGTTGTGCTTTGTATTTGATTTAATTTCGTGCGTGAGTTTCAGACCTTGGAGAAGATATAGGAAATGTCAATTCCAATATTTTCTGTTCGATCATCAGAAAAGTTGAGGACCTCCATCAGAATGGTATGTTTGTACCTGTTTATTGTTTTGGTTCATTTAATATACATCACTTTATATCGTTTTCTTATCAAGTTGAGATAAGTTTAAGTATCAAATCCATTTAATTTGCTGAGTTATTGGATTTACTATTCATTAATTGGCCTTTTTGATTTAGCAGCGGTTTTCAGATATTGTATAATTGATAGTGAGAACTTTTAGGAACATGCTTCTTTGGCATGTTTCTTCATATTCTTGCACTCAATATGTGTTATTGTACTCAGTGCTGCTATATCCAATGGTGGATCTAAGAAGATCCAATGGGGGTCAATTGGCCCCCATTTAATTTTAAAATTTTAGTATTTATGTTTAATTTTCTATATAATTTAGCGTGAAATGTCATGGTACGGTAAAATTGACCCCCGTTCTCCGCATAAATTTTTTATATAATTGACCCTTATAGTTCTAAGAATTTTATATAATCGACCCCATATGTGTTTGAACCCCATTGTTCGAAAGTCTGGCTCCGCCCCCGACTATATCTCAGTTTGTTTCTTATCAAGTAATATGACCCGTAAATCAACAGGATGTACTCGAAATCAGAAAGTTATAAATTACGAAGACTGTTGTCTGTGGTCCCAAATACAACACGGTAGTGTCAAGGATCACAGACTACCACTGCGAACCAAAAAGAGGATGGTTACAATCTTCCTACTTTAGAAAAAAAGTTCTTCTTGATTTGCATTTTAGCATACCAAAGATTAAGAAACAGGCTATAATTCCATATGTTATCTTAAGACAGTAAAATAAGGACAAGAACTATGTGGATTTGAATAAGAATTTTTAAGAAATCAACAGCTCTTGAATTGAAATGATCTGATTTGCAATGTTGTATGCAGTTCAAAGGCCAAGAGAACAGGTGGCAGATGCTGAGACTCTGCTTGACATTACTACCTCTTTAGTCAGATCTCTCAGGTCTCAAAGAAGCGGGCCTACTCCGTCAGACTTTGTGGATGCACTTGCAAGAAAATTTGGCGTGCCTGATAGGGATGGCACCCATACTAATTATTTAGGAATAGCTTCGTGGCAAAGTATTGGGTTGTCAGTGTCTCATATACTTATGAGGGGACATGGATACTGCACCATGTAAATATCTCTTTCTTCTCCTATATTTTATTTCAATATATATGCATGTTTATTTTTAACCATATTTATTCTTTGTTGTAGGAATGGACCAATGGTTGCTGAGGTTAAGCCTCTAAGGAGTGCGGTACGAGGAAAACGAACAAGACCAACTATATGTTCTCAACCTAAGGATGTAAGTAGAATCCTTAACCTTTTATTTTTTGTGTGTGTGTGTTTTATGTTGTCAGTTTCGTAGTTTTTAATTACATGGATTGTTAAACAAATATAAGTAGTTGTTTGAACCTAGATTTAGGCACACATTTGGTATCAAACCATTAATTGTAGTATTGGCTCTGAGCTTGTCTGTATGGAAAGCTTATAAATTCTTTTGTCTTCATTCTATATCATTAATGGGAAGGGAAGGGATATCATTTATGATGGTTGAGGAATTGCTATATTGATCTAATGATTAGTATCTTGTTAGGTTGGCGAGACAGAGGGTGACCCTACAAAAAAGACTGATACAGACAAAAACATGTTGACAATGTTTACTATCTTGAGAAAACGAAAGCAGACAAAGCTTGAATATTTAGTGTTAAACCGGCAATCTTTTGCACAAACTGTGGAGAATATATTTGCGCTTTCATTTTTAGTGAAGGATGGCCGTGTAGAGATCACAGTGGATAAGAATGGGCACCATTTTGTTTGTAAGAAATTTATTTATTTGTTTATCTATTTTCATCTTTTGGTAATTTAAGTATGAGACTAAAAATATATTGTTTCATGCTGTATCAATTTATGTAGCCCCAAGAAATGCACCAGCAGCCACCTCCATAACGTCTGGAGAGGTGACTTATAATCATTTCATATTTCGTTTTGATATGAAGGACTGGAAGGTAATTGACATTTTGATTAGTTATCCTTAATTTCTTTTTAATTTGCATGCTGGTCATACTTGCCATTGTCAAGAGAAAAAAATCTATAAGACCGTAAATTTTGTCTATTTTAGAAGTTTACTGTGATGTTGTTTTGATTAATCTCTTTTTATCATCATTTGAGTGTTTGGTCCAGTTGAGATGGAATTGTTAATTAGTAAAATAAAATTAGACCAGATTGGAGTTTAAGAAGGCCGCATCATCTCAGGATCTCAGATGCTGTGTAAAGTACTTCAGGTACCTGTGGGAAGTAAAGTCAGGTTGAGTTGGGTATATGGTGGGTTTAAGCCAACAATTACTAATGTTTGTTTGCAATATGCAGTCAATGAGAGAAATGGTGGCACCAGGAGAGGAACTAATGCCCCATAGATTTAATTCAGTAAAAGATGTCTCGCTAGGATCCAACATTAGCCAAGTCAATTCTGGGACTTCTAATTTAGTAAAATATGCCACACTGGCATCCACCATTGACCAAGTCAACTCTGGGTGTTTTAATTTGGTTAAAGATGCCACAGTCACACTGGTATCCAACAATGGCCAAGTCAACACTGGGTCTAGCGAACCAGGTTCAACTTCAACATCAATAAAGACTCTGTCTCGCAATAGGGGTCTGTTCATGAGAGAAGACTCGGTCAGAAATGATTCCCTTAATAGAAGTTCTTTGGAGGAAGAATTGTTATTAGGAACAAGTGTAGGCGCCTAACTGACAACACTGCACAGTAGATGCACTGGGAGTAGCAGTTGCAAATTTTAGTACCTACTTTCAGCATACGTTTAGTTTATAGGCATAAGATCTTATTTTGTGTGTATATATTATCATAGTCTAAAATCAAAGCATATGATATTCACCGTACTATAGTTTATATTATTGATGCACTGGGGAGTAGCAGTTGTAAATTTTTGTACCTACTTTGTGTATGTATATATTATCATAGTAAAAAATCAAAGTATGATAATTCACCATACTAAAGTTATTTACTATTAATGTTGTATTCTGGCCTTGGAGACTTCAATACAAGGACTGTAAAGCCCGGATTGTTTTTTTGGGCCTTCTGGGCATTTAGTCCTCCGTGTCTTATCCATATTTATTTGCTGTACAGGATAAGGCACAAGGTAGGGTCGCCGCGGCTCATGATTCTCACCTAGTCACTTGACTCATTTTTCTCTCATTTTTCCACGCCACGTAAACCCTCTCTTCAGTTCTGGATGTTTCCCCTCCATCAGGCATCAGCCACGCGTCCCATCACGTGGCACGAACCTTGGCTCTTCGTCTCCTTATTTAAACACACCACCTTCCCCTTCTCATTCCATCACAAACCCTTTTATACAGTCTCAGATACACACTTTCTAAACAACTCTGATCTTCAGAAGAGAAACGAACTAATTACCAAAATGCAGTCTGCCAAGGAGAAATCCGCGAATGCTGCTGCCTCCACCAAAGCTGGCATGGAGAAAACCAAGGCCTCTGTTGATGAAAAGGTCCTTTTCTTTTATGTATTTGATTCCTCATTTCTATCTATTATTTCAAGTGTTACAAAGAAATGCCTCATAAACGCACTGCGATTTTTGGTTCTAAATTTTAATGCAAGTGGGTAGCCAGGTGAAGGCTACAAATTAAAATGCTTAAGAAAAAGGAAGGTACAAAATGAAGCATTGTGTGACACTTGTTGCATTTACGTGTGGTTAATTAGGGGGATAAGATGAAGACTAGGGACCCGATGGAGAAAGGTGCTGCAGAGCAACGCAAGGAGGAGAGGAAGATGGGAGCAGAGGACGAGAAGCAGGGCGAAAAGCAGATGAATGCAGCCAACACCGGAGGTGTCACCGGTCACCACCCCACCGGTGGATTTGGGAGCAGTGCCTAGAGTTCTCCTTATCTATTTTTCCTTTTGTTGCAGTTATTGCCCCCTTATAGTTTGTGCGTGGGCATAATTATGTGTGTTTTTATCTTTGTTGGAGGCCTTAGGGTCCCCTTGTCTGTGTGTTTTTAGCACTTCATATACGAATAAAGTTGCTTTAAGTTTAATCTTTTTTATATATCTGTCTTTTTTTTTTCCAACTCAAAAAGTCTGTTGCAGTTGTGCGACGAATCTCCAACGTTGGTCCGGATTTTTAATATGTCAAGTAAAGATATAAAAATAGTAATAACTTAGATTTTTAATAAGTTGACGTACGAGCAATCGAGCATAATTTGTTGGACTGATTTCAAGGGCCTGATTTACGTAATTAAATCAGGCCCATAACAAGGAGGTGCCGTGCAGGTAGGGGTGTAAACGGATACGGATATCCGCTCTGAATCCGCATATAATCCGTATTCGGATTTAAACGGATACGGATATCGCGGATACGGATACGGATAATTATCAATTACCTACAGAAGATGCGGATATAGATACGGATATGGTTTTAAATTTTGATATCTGTTTACTATCCGTATCCGTATCACGTGAGGTTTTAAATTATTTTGCTTTCAAGAGAATTTGAACTCATGTCAAGCAACCAAGATACAAATTACTACACCACACTATTTTTTGTTACTACTTTATTTTGTTTATTTTGTTCTATATTCGTATTCGAATTAAATTATCCGCTCCGTATCTGTATCCGTTTAAGACGAATATGATTTTAAATTTTGATATCCGTTTACTATCCGTATCCGCTCATTGAAAGACGGATACGGATTTAGTATTAGCATTATCCGTTCCGAATCCGCTCCGTTTACACCCTACGTGCAGGGGACTCCCTTTTCTTTATTTTATTGTTGTTTTGTATTATTATATTGAATCAATTTGATCACGGACTCTACAGCGTCTGAAGTAAATGCTTTGGTCTGAAGTAAATAGTTGGGGTAAGATTATCATTTAAAAATTAGAAGTATATAGTTAAAAAATAAATTTGAAGAGTTGAAATGAATTATTATTTACTTTCTCGAATGAAATGCAAAAGTGAATTTAGAAGGTTTACAGTACTCCCTTCAAATTTCAGTTGGGCCTAATTTGGAGGCCCAAATTCATAAGGTGCTCCGCCGCTCTGGTTTATGTTCAAACAACGAATTTATTACCAGATCTTACTATTTTTTTTGGAGGTTTATCACCAAATCTTTCATATATTCTCAATCTTGTGGGCTATTAAATGTGGCCGTCTTAACGCCGTTACTGGATTTAGAGAGACGGATGTTGGCATTGGATAATCTCATTTAACAAGCATAAAAGACATGCTATGGTTATTGATTATAATTTCACATAATTCTGAATTGAAGAACCAAGAGAGAACATTGAAGTAATTATTGATTATTAATTCATGAAATTTTTATTAAGGTTTCTATTAACATATTTATTTTCATAAAATTACTTATTATTAACATGTCACTTAATTGTATTTTATTTTATGAAAATCTTATTTGAAAATTAAAATTTATTAAATTGTAAGTTTTAGTTTAGTTCAATAACCAGCCTTATATAATTTAGTTTATTTCCTTAAATTAACTAAATTTTAATTTCCTTATCTAATTAACTAATTTTTTAATTAGTTGTAGATTTTAATTGTTAGTCTAATTAAATAAATTTTGAAAATTTTAGACTATATAAATAATTAATGCATCCCTAGCTAGATCAGTTTGTATCGAAAATGCATTATTTAAAGTACGAGCTCGAGTGTTGCGTGATCTATATACTGTATGCTCATGTTACAAGTGAACAATTAAACCAAGAGGGAGAACAAAAAAATATTTATCAATAAGTATAATATGCATTTATCTCTTGTAACATGTTTTTCTAAATGTACTATTTGATTAATCATTATAAAATTCGTGGTCCTAATTTATCTTTCTTCTTCATTCATGACCCTTTGCTGCCGAAATTTTTATTAACACCATTCTCAAAAAATAAATAAATAAAAAGACCACAAATTTGACAGAATTCGAAAAATACCAGGACCGCCATTTGTCATTGCGGTCCCGCAAAAACTAAAAAAAACCCACGAATTCAACATTCAACGTAACAGTTGATTTTTAATATATATTTTTGAATAATTTTAAAAAATAGAAAGAACAATTAATAATTTGAATATGTTAGAAAAAACATCAAATAAAATAGATGAAACATCTTATAATTTAGATGTACTAGAAGGACTCCAAAATAATTTCCAGCCATGATTTTTCGGGTTATCAAAAAAATTAAACTATTTCTTAATGTGTTACTGGAAAAAAATAAAAATGCTTTGTATCTGAATTATTGATCCCGGTTCAAAAGTTGCTTCTAGTAAATAAAAAAATTATTGTGGTTTTTCTAGTACATTCAATTTCTAAGGTACTCCATCTATTTTGAAAAAAAATTCCTTGCCATCATTACAAAAGTCAAATCAATTTTTTTCGAAAATAGATGGAGTATCTTATAATTTGAATATACTAGAAGGACCATGATAATTTCTTTATTTACTAGAAGTGACTTTTGAACTGAGATCAATAATTTTGATCCAAAGTATTTTTATTTTTTTTCCAGTAACACACCAAAAAATAGTTTAATTATTTTTTTACAGCTAGAAAAAATTCCACCTAAAAAATAATTCAGAGTCCTTCTAGTACATCTAAATTATAAGATGTTTTATATATTTTATTTGAAGTTCTTTCTAACATATTCAAATTATTAATTGTTCTTTCTATTATAAAACTTAACATAATCATATGAATTTTGTTGTTTTTTTTTAGTTTTTGCGGGTTGCAAAGGGAAAATGGCGACCCCCAAGAATAGTGCCGCCAATTGTCATTGCGGTCCTGTTTTTTTTCGAATTCCCAGAATTTGTGTTTTTTTTTATTTCTATTTTTTTAGGAATGGTATTAATTAATAAAAATTT
This sequence comes from Carex parvula, assembly GCA_025461045.1. Lineage (NCBI taxonomy): Eukaryota > Viridiplantae > Streptophyta > Magnoliopsida > Poales > Cyperaceae > Carex > Carex parvula. The sequence continues at coordinate 114,411 of JAJGRW010000144.1, forward strand.
CGGCCTTTGCTGATCTGAATTTTTACAATTTTTTTCGTTACTAACATAATGTAGAGCCAATAAAGTGAGATTTAACACAATATGTATATGATATATATACTTGTAAAAGTAAAAATTGTTAATTACCTCGCACGTACAAAGTACAAGTATTTTTTTTTATGGTCAGTGAGCAAAAGCATCACTAACAATTATATTAAAATTTAAATGAGTAGGGTTAAAATGCACCCTTGATTTTGTGCTCCAATCATGCTCCACATCCTTATCTTCATTTTCAAAGTCCGAACAGTCAATCCGAACCGCTCACCATAATCTTTGTATTAAAATGTGTTCGGACACCAAATTTTATATTTTTTGGAATTTTTTTTACTATTTTTTTAGATAGGTACAAAATCACTTTTTCAGAAGATTATGGACCATTCAAAATAGTGATTTTGTACCTATCTAAAAAAATAGTAAAAGAATTTCAAAAAATATAAAATTTTGTCTCCAAGCACATTTTAATATGAGGATCATGTTGAGTGGTTCGGATCAACTGTTCGGACTTTGAAAACAGAGAAAAAGATATAGAGCATGATTGGAGCACAAAACCAATGATGCATTTTAACCCTACTCAATTTAGAAAGGTCTGTACAACGCCTCCACCCTGAAAATATAAATACAATTCTAACTATAGTATATTATCAAAGTAAAGTATTTGCCATCCAGCTTTTTTCTTTTTACAATTGCATTATTTTCTATAATAAGTTCGGTCTGTCAACCAACAATCCAACATAGTGTATCTTTTCCTAAATAAATTATTTTAAGGAAAAAAGAGGTGATTTCTTGGAAATAAATTAATTCGTGGCACATCATTAATTGAACTTTAATTCGTCTGATCGCCTCTCCTAATTTATTCTAATCAAATGGCTTATATATTGTCATACTTCCCTCTCCTCATTTAAATAGAAAATATATATTTGAAGTAGGTAAAGTGCAGTAAATTTTTAACATAATACAATTTTATTAGTAACTTTTGCTGTATAAATTTCTGAATGGCTAATGCTGTTGTTTTTTCTACAAAGTTTCAACATTTTGAAAGATAGTAATTTTTGTTTAAATTTACTAAAATACAAGAATTTCTTATATAAATTATCTCATTTTGAAAATTCAGATTTCTCTTTAATAAATATATATTTTGAAGTGAAAGCTCGAAAACAGAACCTAGTTAATAATAATGAATAAATAAATAATCATTCCTCATTGAATATTATCATAAGTATATAAGGAAAGGAATTAAATATAAGAGTTTTGATGCACATGCTTTGCATGTTAATATAATCTACAATTCTTCAATTAATGATGAAAGTATGTAGTAAACAAAAGGATTTTGAAAAAAACAGATACTTCGATCCATGAAATAAAATTGTAATTGATTGTTATTTTCATGTGGCTTCCCCATGTTGTAATTACTGCCACTCATTTATGTGAACTTTGATATTTATACCCGAAATTTTTAAATATATCCTTGCCAAAAAAAAAAGATAAACTAAAAAATCACAAATACGTGATAATTCGAAATTTAGAAATTTACCTGGGCCGCAACGTGAAATGGCGGCCCCATTCTTTGGGGACCGCCATTTCATATTGCGACCCCATTGGAAAACCAAATTTTGGCCAAAATTATTGAAATTTAATATATTTGTTTAATAATTTTCAAAAATGGAAAAAAACAATTAATAATTTAAATATGTTAGAAAAAACATCAAACAAAATAGATAAAACATCTTATAATTTAGATGTACTAGAAGGACTCCGTAATATTTTTCAGGTAGGATATTTTCCGACTGTAAAAAAAATTAAACTATTTCTTAGTGTGTTATTGGAAAAAATAAAAAAATGTTCTGGATCTGAATTATTGATCTCAGTTCAAAAGTCACTTCTAGTAAATAAATAAATTATCGTGGTTTATCTAGAACATTCAAATTGTAAGATACTCCATCTATTTCGAATTTTTTTTTGCCATCATTACATGTCAAATAATTTTTTTTTTGAAAATGAATGGAGTATCTAACAATTTGAATGTACTAGAAGAATCACGATAATTTCTTTATTTACTTAGAAGTGACTTTTGAATCAGGATCAATAATTTAGATCCAAAGCATTTTTATTTTTTTCCAGTAAAACACCAAGAAATAGATTTTTTTTTTATAGCCGGGAAAATCCTGCCTGAAAAATATTTCAGAGTCCTTCTAGTACATCTAAATTATAAGATATTTTATCTATTTTGTTTGATGTTCTTTCTAACATATTGATATTATTAATTGTTCTTTCTATTTTTGAAAATTATTAAACAAATATATTAAATTTCAATGGTTTTGGCCGAATTTTGGTTTTCAAATGGGGCCGCAACATGAAATGGCAGGCCCCAAAGAATGGGGCTGCCATTTCACGTTGCGGCCTGGATAAATTTCGGTATATATACTTCTGAATTTCTTAGATTATTCAATCTTATACTCATTTATGGAACTCACATGCATGATATATATCCATGCAGCAAATCTTCTCCGAATAAATATTAAAGCATTCACTATATATTAATTAGGTTTTGATTTAACATTTTAACTGTTGTGTGCTCCCAAAATCATGAGGAATGATTATGAACATCTTTGGGAAGATATGCTTGAGATTCTCTGGCATTCATTATACCGAATACTTTTTGTTGGGGGGGTGCTGTAAAATACTACGCCCAATGAAATTCCTAAACTGGGTGGTGGGTAATATACAGTTAAAATTATGACGGGCTAGCAGAATAAATGGTAAATTGCAATTAAATAAGCCCATTGCATTCTAAGCCCTCGGTTTCATTTAATTTTGAGTGAGATAAAATGTCAAATCAATCTCATCATCTGAGAACCCCACGTCATGCATGGCCAGCAGGCACCTTAACTGTTAACCTCTCTTCCATGCAGGAGCACTAAACCCTAGATATTTTTAATTAATACCTATCAAATGACCATGCTTCTCTGCTCTAAATCACATCCATCCATCAATCCATATTTTTGAAAATGTAAATATAATCACATCATCACAATAAAAAACAGCAACCAAGGTCCATGCACTGATGCACATAAGTAGAAGACGACATAACCTTAATACCGAACCGTATTCTAGGTACCTAGAACCCTAGCCATTAAAAAGAAGGGCCCAAAAGTACTAGTTTACACAGATATTCATGCACATATCATTTCATCATAATGTCCTCTAATATGTGATATATATATAATCTTATAAAGATTTAACCACTTCTAAGATATCAATTCAGATTCGGCTGCTCCTGTAGAATTGGGTCCCACAAAGCTCGAGTCATGATAGATAAATGGGCTATGTAAAAAAGTGTCAAGCCAGTTGGGGGGAGTGGCAGGAGCCAGTGCCATCTCTTCATTAGGATTTATATCAGATTGAAATGGAGAGACAGGGAGAGGAGGTAAAGGAAAGAGATTAACATCAGGTTCTTGGTAATGGAGATTACAAGGTTGGTGGTTGTGGAGAGAGTGCAAAATAGGGTTTTCTAGTGTTTTAAAGTCGAGGTATGGGAAGAGAGAATTAGGGTTTTGAGAAGAACACATGGGGTTGTGTGGATAGAACATTGGGGTCTTTTTATGATCAGCTCCTCCTGTTATCTTGTGAAATATCCTGCAGATGACCCACTCTTCCTGTAAGATTTGACGCAATTAAACCAGAAACATCAGAAAATAATATATTTCATCAATCAATGTAATTTTGTTAGATATATATATAGACTTCTGTGAACCAAAGTCAACGGGCTGTGTTTGTTATATAGTATCTTGAGATGTTCACTATTTATGAGCAAACAACAAATGACTTGAGAAAAAACAATTAATGTTTTTTAGGGCAAATTAAGAGCTTTTTTAATTTGATTGCACACAGAGACACCCCCATCTTTAATTAGTTTAGGACATTGTTAGAATAATAAAAATGACACACTTCAAGAAATTCTGAAGGACAAACTAACTAACTAAGACATGGTAAATCATAGCTCGATCCGAATTGCATACCTTGCAAGCATGGCGGCACGACAAGTCGCCTTCGAGGCGGTACTCATGTAGGACCCACTTTGTCTTCTCACCGCGAGGGGCTCTTCCCTTGTAAAAGACGAGTGTTTTCTTCATTCCAACAAGGGCTCCGGTGACATTGCTTCGTACCTCCCGATCTTTACCCGTTGCCTTCCAGTATCCTGCACCGGTTGCCCGGTTTGTTCTTAGCCCGGTAGGGTACTTCCTGTCCCTCAGGCTGAAGAAGTACCACTCTCTTTCTCCCATCTTTGCCACATCTATTAATCATTTTCAAACAAAAAATAATTACAAAATACATGATCGATCCACACATAATTGCGTCATCTGCATATATCATTTTATAAAAAAGGTAAGGATATTCACAATGAATAATGTATCTCAGGTGAGCGCAAACCATGTTACAGAGGGCATAGGAATCCTACCTAGCCGACCTAGCCTATAGCTAAAAGCCTGAAACCTAAATTTATTCGGTTGTGCTAAGCTCCATTTCCAATGATTCTCATGATTATTGCATGGTTAATCAAATATTGTTCACTTCTATTAAATTAATAATCCTTTAATTTTATGCTCTTTTCAATTTCATCTTTACTGATTACATGACTGGAATGCCAGAATAAATATTCGCCTTGTATGTGTGTGTGTTGGCGGGGGTGGGTGGAGGGCACATTAATTGGACTTGTTTTTTTAAAAGGAAATATATTAGTACGGATGCAATAATAACATCAACATCTAGATTAAACAATTTTTGTACATTGTAACCTGTCTCTTGATTTAAATTCTTTTTCTTGATTTGATAAAAGTTTAAAGCAAGATGACACTACTTACCTCTAAAAAATGAAAAAAAAACAAAGAAAGAAAGAAGAAGAGTATATGAGAAACGAGAAACAAAACAATAAGCAGAGGCGATAGTGATGTTACCAGGGAGTTCCCAAGGTTCAATTCGATTCAGATCAACCTCAACAATTTGAACCCCAGAGAAGCCTCCATGGAAAACCTTAGAGGCCAGATAAAATGTGATGAGTTCTTCATCCGTGGGATGAAACCTAAAACCAGGTGGCAACCCTTTCTCGCTTCCTTCTTCTCCATATATCTCCCACAATAGTTCCTCCATTGCATGCATTTTAAGAAAATTGTATCCACTAGAAGATAGGAGAAGGGGACGAGATGAGAATAGACAGCTTGATAGATAGATTGTTTTGTAGTGATTTCGTAATTTTGAGTTCGCTAAGGGCTCTATGTAGTGCAACCACCGAAACCCGGATATATATATATATAGAGTAAGGCTACGGTGCTTTGCAAAGTAAACCACCTCGTTTACTTCGGGCTACTTTTTGGATTTTGAAAATCCAAACAACCGATCCGAACCGTTCAACATGTTCTAAACATTGAAATGTTCTTGGAGACCAAATTTTACATTTTTTGGAATTTCTTTACTATTTATTAAGCCATTTTGAAAATCGCTAATCCGACGACGAACAGTAAAAAACAGTAAAATTTTCTGAACCACCGGATCAAAAACTTTCAAAGTGGCTTAATAAATAGTAAAAAAATTTCAAAAAATGTAAAATTTGGTCTCCAAGCACATTTCAATGTTTAGAACATGTTGAACGGTTCGGATCGGTTGTTGGAATTTTGAAAATCCAAAAAGTAGCCCGAAGTAAACATGATGGTTTACTTTGCAAAGCACCGTAGCCTTACTATATATATATATATATATATATATATAGGCCTTTATCCAATTTAAATATTTCAATATAAATTACAAAAGAATAATAATAATAATAATAAATATTGTTTTTTTTTGTAAAATATTTTCTCATATGCCCCCCTAGACCTTCTTATATTTCCATTTGGTATATGCAGGTCCTCGTGTAATTTAAAACCTTCTTCTATACAGCACATTAATTATTTCAAGCGCTACAAATAATGAACAACATGACATGATATGATTATGAAAATGTCGTAAGATATATATATAGTGTGGAAACTCTGATAAGACAATTTTAATTAGGTTGGCTACATATATGCATGCTCATGTCAATGTGCTATTTATTTTTAGAATGATGTAATTAATGTGTGCTAATTCAACTTAACAAAAATTATTTAAGCTGTAGTACATCAAGACAAATAAATGCAGAAGTAATGAACTCTCTCATTTGCATTGTTCTTAACCAGCTTTATTGTGAGAAAGGATTAATATTAGCTTAAATTTTAAGCCCATCTCTTGCGCAATGCAATTTTTTTTTCCTTTTTTTCCTTTTTTCAGGGGAAACAATTGAGAGGAGTGTAAATGTATTTGAACGGAGAGAGATGACAAAAAGCATAAAATAAAATAAAATAAAATAAAAATGAGATATAATAAATGTGGCGATGGGCAGGGCAAAGCAAAGGCTGAAGAAGGCTAGGGAGCACCTGAAAAGGTCACAAATAGGGAAACTTTGTGTGGTTTAAATGGAAAATAAAGGAAGGACAGAGGGGAGCATTAAATGCTGAGCTGGTAGTTTAGGGATTTATGCGTGCATGTGTAACCAAACACATCTGAGCTCCCCGAATAGGGGGTAACTAGGGCTAGGAGGTTTAAAGTTTAAAAAAGTACAAAAAAGTAACGGCAGCAAGGGTAGAAACAAACAGTGAAGCATTGTTACGACATTGTTATCATCAGAATTGAACCGGACCGGTCGGTTTGACAGAGAAAACCGGCCGGCCTCTTTTGAGAACGTGGAGCTATATATTTCAAGGAGAAGAAGGTGGTATTAATAACCGGTTTAAAAAGCGCCTAAGAGAAAATGTTGGGGAATGCAAAAAATAAAATGTTGATGAGTTTGTCAACAAAAAAATAAAAAAGAAGAAAAAATAGGCTATTATTAAAAGGTTAATAGTTTCATTTTTAATTTGGATTAGAACCTTTTCAATTATGTATAAATTTGATTCTTAATATATATCATTTTTCATCAAAATCATGTATAAATATATATAATTATTTGATATCTTATCTTGGCATTTAATAAATAAAATTGTTTTAAAAAATCAACGGTCGATGCTTCAAAATTTTACCGTACCGGATCAATTCTTGTAACATTGAGTAAAAGTATACATGCATGCATGGTTGGTTTTTCAGAGAAAAGTTTTAATGCACGAGGGCCACCTTCTCAATTGTTGCCACTATTTACTGCATCCGGACTCTACTTGTCAAAGAACTATGTTCCATTTATATCATGTTCTTTTACGGTTAAATCTTCTGTGGCGCTTATATATATATTGCAATGACAGGAGATTATTAGATCTTCATCTAGCTAGCTTCCTATATATCTTTAACTGGTACTACAATTAAATGATATCATATATTTATATATATAAGAATCAAATATGAATTACATAGACAAATAAACACTACTAGAATTTCGACTTCTTGCAAGGGCAAAATTTCGGTTGTTGCAAGAGCTCACTCTTGCAACAAGCCCGAAAAAGACTTTTTGCAAGGGCCACCCTTGCAAAAACCACCGTTGGAACAAGCCTCCATGTAAATACTCGAATTTTGACTTGTTACAAGGGCTACCCTTGCAATAACTTTTCCCAATTTTGTTGCAAGAGACTACTCTTGAAATAACTACGCTTGCAAAAAGTCTGAGATTTGACACCTGCAGGGAGTATTTGCAAGGATAAAGAACGTGGGCCCCATCTTAGTATTTGCAAGGTTGAAGAACGTGGGTCCCACACAGTTTATTGCAAGGCAATGAACTAAACAATTACATGGTTAGAGAAGGTGGGGCCCCCTGTTTATTTGCAAGGGTATTGAAGGTGGGGCCCCCTGTTTATTTGCAAGGTTAACCAAGGTGGGCCCCACCAGGTTATTTGCAAGGTTAACCAAGGTGGGCCCCACCGGATTTTTTGCAAGGTTAACCGAGGTGGGCCCCACCAGTTTTTTTGCAAGGATATCATTTGGACCTTTTTCGTGCAATATATTACCCCATATTTGTATGTATATTCCGATGTAAAAAAGTGACGTTCCAGCAAACTTTCAGCACACCCAATTTCTATAATCCTCCCCGTACCAATCTGGTACCAGTACCAATTTGGTACCAACCCAGTGGCAACAAAGAAATCTTTTACATTTGTCATTGAAACATAAGAACAACAACACAATAAAACATGGAGATTTGCATTTTAATTATCATTTATCAACATAGTAAATTCAAGTATGCATGACAACATATATAAGACCAAAAAGGATTGCAACCACAACCTATAAATAACATGTTCCTATAACTAAAATATATGCATGACCCATCGCCAAAAATTTACAAAAAGGGGCCACCACTTTAAGCTTCAAAATACTTTAATTCTGTGATTAAGGTTGACAAACCCTGCACTAGAAAGGCCGGTTGTTCTCATTTTCTTCCCCGAACCATTGGTTGAGTGCATCTTGACACGTTGCCACCTCTTGTCCAGATTGCGCATTGAGGAGTGCTTGGAAAGCGCCTCTCTCATTTGATTCTATAAAATCAGCACCTAGACCCTACATTAGCATAGAATGTAAGATAGTGTTGATAATACATTGTACCAAGATCGGACCAGCATAATAGTAAATTCCCCTTGGATTGTAAGTTAGTATTGGCACTGTCATTGAATTTATTGTCATTGTACCAAGACTGGAAGATTATGTTGTACCAAGACTGGAGAAGCATAAGGTGCAGGGTAAGCACCTGCATGTTTGGATTGTAACACTACCTTTTTTTTTTGCCAGCTTTGGAACAATTACAGTAAATTCATAGATACTACTAACACAGGACTGTAAATCGCATTGCAATTATTGTACACATAGGAAGATTGCTGAGACCAAACTTGGTAGAAGAAGATTAAATAATTCAAAGAAAACCTTATTCAATAGCTGGAGAATGGAGAAGCAAGTTCTAGGAGCATTTAAAACCCAATGTAACTTTTACCAATTAAACCCTATTATTTTGACTTATTAAAATGATACCAGAACTGCCATACTCTATTGCATGCTGAAACAGATTTTGATTACTCTCAGTTTATCCTCATAATATAGGACATTTTAAGTATTATACAGATTTTGATTATTCTCAGTTTATCCTCATAATATACGACATTTTAAGTATTATACACGACTAATTATAGAGGAAGGATAATTCTTGGAATAGAGATCACCAAATACTAGCTAAATTATGTCAGCTATTAATGTTTTTAAGTACGATACCTAAAAAGCCAGAAACAAAAGGCTTTCATAATACAACATATGTTTAAAAAAAAATAAGGTTCGAACTATTGATATGATACCTGAGAGATGGCATTCGGCATTCCTGAAGCTCCTTCATGAGGTTGAGGTAGAGTTGTGGGACCTTGACCCTAAGCATTAAACATGGTAGGATTTTGTTAGAATATGGACATTTAAACATTTGTTTAGTGAGTACTATTAACATCATCTAGTTAAGTTTACAATTTCACATGAAAAATTAGCAATCAGGAATACACAGTAAATCAAGTGACAACAAATATAAAAATCAGAAATTGACAGTAAAAAATATTTCTTTGAACAATTCTTTAACACATGAATCACAAGAAGTGACTAATCAATTTATTAACTAAGGAGCATATTTGAAATAACCAAGCAAATGGAGACTGCCATGAAGTAATTAGTTATAAAATTAAGGTCTGGAATGGTACCATGTTGATATTTTCTTGTGTGTCACTGTGTCTTAAATAATTCCCAAGTTAATTGGTGAATCTATGTGACAACTAATAAAAATAGTTGCACTAAAATACAACCTTTAGCAATTGAAATTTATCATTCAGAAGTAATTATTTTAGAGAAATTTATTAGTTCAAAACTAACAAACCTGGAATTTAAATTGAAAATAATACTGTACTGTACCTCGAAGTTAGGCCTTTGCACCCCCACAATTGCGAATAATTGCTTGAACATGACGTTATTTTCTGCTTCCATTCTTTTCCTCTCTTCCCGCTCCTCATTAAGACGATGATCTCGTTCTTGTGCTAAGAGTGCAGCCACTTCTTTATCAGTGTAAGTTTTCCCGGACCCATTATTTGTCACCCCAGAAATAGAAGATGGTGCACGGGTTGCCTTGGCTCGTGTAGTTGCTGTTGGCAGCTTATCGTCAAGCACGCTTCCAAAGCCTCGCAACCTGCCACGGCTTGATCCCCCAATAGCATCAATATACAAAGTGCTCTCGTCCTTGTCAGCATTTGCCTCATCGGCCCTCCATTCAGTAACATCTTCCTATGAGATGCCACAGCTGATTAAAGTACATTATTGATAAATGTAGATAATACAAAATAAATTGATGTAATTTTGTTAATATGTAGTATAGATTAGTTACTGAATCTGCCTCCATGCCTTGTGAGAAAATATTACACATCCACTACAGTTGTGGGCTCCTTTGTACAATATACCCAATTTTTAAAATTAACAATAATAAAAATAGTTTTGCCCCATTCAAACATGAAGTAGAATTTTTTTTTAAAATTCATGCTATTCCTAGTTATGCCAAGGTTGGTACTGTTAATATAATCTGAACTGTTGATACAAACTTCAAAATAACCAGGTTTGGTGAATATACAAGATTACCACTTACATATACTTTTTTTGCTCTATCGTTGGTGAACTGCAACGAGTTCATATCGAAAGTTAAAGGCTGTATGGGGCTCTTCTCTGGTGGTGGGTTTACGATGCCATTAGTATCATCATTTTCAGTAGTTCCAGATATGCCCTCCGCTGCAGCCTCATATTGAGAAATCACAGGTGATTTTCCATTTTCTAGTCTACAATGCATATGTAGATAAATCTCCTCCAACGTTGGAGTTCCCTTTTTAAGTTTTTCCTCCACATGAGAAAGAATGAACAAAAAGTATTCAAAGTCAGATTTATTAGTGTAATATGTGAATATATTTAATTTTTTGAAAAAAAAACAGTTATTACTAAGCTTACAATTTTGGCCACATGCTGGCGGGTGCTTGCTGATCCACCGTGGTGGGCAGCTTGATGTCCTCTCGCCAGGCGGTTTTTTTACATTTTGTCTCCTCAATTCTTGCCACTCCTCTGTGTTGAAGATGTCACAGAGACCGTGCCATTTTTTGGGGTCAAGGCACCAATGTGGCACGTCGGCCTTCCATAAGGGTATCTCCCAACCATATTTTTTGAAGCATTTGTTTCTTGCGTTGTGCAGCTCCTCAGCATACCTTTTTCCAGCTATGGCATCTAACACTGTTCGACAATGGTCAACATCTTCCCCATGGCGGTATCTAAATCGTTCCTTTAAAAAAAAAGAGGGTTAGACCAGGAGCCTATTAGTTATTATTTAAGCTAAATTGTGTAGAATAAACTATACAACAATTAGTAAGTTGGGGTTTTTCAGCGGTCAACCGTCCATATGATTACTGTAATATGATTTTTTAGTACAATTTTGTAAATAGAATGTGATGAAGAACAGATCAGAGCACACACTAGAATGGTCTAATTAGTAGAACTTCCAAACAGGAATTTTGCAGTCTACAAAAATATATGGGTTTGATGTTACCAGAAATGCCTTCTCGACATTTTTTTTTGTCATTGGATCAAAGGCATGATAACTTCTTAATGGGCTAGGCATGTAATTAAGGGCAAGCCTAGTTATTGCAGTAGTGATCTGCCTTCCGTCTACTTCGCACGCGCACGCGAACTCACGTGCCCCAACCGGCCAAATCTCCGGTCGATCTTCGATGACGAATGTCGCGTCTCGCATAGTTCCGGGCCCTCGTCCCTTTTTCTTTGATGGTGGAATATCACATTCTTCCGTACCATCCAAGCTGTCCACATTCTGAACCTGATGATCCGTTGTGCGCTTCCTCTTGTTGTACTTAGTTGCTTTTGATCTTGACAGACCAGATTTTCTTGGAGCCATATTGGTTTTCGCCTACTATATTCCAAAAAAAACAATGAATAATTGTGTTATAGGCAGCAATGAGGGTTGATTACAGCAAATATGTTTTTTTTGAAAGGAAAGATGTTTTTTTGAAAGAAGTGCTTATTAAGTATGGAATTGCATTGCAATCAGTTAGGTACATTCAGCATTGTCATTTATTTAAATGGATATACCCCTTATGCTCTTTGTTAATCCAGACAACATCACAGGTTTGATTACCAAGGCATTCATGCCAAATAGAGGTTACGCAGAGAAAAATCCAATCACAGTAAAGACATTAGGAAGTAATGGGCTGACCCATGATAATGTGCTTATTGGGAATATATATGAAATTTATATATGCCATTGCATCACTTCTTCAATAGGTTGCACAATTCTCTGGTTATGTCTCAGAGCATTCGGCATACCACCACGGTGAACAGAGTCTGGCTAGTACAATTATCTCCATGGCCCAGGATTTTGGGGGAAGCAACAACATAAACCCTCTCCAGCCAAATGGTCAATTTGGAACAAGGCACCAGGTGAGCAACCATGATACATTTACGTTTTGCTTTAGTTAATAATGTGCCCATTTGGCACAAGGTACCTGAAATTTTAGCATTGTTGCCATTGGACTCTTTGAAGGTACCTGAAATTTTAGCATTGTTGCCATTGGCACAACATAAACCTTCCTCTTTTTGGATTGTTGCCATTGGACTCTTTGATTTCAGGGTTCTATTGAGAAAACTAGTACGAAAGAGGCTGGATTAACATACACAGTCACTGGAGTTATTGAAGAAGTTGATAATACAACTTTGAAAATTACCGAGTTGCCGGTACGAAGATGGACTCAGGATTACAAAGAGTTTCTGGAGGGGCTAATGACTGGTACTGACAAAATTAAGGAACCGTTCATCAAGGTATCATTGACTTTTGCACTCAATCACACTAAATTATCTCTGCAATAAATGATTAAAGAAACCGTTCCTTTTGTTGATTGGACTGTGTATTTACTTGGTTTACAGGATTATCGTGAGCACAATGACGATGTCAATGTACATTTTGAGGTGATTTTGTCAGAGGAAAACATGAATTTAGCTTTGCAAGAAGGGGTGGAAAAGAGGTTCAAGCTGACCACTTCTATTAGCACTACTAACATGCACTTGTTTGATGCCAAGGGTGTCATAAAGAAGTATGACACTCCTGAAAAAAGTAAGTTTGTTCTTTTTGATGAATCATGTTGGGGTAGTTGTTTAATTTTTTCTTTTTACAACAGTTGTATTATCAACCTTTTTTATTAGGAAATTTTACTATTCTTACAAATTAGGGTCAGTACCAAGCAGCTAATAACTCAATAAAAGGAAAGAAAACATTAAAGCAATGGGTTTGAATTTAGCAACTGTACAAAACAACTCCAGAATTCAAGATAACTTCAGTACAAAACACCTTCAGTTGTTGTATGCAAAATATCAAGAGCCAGGTTTTAATTTCAAGAGTGATTTGACAAAATTGAAGATAAATCGACAAAATAGACCTCAATCCGAAAATAGGTTTCAACTTACATGAAGAGGAAGTAATATCAAAGACCTTGAGGAATGATTTTGATTAATCACTTCCGTTTGGAGTTAGGTTTGCCAAATCGATGTGATGAGCTTCCAAAACAGCCTCGGAGAAGTGTCAATAGGTGTAAGGTGCGGGCTCAGAGGGTTGAAATTTGTGTATAACGATTGTAGCTGGGCAACAGTGAGAGGAGGCCACAGAGGTTTTAGCTGGGGGAATGAAGGAAGAGGGGGCGAAATTAACATGTTGAAGAGGCAGAAGAGAATGCTTTGGGCGGGGGCCGAATTTTTTTGTGCGCAAATGGGGGGAAAATGATAAGATGCTAGGTTTGTGTTTTAACAGAGCAGTTTTGGCTTATTGTTGGTTCACACAGTTTGATTTGTGTTATTTTTTATAAGTGATTTGCGCTGTATTAGCTTCAAACCGCTCTGTTAACATGGCCGAGACAGCTGGATCCCTCTGAGGCTATTGCTAGGTTATTGTTCTAACAGAGCAGCTTTCACTTATTGTGTGTGGAGGTAGTATGACATTTATCTTTTATTATAAAGGATTTGATCTTAATAAACTTGAAGCCGCTCTGTTAATATGAGGTAGACAGCTGGATCAATCTTGTGGAGGGAAACAGAATTTTGTGTAGAATAAGCTCTAATAAATTGTAAAACATTAATTGTCTTAAATTTAAATATGCAAATCTAGATATACAATTATACATAACATTATATGATTTATATAAAAAAACTCATTTAGAAATTCGCAGTTATTACATGATTTCTATTTAATCGACATATTTGTACATGTTGTGAGTATATTTGATGAATAAATTCAATTTATTATGTATTACTAGTTATTCACATGAGTTGTGAAATTTACTAATCAATGAACAAATTTGGCGTTTATTTTTGTTAAAAATAATTATTGGAAACTATATTATGTAATTTATACGATAATGAATGTTAGAACCTGTTTTTGCATATTAGTACATGTTTTATACACATAAAATAGCATATTAACACATGCATGTTGTCTTAACAAGTCATATGCTATATACTTGTCATTGAACAATAACTTTGGTTGTGCAAGTTAATGAAGGTACAAGCGAAAATGTCGTGTCTCGGTCGATCCGAACCGTTACAATTAAAGATTATTAGCTTAAGTTTATTGTATCAAAATTTTGTCAAATTTTGTGATGATTTTCATATCCATCCAGCTTATGGAAAATCGAGCCATCGAATGGCTATAATTACATCACGTCGGATCGAGGCTTAGACCTAACCAAATCAACGATCACTTGTGTTGTATAGTAGATGGTTCTCTCTTGATCATTTGAAAATTAATTTTGAATCATTTCATGCTAAATCAACCGTCGAATTATAACGCAAAAATGTACGGTCCACATTTATAGACACTATTTTAAGAGGCAAATCTATATGAAAATATATAAAATTGATATTTGTAAGTATAATTTGTTTGTATAATTTGTAAAAATGTGGAATTATAATTTTTGGAGTTTTTTTCATATTATTTGCTGTGCAAATATAATCTAATTGATTACTTGCGAGAATCAGAGCCATCTGATCCTTTTTGAACTGTCATGATTTAAAAGGAGGCCTCCATTTTTCTGTTTGTGAGGTTGTGTGATGGTGTCCTCTTAGATAATACAACCCATCAGGTTTGTATCTGGTCCAGCTGTCAGTCCCTCTATCACTTCAGATTTGTGCTAAATGGATCTGGCGGCACCGATCTAATTAAGAAACTTTAGATTACTTCAGGTTTCATGTGAATCAATCGGTTGGTGTATCATAGTAAATGCTCTACAGAGAAGATTTGGACTTAGGCAATTTTTGAAAAAAATTTTCAAACGAAGAGCTCTCTCCCTAAACCCTTGCATTCAAAAAAAAAAAGCCCCAACCCCAACCTCTCGTCTCCCTCTCTAAAACCCAACCCTCTCGTCTCCCTCTCTAACACCCAACCTCTCGTCTCCCTCTCCAAGCAAAGCCGATCGTCCCCCTCTCTAAGCAAAGCCGATCCATTCTCTAAACGAAACCCAACCCTTACATTCTCGATCAGCGCCACCCTCTCGATTGTCTCTAGAAGAGCCGATCGAGGTCGCCGCCATTCTCGATCCGCTTCAGCCGATCGAGGTCTCTCTATAAGAGCCGATCAGTGCCACCCTCTCCATTCTCGATCCGCTTCAGCCGTTCTCCGACCGAGCCGCTCCTCAAGCTCTCCGGCCGCTCTTACATGTCCAGCCTCTCTCTCGACCACTCTCGTTGACATCGGAGGAATAGGTACGTAGATGCTGTTGTAATTTAGGATTTAGGTTTTTTGGAGTTGGTAGTGGCTTCAACTCTTAATGTGTGAGGGATTTAGGTTTTTGGATTTAGTAGTTACTGACTAATTTAATCTTGTGAAATTTAGATACAGTGTTGTACTTTATAATACAGTGTTGCTAATCTCTCCCCCTTCTCTGTCTCCGACCTCCAATAATTTGTCACTTCCCATTAGCTGAGATAGCTCTAAAAAAGCACTCAATGCTTGAAGCTCTCGATTGTTTCTAGGCATTGAGGTTGATTGTTGCTGCGATGGCCTCTTTAGAAAACAACAGCCTTTTTTAACAGCTCCAGCCATGCCTCTCAAATTCGTAGATGTCGTTTCCAATAAACTTTGCAATCTAATTCAAAGCTACAGGAATCCCAAATTGGCCTAGCCTAGAATAGGGGCAACTAAAAAACAGAAAATGAGTAAATTCTATTTTATAAAAAGTAATTTTTGTATAATAATTTCACAGTAGCGTTGTCTTATGCTAGTAAGAATTCCTTCACTTGAGAATTTCCTTTTGGCCTAGCCTAGATATAGGGGCCCTCTTTCCTGATGAGTTTTCTACTTATCTTTCAAGCAAAGAAGCTAAGGACATATTTGACCTGCTACCACTTTTTGTCTAACTAAATGAAAACTTCTCTATTAAATATCTCATCTCATGTGGTTGTTTGCATTTCTGGCGGGGGATGCGAAATTGAAATCATATTACTGTCATAATCACAAGTAGGCTTGAGAGCCTTTGTTTTGAGATCCATTAACGAACTCAGATCATATTCTTTGCTTCCTACGGTTGTCAGCAAGGACAAAACAGTCCATTTAATTTTGTATTAATATTAATTTCAATTTTTAAGTGATTAAATTAAAAAATGGGGATATTAATAAATTAGATATGTTTAGATGGGTAAATAACTAATTTTGAAATGTTGATGGGGAAATATCTAATTGATGAATTTATGATGGGTAAATACTAAGTGATTAAATTAGTATGTAACCACATTTCAAGCATTTGGAGTTGTCTCATTTTTAAGTCAATGCCTTTAGAATGCTGGAAAGCTTTCTGCCATTAATTTGAGCTGCTAGAATGAGGGTTAATGGGTTTATGGGGGTTAACGGGTTTTTAATTTACATTTTTGTCGGGGCTTATGATATTGTGAGCTTATATTTAACTAATGCATACAATTCTAGTTAAAGTGGATGTATTTTAGGTTAAGGTAAAATTCTTTTATTCTCTAAGTAACAGTCATGTATTTTAGGTTTTAAGAAATTAGGGTAGGTAGTTGTTTGAACTCTTACTTGAGTCCCGATAGTGACATTGTTGTTCAGTCTGAATATTTAATCATAATTTTACAAATGTTTCCTTTTACCGTTCACTTGCTGGTTTTTTTTTTTGGGATCTGGTAGTAGCTGCCTTAGCCATGCACACGTCATATTTTAGTACCTGCCACGCACTTGCTGATTTCCTTTTAGTAGTTTTTAGATACTAGGTTGTTGGTATTTAGGGTTTTATAATTAACCCTAATACTTAGTTGCTGTAAAATTAACCCTTAGCTATTGTTGTTCTCTAATACTTTTGTTCTCTAAAATTTTCGCTCACTTGAGTTTATGTGTCACAGATAACATGGATAACAGTGATGATGCCGAGGGGTACGTGATATCTGTTCGCCGGGTATCCGCGAGGCTTAGAGCCAGTGTGGAGGGAAGTGGCACGGGGAGGGTGACACGATCTAGCAGCTTAAAACCACTGCCACCCCCTCAGCCTCGGCAGGCGCAACCTGGAACCAAGCCATCGAAGTTCCATTCCACTAAGAGGAAGAGTGCACGACCAAAACCTATGGGCAGCGACCATGATGGTCGCCGAAGATCGGGACGGCTTAATCCTATTCTAGAAAATGAGGCGGAAGAGCACCCATCAAGCCCGGTCAGGATCAGAACCTATTTTGGCCCCAATCCTTACTTGTCCCAGCCCCAGCCCCAGCCCCAGCCCCAACCCCAGCCCCAGCCCCAGTCGGAGCCTCAGCCTGACAATGAGACAGCTGACAACACCTTTAATCGGAACACTGCCCAAGATGCTGACAACTTTGACCCCCTTTTCACTTACACAGCAGCTGACACGCCCCAATTTAGTGCAAATTCTGACTCAACTGCAGATGCTGACAATGGGACAGTTGATGCATCAGCTAATTCTCCCCTTCTGACCTCTGAACCCGAGTCTTCATCGCAGCCAAACTCAGCTGAGTCCTCACCTGAGCCCTCACCTGAGCCCTCAGCTGCCACTCAGCCATCGTCTGACACGACGATGCCCTCAGCTGAGCCCAACAATTCAGGGGGGTCGGGCGCGGAAATACCGATATTGGATGACGATGGCAGTAGGAGGTTCCATAGGTGCCGAACCCTTAGAAGTTGTCCTGAAGCTAATGAAGCCAGTGGTAAAGACCTGGATTGGTCAGCAGCTACGGTGCAGACTAACAAGAGAAAGAGAAGTGGGAAGGGGAAGAAGCCCGATGTGAAGGGTGTACGGGGCCTTGCCAAGCCTCGCGGCCCGACGCACCCAGATAGCAGGCCTGTGCTGAAGGTAGTTGGTGACGTTGAGTTCACATCAGAACCTGAGGATACAAAGATAGTCCCAACAATAAGACTGTTAACATGTGAATGCATGCCGGGACCCCTCAGGTCGTTCAACATGTTTCCATCAAGGGTGAGGTTACAAATCCTATCGAAGTTCTTGCAGCGGTACTCTTGGGCTGATGGTGAAGATGTCGGGCGTTGTCTCGATGTATTCGAGAATATAGCTGCAGAAGCTTGGTATCGTGTACTGAACGACACTAGAAGAGCGTGCAAGAAAAAATTAGGCTCAAACAAGGAGTTATGGAAAGATTTTTGTCCACAGTGGTGCAAGAATGTTGATCACTGGAAGGGTCTGTGCGACATTTGGAGGAATCCCCGATGGGAGAAAAATTCAGAAATCAACCGGGACAACCGAACAAGAGATCAATTGAATAAGGTCGGTCATGTGGGTGGATCCAGGAGCTCTTACAGGCACAAGCTAAAATTGGTATAACATCTTTTAGTACTGTATTAACCCTGACATTTTTTAGTACTAATACACCTTATAATTTCTATATTACATTAGGTTGTGTTGATTAACATCTTATATTTTCGTTCTCTAAAACTTTCAGATTGCTGAGAAGGGGGCTGCTGTTGATTTGAAGGATGTTTTTGATCGAACCCACTTGAAGAAGTCCCCGGCTGGGAAAGTGTACGTCAGCGACAAAGCGAAAAAAACAGCGGTATACAACCCTCTCGTCTCTATTCATTTGTGCACATTCAAAGTGTTGAATTTTCATTAGTGTTGAATATTAATCTGTCAATTAGCAGCTTTTTTTAAAGTGTTGTTTATTTGTTGTGAAACCTTGAATGACTTGATCTATTGTGAACTGAACCAATGTAGGAACTGTTTCAAACATTGAAAGTGGCCAATGGGAATGAAATGGATGATGAAGCTATCTGGAACCTTGCTGTGAAGGGAGAGGACAAGAGAGGGAGGGTGTACGGCTTTGGACAACGGTCAAGAATGTCCAAAGCCAACCGAGAGGTGGAGGCAATGGAGGCATCCCCATCGGAGCCTACCAAAAGCACTGCCACTTCGGCTGAAATGGGAAAGAGATTCACGGCTGAGGAGGTGGAGCAGTTAATAGCTGCCCAAGAGACGCGACACCGGGCTGAAATGGACAAGAATAGAAAAGGGTTTGCTCAGGATATAGCTGCCCAAGAGGCGCGACACCGGGCTGAAATGGATGAGAATAGAAAACAAAATGAGTACAACAGGGCATGTCTGAAGGCACTATTTGCCAAGACAGGAGCGGAACCTCCTAATTTTTCTGTAAGTTGAATTTAATTTTACAATTAGTAAATTTTATGAAGGCACTAATTTTTCTGTAATTTTTCTTAAGGCACTATTCACCAAAGTTTGTATCACTTACCATTAAATTAGAAAGAATACAGAAGGTAATTTTTAGAAAATATTCACCGAAATTACTGTGTTGAGATTAGTGGTAATTTGGTACTCAGAAGGTTAGTGTAATTTTTAGTGAATATTCAGAAGGTTAATATTCAGAATAGTGTAATTTTTGGGGAATATTCAGAAGGTTAATATTCAGAATAGTGTAAATTTTAGTGAATATTCAGAAGGTTTTTGTCAAATTTTTGGTGTGATACGATGTATACACGCTATATCAATTACTAAACAATTGTTGGTGTGATACAACTTATATTCACCAAAGTGTGTATACAGAAGGTTTGGTGATATCAATAGATTTTATTTTGTCAACCTACATTGTTTAGGAGTAATACTTGCATATGTATTGGTATTTATTTTTTACTGTCCTTTCATATGTAATAATTTGCATGACTAATGCATTATTTCTGCATTTCTCTAGGAGTTCACATCAAATGTCCAGGCTTCTGGTGTAGATGAAGGTGACACTGGTGGTGGTGGGGGTGATATCGGAGGGGGAGGTGAGCCCAACAATGGGAAGTGAAGTGCCAAGCCTTGTGTTTGACCAGTCTTAGTGTAATAATGCAGTAGACATCAAAACATATCGACGTTAACGTAATCTGTCAATTAAGTAGGGAATTCACTGTGTTTTAGCAGCAAGTGACTTTTCTGAATTTATGTTAAGTTTATCACTGGAGGTTACTAATGTAACATTAAAGGACAACTTGCTTAGTTTAGATGTAAGTTTATCTTTGTGTTTTGTTTCTTGGATATGTTGGTATGTTACAAAACTGAAATGAAGGGTGTCAATTAAGTGAATTTCATGCGTACAAAGTGGGTACGCAACAAAATCCAAAATGAATTCAAAATAATAATGCCACTATTTATATTGGTATTCCGATGGAAATACTGCCATCTCCTTTTAATTTACCTTTACCCCGAGACATACCATTTTATTTCATTTTCCATTTCCCAGACTCGCGCTTTTGAGCGTATCCGCTAAGTCGCCAAATCGCCACATTTCACTCATCCCTGCCTCTCTCTCCCTCCCTCCCTCTCTCTCTCTCTCTCTCTCTCTCTCTCTCTCTCTCTCTCCGCACTAGCCGAAGTCGCCAGCTGCCTATGAATCAAAGAGGTGCGTACATTATCAATACTTTGAATTTAATTTTATTTCTGCACAAGATATGTTTGATGGAATGCCACAAAGGACTTCAACCAAAAAGTTGTACCCCTGCTGTTGTATGCTAATAAGAAATTGTTTACAATTGCTTTGGCTTTGAACAACCCATGTGTAACGTGTGAATAATTGGAGTTGACAGTGCTTCTATTAGTTGCATTGTTCAAATATATGTAACATGTGAATCATTAGTTGACGGTATTTAAAATAGCTAATGCCTCTATGGTACAGGTACGTAATCAAATGAATACTAACGATCGTCAATGGATGTACAACACAAGGACACGTCTTCAACCCGACTTTGTTAGGGGTGTTCAAGAATTTGCGCAAGCGGCATTATCCAAGCCCGATGTTGTCACTATCGACGCATGTGGAAGGAAGTGTATCCCGTGTCCTTGTCAAAATTGTCAAAACCTCTATAGTCGAGAAGTGGAAACCGTGAGACTACATCTTTATAAATCTGGTTTTTGCGCCCTATATGAGGTTTGGTACAAGCACGGCGAGGAGTATCCCAACCAAGGTATCAATCCCCCATCCCCTCCACCAACCGATCAAATGGGAGATATGGTAAGGGCAGCCGCTGGACAGAATTTTGATTGGGAGGAAGACCAACCCATCGGAGTCGCTAAAAAATTTTTCGACATGCTCGCCGCATCGGAAACACCTCTTTGGGAAGAGAACTTGACCGGACAATTGAAATGCGAAAACCACACCGTATTGTCGGCGGTCACACAAGCCTTAGCGTTAAAGGCGGAACATCAATTGAGCCAAAAATGCTATGATGGAATGATGGGTCTAATTAAGAGCATGCTTCCACAAAGTTCGAAAATGCCGGATAATTTCTACCAATCCAAGCGAATGATCGAGGGGTTGGGCATGGAACATGTAAAAATAGATGTATGCCCAAACTTTTGCATGCTTTATTACAACGATAGAAACAAGGACAAGACACGTTGTGATGTATGTGACGAACCGAGATATAAGCCTCCGGGACCCAATAAAAATGCAAAACCCGTTCCACAAAAGGTACTTCGTTACCTACCTATCACTCCAAGATTGCAAAGGATGTACTTGACCGAAGCAAATGCAAAAAATATGAGATGGCACAAGGAGGGTAAGCGTGAGCCTCCCGGGGTTATGGTGCACCCGGCCGATGGTGAGGCTTGGAAGCATTTCGCGGCCAAGTATCCGGATTTCGCGAAGGAGGTGAGAAATGTAATTTTGGGTATAACGACGGATGGTTTCATGCCTTTCAACTCGAGTGCATCTCCATATTCATGTTGGCCGGTGTTTGTCTTTCCATATAACCTACCACCAGGGATGTTAATGAAAGAAGATACCATGTTCCTTGCGCTTGTAATTCCCGGACCAAAGCATCCGGGCCGGGACATCGACATTCTTCTTGAACCTTTAATTGACGAGTTGAATAAATTGTGGTCGATTGGAGAAATGACATGGGATGAATCTAGAAAAGAGAACTTCGAGATGCATGCATCACTTATTTGGACGGTGAGTGATTATCCCGCCTATGAGATGTTATGTGGGTGGGGTACACATGGACGATTAGGGTGTTATTATTGCCAAGGCGCAACAAAGGCCTTTCGACTAGTGCATGGTGGGAAAGCAAGTTGGTTCGACTGTCATAGATGTTTCTTGCCTCCGGGTCACCCATTTCGTCGAGATAAGAAAAATTTCATAAAAGGAAGAGCCGAATATGGTGGGCCACCGCCCAAAAAAACGGGTGAGGAGATGCTCGAGGAAGTGACCCAACTAGATGAGATCGTATGGGGTAGAACTAAGAAAAACAACCAAATTCGCGGATATGCCGATACCCATCATTGGCAAAAGAAGAGCATATTTTGGAGGTTACCATATTGGAAAGACAATCTCTTACCGCACAATATTGACATTATGCATTTGGAAAAGAACTTCGCGGATAATTTGATTTACACGCTCTTAGACATAGGCGGCAAAACCAAGGATAATGAGAAATCAAGGAAAGATTTGGCTCTCCTTTGCGATCGTGACAATCAACACCTGACCCCAGACCCTAAACACCCAGGAAAGATGCGTAAACCAAAGGCTCCCTTCGCACTTACTCTAGAACAAAAGCGGAAGGTTTTGACATGGCTCAAGGAGATAGTAAAGTTTCCCGATGGCTACGCATCGAATTGGTCAAGGTGTGTTAACCTCACAACAAACACCCTAATTGGGTTAAAGAGCCATGATTTGCATGTGTTCATGGAGCGCCTACTTCCCGTCGCATTTCGAGACTTTGTCCCGGACGAAGTGTGGGACGTTCTATGCGAGATTTCAAGCTTCTTTAGAGAGATATGTGCCAAGGAGCTTTTACCATCTCGTATCGACCAATTGGAGAAGGATATTGTCGTCACACTTTGCAAAATGGAAAAGATTTTTCCGCCAAGTTTCTTCGATTCAATGGAGCATCTTGTGGTGCATGTAGCACACGAGGCTAGAATGGGTGGGCCAGTAGGGTCTCGGTGGATGTACCCATGTGAAAGGTTTGCACTTTTGCCTCGATTTTTTATAATTACAATTGAAAACACTTCACTGCCAAGATTTGTACGTACCAATCAAACCCATAATAGTATGTCTAACTAACTACCCGTACCAACTCTTGAAATTATAGGCGTAACAAAGAACAGAGGATGAGAGTGACGAACAAGGCACGTGTTGAGGGTTCAATTGTCGAAGCGACAATTGTCAAAGAGATATCTACCTTCTGTTCACATTATTTTGAAGAAAAACCTCGAAATGGCCAACAACGAGTTACAAAGAGTAACCCTTCGCAAGGAGGGCTTTCGATATTTGATAATCTGGGTCGTCCCGTTGGAAAGGAAAAGCGAATTGTTCTCGATGATAAGGACTACAAAGCAGCACACTACTATGTCCTTCACAACTGTCCCGAGATCCGTGACAAGTATGAAAGGTACAAACCTAATTAATGTTTATCTTAATGATATGAAAAACAACCAATGGCCAAAACCATGTATAAAGCATTTAAAACTGTACATAAGACATTTACAACCATATTTAAAACTTTTCTGCAATTTTTACATTTTTTTTGGTTGAGTTTGTTCAAGAGTTTGACTAGTGCTGACTGTTTTGACAATTCTGAACAGCTGACCTTCAGAAATTTATTGTGACCAATTGGCTAAACCAGAATTTTAGTGCTTCATAGAGAAATGATGGTCACCTCATGTACTATATGCCACAAAAAAATAAAATAATATTATGGTCAGCAGCTATGTGTAATCAAGGGATTTGTTAGGGGCAGTTCACATGACGAGTCTCTGACACAGTTTTTATTTTTCTGAACAGAGATTCAAAAATCGATTTAAAATCATAAAAATTCATCTAAATGGAAAATTCAGCATGGCGATGCTTATCTTGTCATGCTTACCTATTTGCATAATATTGTGAAATTTCAAGACTTGCATCTGGTCAAAACTATCAAATTCTTATTTTTGTATATGCTGGAATTGTAGAGACTTCGATACATGCATGCTCAACAGTGGTACAAGACCGCAAGATTTGGACAAAGTTCGTCAAGAGAACTACGGAGATTGGTTACGAACAAAGGTACTCTCCGATGATAGTTGTGATAAATACATTCGAAAGGCAGGACTCAAGCCATCGAAACAAGCAAAGTGCTACGAAGTGTACGACATCAACGGGTTTCGATTTCACACCGAAAATTATAGGAAAAACAAGGCAACAAAAAGTAGCGGTGTGTGCATCAAAGGAGAGTGGGATGAAAATGGTGAGCAACACGACTATTATGGTATTCTCCAAGAGGTAATTGAGCTAAATTATGATGGAGGCAACCATGTCGTTCTATTTAGGTGTATTTGGTTTGACATAATCAACGGGATAAAAAAGGACAAAAAACATGGAATTGTGGAGGTCAAACACACTTCTCGGCTAAAAGGTTTTGAGCCTTATATATTGGCATGTCAAGCAATTCAAGTAGTCTACATTCCTTATGCATCGGATAATCGTGATAGACGTCCATGGTGGGTGGCAATGAAAACAAGCCCAAAAGGGAAGTTTCGTGTCGAGGAGGACCCGCTGAAAATTTTGAATTTTATCAAGAGGAAAGGACGGATAACCCGGTATTGGAACCAAATGAAGAGGGCTTCAATTGGGATCATGTGGTAATTCGAGAAAACGAGTTCGAACTAGTAGACGATACGATGGAGACTACACCAACAACATCACATGCACCACAAACATTGGCGGATAACGACAACCCCATAGAGGAAGGTGATGAAGGTTATGATACGGAGCAAGAGTATGACATGCATGAAGTTGTGGAATCACTTGGTTGGTTTAACCTCGACGATGAATCCGATGAAGATGGTTATTAATTGGTAGACTTTCATTTTGGAACAATGTGATGTATGGCAATTTGGAGAATTATTTTGTTTCTCAATTACTTTGTAAGGTTTCACTGTTTAAGACAAATATTCTAATTTTAGGTTTCCGAATTATTTTTGTATCTTAAATATTTGTGTATCTCATACTCTTTTCAAACTACTGCTGTAATTCTTGTTGCTGTGGTTTACATAATAAATTCAATTTGAAGGGAGACATTAAAAATATACAGAAAAGGCTCTGCACTGTAGTACGAAACAAGTTACAAGGGTAAGCCCTTGCAATTAGTAGTTGTCAGAATAACCAGATTATTTGCAAGGGTAGTGTAGGACTTCTTACAAGGGCCTTCAGAATAAAATAATAAAACGGAATCTTCAAAACTTGTTGCAAGGGTCAGCCCTTGCAAATGTTTTGTCTTATTGCAAGGGCATGGAATGAGGTTTTTGCAAGGACATTCATTAAAATATAATATCTGGCTCTGCTAGCGGGTCACGGGTCTTCAATTATTATTTGCAAGAGTAGATAAGAGACAATTTCAAGGGTAAACATCAAATCTTTTGCATGCGTTACTTTTTGCAAGGGACACCCTTGCAACAGGTTTTCTTGTGTCAGAAATGTCATTTCTTTGCAAGGGCCATTCACACTCTTGCAACAAGTAAGTGCTACTCTTGCAAAAAGTCCAAATTCTAGCACTACTTCATTAGAGGAAGGTTGATGCGGGGACGATTGAGGAACTGAAAAAGGGATGATTATAACAAGTTATGCATCAAAGTATTAATATATTATTTTTCAAGTGTTAATATCTTATCTTCCAAGTATTTATATCTATGAAGCTTAATGCGGGAATGAGTGTGTGGACCGGAAAAGGGGTCCATATAATTAGTGGGGACCATAGAGAAATAGTGTTGCAGGGATTTTAGAATAATAATTAGTGAGGACCATAATATATAATTTCTCTAAATGGATACGGAGATTTTGAAGGTACTGAGAGTAAAGGTACTCAAATAATTATTCTATTATTTTTTGGTTTGAGGAATGTTCTTATCCATGTTAATAATCAATTACTACAACGTACTTCTTACTTTTTTATAAAATTGATAGTGTTATTCTGAATTCAAGTTTTATGGTTTATCATTTATGTATGCTTGATTTAGTTTAGGCATGTTATTTCATTCATATATTAATTTGATATTAAAATTAGGACTTCAATCCATAATTGTTGTGCTTTAAGTTCATAAGTAGTAAATTAGTGATCATGCATAATTGATGATAACACAATCTAAGTAAAACAAATTGAGCTTCTGAATTTGTTGCTTCGACTAACTCCTATTGTTCTTTGAAAATAATGCAGCTATTGCACTCAATCTAGAGAGCTTGTTCTAGGTTGGGAAACAATTAGATGTAATCAAAGAGCTTGTTTTGGCTAGATATTATCCATGATAACATAGCTTGTTGTTTACTACGATTAATCATTTTAAGATAGGGTAAAAACTGAAATGTAATTGGTTAATCTATTCAAGATTAGATGAAAACTAAATTTAGAGCTGATCACACCTTTAAATTATTGTTCTTTTATCACATTATTTTGATTTATTATTTTAATTACTTTACTAACTTTCAAAATCCCATTTTGTCTCTGTCACAGATTTTGTTACAAATGTGCGTAAACAGGATTAAAAATAATTAAGCTTACATGACAACTCTAGAAAAATGCTATCCAATGATATTTTCACAAAGCAATTTATGTACAGAGTTTAGTGCTGGTAGCAATTAGGGCAAAATGGAAAAACAAGTATGAGAACATCATCGGTTCCAATACTTGGTGGAAATAAGCATCTAGATTTTTTTTGCTGACTTGCTGGTTCCAACATTGCTGCGCTTACAAGAAAGCAAAAGAATTATTCTGAAAAATGGGCAAATAAAGAATACTTGTACGTGCACCTCTATCTGATTGCTGGTTTGAGGCAATGCACAGTTGATGATGTGAAGGCTCCCACATTTTCTGACCACTTTTGCTCGTCAAATCTTGATTAAGCTGCCAATTACTGCCACAACTAGCAAAGAACTGTGAACTCTGGCAGAATTCATTAAAGCATTGCGTGCTGTATGAAAAAATAACTAGCTGAATTAATTTGTTTTCATCAAGTACCAATTTGTTTGCCTTTACATTTGATTATCTTTGCTCCAAACAACAATATTGTACCAACCTTTTACGTTGGGGGTTCAAAAACAGGATTGTGCAATTGTTCCCATGCCTATGCAACCCTGTTGTTGTTTTGGGGATGAAATGCGAACACTGTAGCCACTGGAGGCCG
Organism: Carex parvula; assembly: GCA_025461045.1. Classification (NCBI taxonomy): domain Eukaryota; kingdom Viridiplantae; phylum Streptophyta; class Magnoliopsida; order Poales; family Cyperaceae; genus Carex; species Carex parvula. Next base: position 142,166 of record JAJGRW010000144.1, read on the forward strand.
TCTTAAGAAACTTCCTAGTTTCTGGAAACACACAAGATATTGCAACTTTTTACTAGGTTGATAGATTTTGTATGCAAATCGATGTGGGTATTATTTCTATTTCTGAAGTATAACTACTAATTATA
>JAJGRW010000144.1:146790-239395 GCA_025461045.1 Carex parvula
TTTCAATGATTTTGGCCGAATTTTGGTTTCCAAATGGAGCTGCAATATGAAATGGTGACCCGCAAAGAATAGGGCCGCCATTTCACGTACGGCCCAGGTAAATTTCGAATTCTCACGTATTTGTAGTTTTTGAGTTTATCCTTTTTTTGGCAAAGATATATTTAAAAATTTCGGGTATTTTGTAGTTTTTTAGTTATCCTTTTTTTTGGCAAGGATATATTTAAAAATTTCGGGTATAAATACAAGGTTCACATAAATGAGCGGCAGTAATTACAACAGGGGGTAGGCCACATGAAAATAACAATCAATTACAATTTTATTTCATGGAATCTGTTTTTTGAAAATCCTTTTGTTACTACATACTTTCATCATTAATTGAAGAATTGTAGATTATATTAACATGCAAAGCATGTGCATCAAAACTCTTATATTTAATTCCTTTCCTTATATACTTATGATAATATTCAATGAGGAATGATTATTTATTTATTCATTATTATTAACTAGGTTCTGTTTTCGAGCTTTCACTTCAAAATATTTATTTATTAAAGAGAAATCTGAATTTTCAAAATGAGATAATTTATATAAGAAATTCTTGTATTTTAGTAAATTTAAACAAAAATTAATATCTTTCAAAATGTTGAAACCTTGTAGAATAAACAACAGCATTAGCCATTCAGAAATTCATACAACAAAAGTTACCAATAAAATTGTATTATGTTAAAAATTTACTGCACTTTACCTACTTCAAATATATATTTTCTATTTAAATGAGGAGAGGGAAGTATGACAATATATAAGCCATTTGATTAGAATAAATTAGGAGAGGCGATCAGACGAATTAAAGTTCAATTAATGATGTGCCACGAATTAATTTATTTCCAAGAAATCACCTCTTTTTTCCTTAAATAATTTATTTAGGAAAAGATACACTATGTTGGATTGTGGTTGACAGACCGAACTTATTATAGAAAATAATGCAATTGTTAAAACAAAAAAGCTGGATGGCAAATACTTTACTTTGATAATATACTATAGTTACAATTGCCGAAATTTTTAAAACTACCATTGTTTAAAAAAAAAATAAACCAAAAAACCATTGTTTTTTGAGAAATTTGAAATCTAACACGGCCGGAGAATGATTCTGCAGACCCAAATGTTGGAGACCGCACAGACGTTCTACGGACCCATTCTTTTTTTTTTAACTTTGAGATATCTCATAAATGGGGCACGTCTTCCTAGATATCTCATACTGCACGTGGTGCCTCGATAAAACACCATAAAAAATGGGTCCGCAGAACGCCTGTGCGGTCTCCAACATTTGGGTCCGCAAAATCATTCTACAGCTGTGGTAGATTTCAAATTTTTCAAAAATGATGGTTTTTTAGTTTTTTTTTTTTTAACTGTGCTAACTTTAAAATTTTCAGGTTAGAATTGTATTTATATTTTCAGGGTGGAGGCGTTGTTCAGACCTTTTTAAATTTTAATATAATTGTTAGTGATGCTTTTGCTCACTGACCATAAAAAAAAATACTTATACTTTGTACTTGCGAGGTAATTAACAATTTTTTACTTTTACAAGTATATATATTATATATCATATACATATTGTGTTAAATTTCACTTTATTGGCTCTAAATTATGTTAGTAACAAAAAAAATTGTAAAAATTCCGATCAGCAAAGGCCGAAATTTTTATTAATACCATTCCTAAAAAAATAAAAATAAAAAACCACAAATTCTAGGAAATTCAAAAATACTAGGACGGCAATGACAATTGGTGGCTCTATTCTTGGGGGTCGCCATTTGCCGTTGCGGCCCCGCAAAAACTAAAAAAACAACAAAATTCATATGATTATGTTAAGTTTTAAAATATTTGTTCAATAAGTTTCAAAAATAGAAAGAACAATTAATAATCTGAATATGTTAGAAAGAACATCAAATAAAATATATAAAACATCTTATAATTTAGATGTACTAGAAGGACTCCGATTATATTTTAGATGGAATTTTTTCCAGCTGTAAAAAAAGATTAAACTATTTCTTGGTGTGTTTGGAAAAAAATAAAAATACTTTAGATCTAAATTATTAATCCAGATTCAAAAGTCACTTCAAGTAAATAAAGAAATTATCGTGTTCCTTCTAGAACATTCAAATTATAAGATACTCCATCTATTTTGAAAAAAAAATATTTGACTTTTGTAATGATGCATGGCAAGGAAAAAAAATTTCAAAATAGATGGAGTACCTTAAAAATTGAATGTACTATGAGTGATTAGTCGCTCACCCACAAGTCATTTCGTGGGTTTTTAAGTACAGAGACTGGTGATCAGATGACCACTTAGTTTGATTTACTCTTTATAGGGCTTTTGGTTAGGATATACGAATTGTCTGATGCTTTTGTTTAGTACATCAGACTTGTTAGATTATGTATCCCCTTCTTTAGATTTTATTTTACTTTATTATGATGTGGGTTGTATGGACACTATATGTGTATGTTTATTTACTGATATTATGGCTTGTGCTTTTGTTATGATTATTCATGCTTCCGCACTTGTGTATTATTTGTATTTGTTTCGCCTTGCGTGTTTATTGAGTTAATGAACACGAGACGAGGATTGATCACCCCTTAATCCGGAATTCTCGATTTGAGGTGTGACATTTATCCTACGTAATTAAGTTCATGCAAAATGTTAAAGCGTGTTATCTTGTTGAATCAAGTGTGTGTGTGTGTGTCTATATATATATATATATATATATATATATATGGATTTTACTAATATGCTACGCGTAGCATAGAGCCCTTCCGTGCTACGGCTTAATTTTTTGGGTTTTCAAATCCTAACGGTCTATCTGAACCGTTCAACATGATCTCCATACGAATATGTACATGCAAACCAAATTTTACATTTTTTTAGAATTTTTTTACTATTTATTAAGCCACTTTGAAAATCGCTGATCCAATGGTCCAAAAAGGTTTACTGTTGTGTACAAATTAGTGTTTTTTTAAAGTAGCTTAATAAATAGTAAAAAAATTCTAAAAAATGTAAAATTTGGTTTGCAAGTACATATGAAGATCATGTTGAACGGTTCGGATCGACCGTTAGGATTTTGAAAACTCAAAAATTGAGCCGTAGCACGGAGACCTCTATGCTACGCGTAGCACCGTAGCACTGTCCTATATATATATTGCAAGAAAGTGACAATATATTGTGGTTGACATACTTTACAAGCATGTACTGTAAAGTTAGTTATTTTGTAATTCGCTGATAAGCCTCAATTATATATACCTTCGGTCGAGATTTTACCTCCTAAACTATACCAAAACCCTCGTATTTTAGTCTAGTTTAGTATAGAATGCACCGTAGAACCAAGTTACTGCATTTTCTTTATCTAATTTGTAGAAATCGAGCAAAAAGGAGCAAAACAGCCTTTTGTGCGGGCCGCACGGATTTGTCCGAGAGTTTTGCGGGTGATCGTGCAGGCCGCAGGGAATTGGTGAAGGCCGCACAACCCCTTTTTCCTTAGCCATTTTTTAGACGAAAACCAACTTTTGTGTGGGCCACACGAATTCTGTGCGGGCCGCATTGATTTAACTGAAAGTTCTGCGGGTGGCCGTGCGGGCCGCATGAAGGCCGCACGATTCCTCATTCCTTAGCTGATTTTCCAGCCGACTTCCAGTTTGTGCGACCCGCACGGAATTTGTGAAGGCCACAGGAAGGCCGCACCAATGCCATTAATGCCTTAATTCATGATATCTTCTCAGATTTGCTGCCTGATTTTGGGAGATTGTTTCTCAAGACACGAAATGAGCTATATATGGGCAGGGAGGCAGCAGGAGAATGCATTCTTCATTCTAGGTTTAATTTCCACATCTCTCTACACATTTTCTATCTTCTCCTCGTGATCAAAGGCGATTAAGAGCAAGGTTTGAAGGATTCTCGAGCAAGCAAAAGTGAAGATCAAAGGCAGCGAGCGAAGAGATTGGTGTAGTCTATTCTCTTACTTGTTTTACTTTGTTTTCATTATGATTTCTCTTGTAACTTCCTTGGTTGTTAACTCACCTATGAGAGGCTAGATTTCCTCTCTAGGGGCTTAGGCTAAAAACATGAATTTGTGTTGAATCTATGTTTACTTGGATTAATTTCTTTATGATGATTGTTTGCATGTTTGTTTATTCTTGTTGATTTTACAATTCATGTGCTTGTATGATTTGATTGCTTGTTAATTTTCCGCTTGAGTCTAATCAACTTAAGATGCTAGGAGTTATAATTAATGGTACCAAATTGTATACATGAATTACCTTAGGATTAAGATTAGAAATGACCAAATCTATTTCTTAGTCCGGAACCACAAGAACAAAGGTTGAATTGAGGTGAAGGACTTAATCGTGAAGCCTTATATTTGATTGGGACACCTAGAATTGAACCAAATATCGTATGAAGGACTTAACCGTGAAGTATTGGTATTTAGGGATAAACTAGGCTAATCTATGCTTATGGTCTAGATAGCTAGGGTGAAGGACTTAATCGTGAAGTCCGAATTATCTAGACACGTCATTAATTACGAAAGTGACCCTTTTTGATATTTACGTTTAGAAACCCCATAATTGCAAACATGAGTTTAGAATACCAAGTAAATATGGAATTGACCAAATGATTGTATGCCGATAGCCCCTAGACTCTTATCCATTCGAATCACAAACTCCTTTTATTTGTTTGTTTAAAATTGTCTTGTTTTAATTTCAACTCTCAATCGGGTATTGAACCCAAAAACTAATTTTACAACAAACCCCCCTTTTACTTTATTTGCACTATTTTAGAGTTAATTGATTTAGTAGAAAGTAATATCTCCCGTTATCTTTGGATCGATACCCATAATTACTACAAGGATAGATTGTGCGCTTGCAATTCAATCTAACTTTGCGTATTAGGGTTTTATAAATTTAAAGCAGAAGTGTACGAAATAGACCAATTATTTCTATACCCAAAATACACAACAAGCTTTTGGCGCCGTTGCCGGGGATAACGGATAGATATTAATTTTTACTTTAGAAATTAATTCTAGAATTTTCTTTTATCTTAATTTATTTTTGTTTCTTTAAGACTCACGTTTTTCTTCTCTCTTTTCACAGCTTTGAACGCTGGCGCCTACCACTAGGAGCCAGAGCCAGAAGGACAAGGCGAGTTCGTCAAATATGGCCGAACATCCGATTTATGGAATGCCTTGGATGGTGATGAGGAGAACAGATCTCACGCCAATGTTGACAATGATCCTCCTCACGAGAACCCATTCCATGACGCATATGGAAGAGGCAACCCTCCACCGCCTAATCCGAACGACCGCCGTCCTATGCGGGAGTTCATGAACCATCAAGACCCTCACCAACGCTTTGGCTATGTGGCACATGGGGGAACCAACCCCGATCTCAAACCTACTCTAATTCCCTTGTTAGGTCAAAACCAGTTTGGTGGTGCATTAAATGAGGACCCTCACCAACACTTGGCAATGTTTGAAGAACATTGTGGTACATTTGCACCAAGGGGACCCCAACTTGATGCCTTGAAATTAAATTGTTTTCACCTTTCTCTTAGGGATGAGGCTAGGACTTGGTTAAGATTGTTAAACCCTAGGGTAACACAAACTTGGCCCGAAGTCCAAAAATTGTTCTTAGATAAGTACTTCCCGTCTTCTAAAACCCAACATTTTAGAGTAAAAATCACCACTTTCAAACAAGGTGATGATGAATCTTTAAGCGAAGCTTGGGATAGATGGCAAGAACTCTTGCGTTTGTGTCCTAACCATGGTATTGATGTGTGGCTATTGTTTCAGTTTTTCTATGCAGGTTGCACATACGCGACTAAATCTCAACTGAATGCAGCTGCCGGTGGAAACCTAGCCAACAAGGATTCTGTAGAAGCCATGGAGATGATAGAGGACATGGCTATAAGTCAACGCGAGTGGACTGCTGGAAGAGACGTGAAGAGAAGCAACACACCTGCTGGTATGCTGAAGGTAGATGAGGTTACGGCTTTGCAAGCAAAGGTAGAATCTCTCCAAAATCAAATGAAGAAGATGCAGCAGGTAAAATCTGTAGTTCAAAACGCACCATGTGGTATTTGTGGAGGTATGGACCATGCCACAATTGGATGTCAATACTCCACAGAAGGTAGTGAACCAGTTGAACAAGTTCATGGGTTGTTTTACAATGAAGGTGACAAAAGAAATGGCCCATATAACCAAAACAACTTTAACACTTACAACCATGCCACGAGGTACAACCATCCTAATTTTAGGTGGAGAAATGACAATGAAAATCCAAACCCAAATGCGGCACCAAACCAAGGAAATAGCAACCATTACCAAAATCACAATCCAAACCAAGGTAATGGTAACCAATATCAAAACCACCAAGGTCAAGGTCCACCACCATTGTCTAGGTTAGAGAAAATGATGGAAGAGTTCATGATCTCTCAAAAGGAAACTAAGCTTAGCAACAATAAAAAGTTTGACGATATTTCAGATTCTCTTAGAACTATGAACAACAGGATGGACCTAGTGCAAACTCAAACTAGGTTGCTTGAAGCCCAAGTGGCTCAGCAAGCCGCTTCTGCCGCACGCACTCCAGGGATGCTTCTCGGAAAAACTGAGCACAATCCGAGGGAACACGCGAACGCGGTAATTCTCCGAAGTGGCACACAATACGACGGACCAAAAATGCCAGAAGAGGAACCGCCAAAACAGCCGATCGCCGCACCTCAAACAACAGAAGCAGGGCCTTATGCGGCCTCAACACCTTCTTCTGCGGCCTCAAGACCAACTCCCTCGATTTGCACAGATTTTCCGCTAGACCCACCAGTTTTCAAAGATCACTAAAATTCGGGTAATTCTGATCCGAAAAAGGTAAAACCTTCTGATTATGTTCCTCCTCTCAGGTTTGTTCCCTTTCCTCAATGATTGGTTAAGACCAAAATGGACCAACAATTTACCAAATTAATGGATCATTTGAAGAAAATGAATATTACCATTCCTTTTACGGAAGCCATTACTCAAATGCCATCCTATGCAAAAATTTTGAAAGAATTGTTGTCCAACAAAAGGAAACTGGAAGAGGTAGAAACTGTGGCATTAAATGCGGAATGTAGCGCACTTGTTTTGAACCAACAAATTAAATTGCCCCCTAAACTCAAAGATCCGGACAGTTTTACCATTCCGTGCAAAATTGGTGATACCACATTTAATTGATGTTTGCTTGATCTTGGTGCTAGTGTCTGTTTGATGCCCAAGTCGGTCTAGATAGACTAGGTCTAGGAGAATTGAAGCAAACTCGAATAACTCCAATTAGCGGACAGATCTGTAAGATACCCTTCCGGAATTGCCGAGGATGTCATTGTCCAAATTGGATAGTTTTATGTGCCTGTTGATTTTGTTGTTGTAGAAATGGAAGAAGATCCTCACACCCCCCTCTTATTTGGGCGTGATTTTCTAAGTACGGCAGGTATAAATATTGATGTTACAGGTGGAAGAATTTTCTTCTCAATTGGTGATGAGAAAGTGGAATTTAATGTTTTCAAATCTATGCAATTTCCTTCTAATGACAATGATACGATTTGCAGGATTGATGTCTTAGATACCATAATTGCTGCTCAAATTGTTAAGGAAACAGAAGGTGGACAGCTGGAGGAAAATCTGGACGAAATCTTAGAGAAAAAGGAAGCTGAGACAGCTAATAATGATGACAACGGAGATTTGTGCGGGCCGCATGAATTCGTCCAAGCGCAACCGCACGAAATTCTGTGCGGGCCGCACCAATCCGCAGAAACCTCTAATACAATCAATTCAACCGCTTCTTCTCCCAAACCACCAAAACTTGAATTAAAACCTTTACCCCCCACTCTTCGATACGAATACCTTGGACCTAATGAGACGCCCAGTGATTGTCAATTCTACCCTAAACGAGGATGAAACAACCCGACTTCTCCATGAACTTAGATTACATAAGAAGGCGATAGGGTACACCATTGATGATCTAACTGGGATCAACCCAAACCTTTGCATGCACCGCATCTTGATGGAGGATGACCACAAACCTTCGATCGAAGCCCAAAGAAGGCTCAACCCTAATCTCAAAGAGGTGGTGAAGAAAGAAATTCTCAAACTCCTCGATGCCGGCATCATCTACCCAATTTCCGATTCTAAATGGGTAAGTCCGGTTCATGTGGTCCCGAAAAAGAGTGGAACAACGGTGACTAAAGGTAAGAATGGTGAGTTGATACCAACAAGGGTGGTCACCGGATGGAGAATGTGCATAGATTATCGCAAGCTCAACAATGCAACTCGAAAAGATCATTTTCCTCTACCATTCATCGATCAAATGCTTGAAAGGCTTGCTAATCATTCTTATTTTTGTTATTTAGATGGTTATAGTGGTTTCTTCCAAATACCAATCCACCCTGATGACCAAGAAAAGACCACATTTACTTGTCCCTTCGGTACTTTCGCGTATCGAAGGATGCCGTTTGGTTTGTGTAATGCCCCCGCTACTTTCCAAAGAGCCATGATGGCTATTTTTTCTGATTTGCTTGAAAATTCCATGGAAGTATTTATGGACGATTTTTCTGTTTATGGCACTAATTTTGATGAATGTTTGTCCAATTTGACAAAAGTTTTAGAAAGATGCGAAAAAGTCAATTTGGTACTAAATTGGGAGAAGTGTCACTTCATGGTGCAGCAAGGGGTAGTGCTGGGACATGTGGTTTCATCACGAGGCCTAGAGGTTGACAAGGCCAAGGTGGAAGTAATTGAGAAATTGACAAATCCAACAACTGTGAAGGATGTGCGAAGCTTCTTGGGACATGCGGGATTTTACCGCCGTTTTATTAAAGATTTTTCAAAAATTTGTAAACCTTTAACGAACTTGACTATGAAAGATGCGGAATTTATTTTTGACGAAAATTGTGTTGATGCTTTTTGTAGGATCAAAAATGCGCTAATCTCGGCACCCATTCTTCAACCACCAAATTGGGATTTGCCGTTCGAGATCATGTGTGATGCTAGTGACTATGCAGTCGGAGCCGTGTTGGGTTAAAGAATCGACAACAAACCTCACGCCATATACTATGCAAGCAAGGTTTTGGACGAGGCGCAATTGAACTACACTACCACTGAAAAGGAACTTTTAGCTGTGATATTTGCCATCAACAAATTTCGGCCCTATTTGGTGGGGTCAAAGGTGATTGTCTATACAGATCATGCCGCAATCCGCTATCTTATCACCAAGAAGGATGCCAAGCCACGCCTTATCCGATGGATCCTACTTCTTCAAGAGTTCGATTTAGAAATCCGAGACAAGAAAGGCACCGAAAACTCCGTGGCAGACCACTTGTCCCGACTCAAACCCATGCCAACCAGGATGACCTACCTATTGATGATTCGTTTGGGGATGAAAGATTTTATGCCGTTTCCACTTCCGAAGTGCCATGGTATGCCGATTTTGTCAACTTTCTTGCATGTGGTGCCACACCGCCGGACCTAACCTACCAACAAAAGAAAAAGTTCATGTCGGATGTGAAACATTACTATTGGGATGACCCTTTGTTGTTCAAATTGGGGGTCGATGGGATTCATCGGCGATGTGTGCCGAAAGAAGAGTTTGAACCAATTCTCGCATGTTGCCATTCTTCCGCTTATGGTGGGTGCATCCATGAATAAAACCGCAGCAAAGGTCCTACAAGCCGGCTTTTATTGGCCCACCCTCTTCAAGGACGCAAAAGAGTTTGTTCTTCGATGCGACAAGTGCCAACGAACCGGTAACATTTCCCGAAAACATGAGATGCCTCTTAATGGGATACTCGAAGTTGAGTTGTTCGATGTTTGGGGAATCGACTTTATGGGACCCTTCCCTACCTCTTGCAACAACAAGTACATTCTTGTGGCCGTCGACTATGTCTCCAAATGGGTCGAAGCTATAGCAAGCCCAACCGCCGACTCCGCTGTGGTAAGAAAACTCTTTCAAAAAACTATCTTTCCTAGGTTCGGTGTGCCACGAGTGGTGATCAACGATGGCGGCTCTCATTTCATCAACCGCCAATTCGATAACCTCTTGCAAGGTGGCCACACCTTATCACCCTCAAATAAGTGGCCAAGTCGAGGTTTCGAATCGGGAGATCAAAACTATTTTGCAAAAGGTGGTGAATTCGACTCGCAAAGATTGGTCTCTCAAGCTTGATGAAGCGCTTTGGGCATATCGCACAGCCTACAAAACTCCCATAGGTATGACCCCTTTTAAATTTGTTTATGGAAAACCGTGCCATTTGCCGGTTGAATTAGAACACAAAGCCTGTTGGGCCATCAAGGCGCTCAACTTGGACATGAAACGAGTCCTTGATCTTCACGAATTGGAAGAGTTGCGCCTTAATGCTTATGAAAATGAAACTATACAAGGAGAAAACCAAGCGTTGGCATGACAAGCACATCGTGCGACGGCACTTTCAGGTAGGTGACACTATTCTCTTGTTTAATTCCCGACTTCGTCTTTTTTCCAGAAAATTGAAATCTAGGTGGTGGCCCCTATCAAGTTCAACAAGTCTTTGATCATGGAGCCATCGAGATTTGGAGCGAGAAAACCGGCTCATTTAAGGTAAATGGACAGCGGCTCAAGCATTTCTACCAGTATGAGGCTATTGGCGACAAGGAGGTCATGCACCTCACCGATCCACCTTCTACGAATTGAGAATGGAAGGAGTCGAGCTTTCGACTTAAAACTAAGCGCTTCTTGGGAGGCAACCCAAGTTTTTCTCACTTTTATCTTTAATTTTCACTTCTTCAAATTTGTTTTTACCTTTCAAAACTTGTTTCATGCATTTTTTTTAATTTTTAGAGAATTTTTCAGGTTTTTTGGAGAACATTTTAGCTTCACATCGCCCCTGTGCGGGCCGCATCGATTTACCCGAGAGTTATGCAGCCTACTGTGCGGGGTTCACTGACTTTTGTGCGGGTCGCACAAATTCAAGCTTGGGGGAATCGATGCCTGTACAAAAAAAAAATTAAGAACTTTTAAGTTGTGCGGGCCGCACGAAGCGAACAGACGCCTCATTAATTAGGCGCGATTTTGGAAACCCTTTCTCTCCTTTAATCCGTCTCTCTCTTTCCTTTCTCTCCCACTCTTTCTATTTTCTTCTCCAAACCCTATCTTTCCATTTCTTAAGCCTCTCTCTTTTGAAGAACTTTTGAGCACACCACCACGCCGCCCTCCTCTTCCCTACTCTCTGCCGCTACTCTCCTACTCTCAAGAAGCCGCCACCTCTTCTCCTCCTCCTTCTCCTTGAACCAGTGTCTCTCCACCTCTACATCGATTCTTCACATCTTCACATGGATCTACCTCTCAAAATCAAGGTTAGATCTCTTTTCTTGTTTTTCTAGTTCTTTTCTTTATTTCGTTGATTTTTAGTTAGTTTTTGCACGATCTACTCCAATTTGGTACCAACTTGAAATTTTTAGCAAAAACAGAGGATTTTGAGTTTTACATCCTTTGTGTGGGTCACTGTGCGAGCTTCTCAGACCGCACCAATTTTTGTCGTTTTCTTTCAATTTCTGGGGGTTTCTAGTTTCAGATCTGACATTTTCGCGACCAACTTTTCTCTCACCTGTTTATGCGGGTCACACAAAATTTTGAACAGGCCGCACAAACCTCTGTTGCACCCAAATCTTGCAATTTTCGTTTCGAATTTAATTTTCGTGTTCGTGTGACTGCACCTTGGTACCGTGTAGGTCACACCATTCTCTCTTTTTCTCTAACTTCAACAGATGCCTCTACGAAGAAACCCTAAAAGGCGCAAGGAGAGTAGTGGGCCCGGCCAGACAAGCGCCCCCGACGCGGACAAACCCCATCCTTTGCAAGACTATTTCAATGGCTTCGAGTCCGACACTCTCAGCGACGAGCACCAAGAATGTCTCGACCATCTAGCCTACCACCGCACTGTTGTCTCCTCTCGATGGATAGACACCCCGACTCTCCACGAACTTGGTCTATGACACCGTTCACATGCTCACCGAGCGCATCGGCTTGTGGGACTTCCTTAGCACACCATGCCCAACATTCAAAGGACTTACTCTCGAGTTCCTTGGCACCGTCGAGTTCGACCGCGCCACCACATCATCAGCTTCCAACTCGGCGGGCAAAAATTCAGTCTCACCTCAACGAACTCATGGAGCATCTCAACCTCCCCACCACCAATGTCTCTCGCATGAATGACACTTGCACCTTCAAGGGCGACATGAATGAAGCCCGCTTCAAGGATTACATCATCGACCCCAACACCGGTCTCAACCCTCAACGGGTCTGCCTCATCAAGCATCCCGCTCTCCGTTACATTCAGCGAGTTTTGGCGCTCACACTTTTTGGGCGAGGTGAGACAAGTTCCTGTTTTCAAAAAACTGAAAATTTCTATCTTTATTGTATGTTGCGCAGGAACATGGATGAGATGTCGTTTCAACCAAATCTTGGCTACTATCTCGCCAAGCACCTTCACGCTGTAACCAAATCTTGGCTACTATCTTGTGGTGGTGTGATCACCAAGATTGCTCGGGCCCTCCGAGTCAATGTCCCTGACGACCCGGTGAGCCCTCCATACACCCTCGATATCCCAGGTCTCTCGCACATGCTGCTCATTGTGCGTTCTCCCAGCCAAGACTTCTGGATAAGTGACGGTCCCGGCAACTATGGCTACCGCTTACCTCTCACCACAGTCCTTGACCCTCGGCGGCGTGCCACATGGAGTCTCACCGACGAGCCCGTTCTCCTCCACGCCGACGCTCCACCACCACCTGCCGTGGCCGAACAAGGTGAGCCCAACCAAGCCGCGCCGGCCGGTCCTTCTAATCAAGCCATCATGGATTATTTGGTAGGAATGAACGAAGACTGGTCCGCCTCCCTCCAATTGGTCAACAATCGACTCAACACCCTTCAGTTTAGAGTAAACGCATACGAGAAACCTATCTACCAAGCCGAGGAGGATGCCCACATGGCAAGGTGGTATGCTCAACAAGCCTTCGAGTGTTCCGGCGGCGAACCCACTGAAGACCCACCCACACCACCGCGCGAGCGCCGCCGTCAAGAAGCGCAACGAGAAAGCTCTTTCCCACCCAAACATGCCTCCACACCTCGTCAATACCCGGCCGGTACCTTCTCACCATCCGGGCCATCCTCCACACCGCAATGAGGCGCTCCCGCCTCTTCTCTCGCCTTCGACTCGTCCACCATCTTGTGAGTTCCTTTTTCTTCTTTTTCCCCTTTTTGTGTGAATGATTGCATTAGGGACAATGCTTTGTTTAAGCTTGGGGGGATTGGAAGAAAATTTGTATCTGCATTTAGGTCATGTTTAAATTTTTCGTAATTTGCATTTTAGGTGATAAGTTTGTGTGATTGCTTGATTTAGGGACTAGTTTGAAATTTTTTGGAAATGGTTTGGATGACTTTGAACAATTCGAACTAACACTACTACAGAAAAACAGATTACACACGGACATTAATGGAAGAGCTACACGGATTTCCTGCTGTGTTTAAAGCCAGGGTGTATGAATAGGTCAGGAACTACACACGGATATTTGACCGTGTGTGATTATGATGATTTCTACACGGATATTCCCTAATTAACCGTGTACAAAGACCTAGCGAGCTACACGGATATCAACTAAATAACCGTGTACGATTCCTCTTTCTACACGGCTTTGTATTAAAAGTCCGTGTAGCTCTCTTAGCTATTATACACGGACTTTTGGTAAATATCCGTGTACAAATAGTTTTAGATTTTTTGTATTACGCCTCCAGCAAGGCTATTATACACGGATTTTAACAAAAAACCGTGTATGATTAGTATTGCACACGGACAACTGTTAAATAGCCGTGTATAAATACCTTTTTTTTTTTTGTATATTTTGTTTTTGGGCTAGCCTCCAGCTTTGCTAGCCAATTTTTTTCAACAGAAATACAAATATTCATCAGATTAATTAGCAAGAAATTCATATACTAAATTTATACAAAATTCATATAGCAATAAATTCATTCGAAACATATTTTTATTACAAATTAATCTATGCAAATCCATATCGAGGATTACAAAATTCCATGGCAAACCACCTTGCCCACATGCACCGCACATCGTCGATCTGATTCCAAGTGTAATGATCTTGCTTTGTCACATTCTACAAAATTATAATTTGATAATAGTTAGTATTTCAGAAAAGGTAGATATCAATTGCTTATTATATAGGAAATTCATATGAAGTACATACCGCTTTTGGGAATTCGATTGTATTCTTTCGACAAAGTCAAACATGAATATCATCGTGTAATAAGCGCATTCCCAACCCTCCTTCTGTTGCGGGCTCTGAAATTTACATTTAGCGGCATTTGTTAGAATGACAATAATTTTTTTAACAAGATATGAAATTTCTAACTCATAAAGTGTGCTCACCAACATGTACTTCCAATTCAACTTGCTTTTCTTGCCCGGGCCCGTGCTATCTGATCCTCCCTCTTTAATATATTTCACAAAAGCCCTTACAAAAGTGAGTGAATGTAATTAGCAATTTTATAATTTGATATGATTGAAAGAAATGCAAACCTATAGAATTATTATTGCTTACTTATTCACAAAAGGCAAGATAACTTTGCACTTGGCAGCCGCGGTCCTTCCTTTTGGCTTACAAGAATCAATAATTATGCCCACACTTAAGTACGGCACAATGAGAATCGTGCACCAATGTTTGCTGTTGGATCGAGGAGAAGAATTATAGTACTTTAGCATATAAAAGTCACACGAGTATTTGCTATGATTGATGGTGTGATTTCATTTTTTTATGTTTAACTTTTAATTCCTTTATACAATTTTTTAATTAAAATATAAACAACACATAAGTTAAGATTATAACTAACCCCTCGTGGTATGGCATGAGAATGAATTTCTTCTCCTCCGCCTTAGCACGATGCATCGCAGAACACATGTACTCGATAGCCATATCCGGATAATATGTCGCTGCCGTACCACTCACTTTCTCGGGGTCCAGAAACACGCACAAGTTCTTCCTTTCAACCATCTCATCACAGTTTCGGACTAGCTTCCTGAAAACTCGTCATATTGTAATTAGAATATATATTTGAGTTCTATACAATAATGAAAATATTTTAATATCACTAACATGAGGAAAATGGTGATGTGTGAAACATCGAGCCATTTGTCGGATGACGAGTGGTGGAAGAGGTCCTTGAAGTCTCTGAACGACAGCAGGAGCTCCCTGCCTTCGTGTAGAAACATCCCAGGTGGGACAGGGATGATGATAGCCTCCATGCCGTCGGGCGCCGTCATCAAGTAGTCGTGGAGAAGGCGCAAATCATTGGGCAAACGGCTGTATTCTTCTTCTGTGACCATAGGACGGGGCGGTGATTGTGGCGCGTCAGGCGCGACGTCGCAAGCCACCTCCTGACGTACCGGTGAGAGAGCCGTACCGGTAACATCATCTCCTCGTGTCTGTATCAAGTTATAGATGTATTATTCTAGTATTTCAAAAAGAATGAGTTGAATGTAACAAAATAAATGAATTTTTTTATGGATTACCTGATCCAAAACAATCTGACTCTTGGGCCATTGGACAAATGACATCCGTGCGTCATCAAGCACAACCGCGTCGTCGGTAGGGACAGGAAAGGGTACGCGCTGCCATCCATCCACGACTAACTCAACCTGCACGCATGCATGGTCGGGTCTTAGCTGAGTATTGTGTACACTTTTGGCGAGTGGATGTACAACGCCCTTAGCAACGATCATAGAAACACTGCCATTCCGCAGGACGAGGTCGCATGCTCTGGGGTCCTGCAAATTTATAGGAAAGTTGTTTATTTTAGTGATGCGATATTGTCCAACAAGGTTGCAAACAGGTTTTAAATACCTTTAGATTATGAAGAAGTATTGATTACCTTGAGATTATCCAAATCGTCTAAGGCGCCCCACGTGCCGGATGCTTGACTACTTCGCCGAATTCCCGGCGAAATGGGAGGTGGTTGCTCGGATGGCTGCGTAGTTGCTGATCTAATTTGTGTCAACATTGCTTCCATCTCAGCAAACCTTGCGTCGTACTCTTTGCTCACCTCCGCGCGTATCTGCGCAACTATCTCGTCTTTGTTTACCTTGGCACGAGATTTTCTTCGAGGTTTTTGTCCCTCCACTCGAAACACCTCCTTCCAGCCCTTGTAGACCCCTACACCTCTTACTCGACCCGGGTGTTCTGGATTCTCGAGCGCTGCGGACAAGGAATCATTTTGTCGTTCGACACTCCGGGCACCCGAGTTGACCTCCTCCTCCACTTCCAACTGTTCAAGTAGAAGAATTAGTTAAAGCAAAAGAACAATTGACGTACTTTCGAGTTATAAATGACTCTTACCATTCTTTGAGCCACGCTTTGCAAATCCGTTGGGAGTACTATCCTCCCGTCAGCGGTTACCTCGGCTCTACCCATGACCCAATCTTTGCCCCTAGGATTTTGGATCCTAACCACGGGTGAGTCAGAATCCTTGTTCGCGTCCAGGACTTTCCTCCATTCTGCCGTCTTACCCTCGTAACCACCTGACCCTAGATGGTGTGGATACTTGTTAAAGGCAACGGTCCTCCTGCCTGTATCACTCTTTGCCTTCACAGAAACAAGACAATAACGATCAGTTAGTTTTAGAAAGATAAGTACATATCGAGAAAGAATAAGCATAAATTTGGCACGAGTTAGATACCTGGAACTCTTCGGTAGACTTCAAAGCTTGAAACGCATCCCAGTCCTCTTATTTTAGCCATTTGTAGTAGCCGACCGGATTTTTCCCTTTCTCCATGAACTCCGTCTTCAACGTGCTCTTGTATTGCTTCCAACCATTGTTCATAATCTTCAAAGTCTTATCCTTTGGAACATCATTCTTGATGTTCCACTGAGCCTGATTGACACAAAAATTTAGTGTATTTAAGTATAGATCATACATAAGTGAAAATTCAAGAGAAGAGTTGTTAGGCACTTTACCTTCACCGTGTTCCACCACTCATTCTTCACCTTATCCTCAAAATGATCCCATCTCTCAACAAGGATACTCGCATTTTGCCTCACGAAGCTCGTACACCAATTTGAGTATTTCTGCCGTTTTTCTCCCTGCGCACGCCCGTCTTCTGTGAACCAGATTTCTTGATGGGTCTGCTCGGACGTGCTCGTGCACATTGTCGGCCCTCTCCTCCTTCTTTCTGATGAGGCAGTAGCTTGCTGCTCCTCTTCTTCTGCCATCATATCGACGTACTCATCCTCATTCGACATGGTTCTGCATGAAATTAAAGATCAAATCATAAGTGACCAATAATTGAAGAGATAAATTAAAGAGATAAATTAACAAAATAGAGATAAATGAACTACATATTTTGTCTACTACATTCGACATGGTCTATTACATATTTTGTCTTTTGTAGGGATAAATGAACAAAATAGAGATAACCTAAAATACCCTAACATGCAAGTACCATAATTATTTGAATAACCTAAAATTAACAAGTACCCTAAATTAACAAGTACCCTAAATTAACCTAAAATACCCTAAAATTAACAAGTACCATAAAATAACCTAAAATACCCTAAAATACCCTATATACAAATTATGAAAAACCACAATGTATTCAATAACCTAAAATTAAAGGCCGGCCATTTATTTAAACTCAAATTTCCCAATTTCTTCTCAATAGCGCAATTTCAACAGAGAACAAGCACAGGGGTTGCTGGTACACCATACCAGTAGCCAAAATTGGTACACAAATAGCAATACTTTTATTAAATTGGCTAACGGGTTCAAACCCAATAAGAAAAAGAACGAGACAGAGAGACGCTAACCTAGGTGAGATAGAACACGGGTTAGAGAGAGAGAGACCACGGGTGAGAGAGACCGAGGTGGTGAGGCGGCGAGGCGGTGAGGCGCGCGGTGAGCGGTGAAGATCGAGCTCGTGTCTTTGGGAGGTTTTTGGCAGAGAAGGGTTTTCGGACTTATGAAAATTTTGGCAGAGAAGGATTTCAAAATAACCAATGTTTCCTCATTATACACGGCTGTTAAGTAAATGTCCGTGTGCAAATCACCTTTCTACACGGCTGTAAATAAAAATCCGTGTGCAAATCACCTTTCTACACGGACATCTAGCTAATAGTCCGTGTAGCTCTCTTCCATTTCTACACGGACTATTAGCTAAAAGTCCGTGTATAAATCGTTCCGACAGGCGGGTCCCAGGTTCAGTAAAATGCTTTGAACATAAACTAATATTTATTTTAACTATTAACTAATATTAAACGTTTGATAAAGTTGAACATAATATTTTAAACATAATATTTTCATTAAACATAATCCTTCCTTAAATATTTAACTAATATTAAATATTTTAACTAATATTAAATATTTTAACTAATATTAAATATTTTAACTAATATTTTAAATATTTTAACTAATATTAAATATTTTAACTAATATTTAGTGAAAACTAATATTTTAACTAATATTTATTTTATTTTATTATTAAATGTTTTAACTAATATTTTCAAAAACTAATACTAATATTTGATAATATTATAAGCATTAAACATAATCCTTCGTTATAAGCATTAAACTAATATTTGATAATATTTGATAATACTATTACTACATTATGCTTTTTTCTTTTTTTTCCTCTTTTTTTCCTTTTTTATTTGATATATTACAAGCTAAAGTTGCAATATTAAAAGCTACACGGTCTTAAACAAAATAAATATTACACATTATGCTTTTTTTTTCCTTTTTCTCCTTTTTTCCATTATTTGAACAGTACCCTCGGCCCATAATCCTTCATTGTGGTCGGACCGCATGTAGTCAGCTTCGTCTACCCCTTCAAGTGTTGCTACCTCAGTTTGCACATCGGTACAAAATGGAGGTACTTCGTCGAACTGGTCGTACTCTTCTTCATCGACGACATTTTCTACCCCGACAATCCTTCTTTTTCCGGATAGGACGACGCTCAACCTGGCATCACTCGGGTCAGTGGCATAAAAGACTTGGGTGGCTTGCTTGGAGAGTATAAACGGATCATCAACATGCCCAACCCTGTTTAAATCAACGAGTGTGAACCCGTCGTTATCAACTTTAACACCTCGGTCTTCGACCCATTGACACCGAAACACGGGAATGCTCAGGCGAGGACTGTAAATGAGCTCCCAAATTTCTTGAATAACGCCATAATATGACTTTGATGCTATTACAGCCCGGCCATCTCCGGATCTACTGAATTCTTGAGAGGTCGCCACCAACGTCACCCCACTGTTTTGCATCGTGCTCTTATCACTCTGGGATTTAGTATAAAATGTATATCCGTTAATCTCGTATCCTTGGAATGTTCTAACAACAATTTGGGGTCCTTCGCCAAGCAGTTTAACAATTTCAGGTACGGGGTGTGACTGCACTCTTTCTTTCAGCCATCCTATAAAAGAACGATTATGCTCGTTAGTAAGCCACTTCTGACTCCTCGTGTAGTTTTGTTGTTGAAGGATTGTCATGTGCTCATCTATATAGGGAGCAACATCTGTCATGTGTTGTAGTACAATAAAATGTGCCTTTTGTAGTTCATTTAGATCAGCAACTACGGCTCTCAACCCAATTGTCCCGACTCCTTGGAGCCTTCCCTCGTATCGAGATTTTGGAACGCCAATAGGATCCACACCGGTCAAGTAGTTGGTGCAAAAATCAATCACCTCCTCCGTAGATTATCCTTCTATAATGCTGCCTTCGGGTCGATGTCGGTTCCTTACGTATTTTTTCAAGATGCCCATGTATCTCTCGAATGGATACATATACCGAAGGAACACGGGACCACAAATCTTAATTTCTCTCACAAGATGAACAACAAGGTGAACCATGACATCGAAAAAAGATGGCGGAAAATACATCTCAAGTTGGCAAAGAGTAACGACGACCTCCTTTTGCAAAGAGTCCAATTTTAGAGGGTCTATCACTTTGGAATTTATTGCATTGAAGAAAGAACAAAGCTTCGTAATGGTTTGACGAACGTGCTTTGGTAAAATTCCCCGAATTGCAACCGGAATTATATGTGTCAGTAAAACATGACAGTCGTGAGATTTCAGACCGACCAGTTTCAAGTCCTTCATCGACACCAACTTCTTAATATTCGAAGAATATCCTGATGGGACTTTTATACCATTGAGGCATTCACAGAAGCTTGTTTTCTCTTTCTTTGACATTGTGCACAGTGCGGGGGGTAGGTATGTGCGCTTCCCTTTCTCCTGCGGTGCGAGCTCGGGTCGTATTCCCATCTCTACCATGTCTTTTCTCACTTTAATACCATCTTTCGTCTTCCCCGGAATGTTCAATAATAAACCAATTAAACTGTCACAGACATTTTTTTCGACATGCATGACATCTAGGCAATGCCTCACTTCTAAATATTTCCAGTACGGTAGCTCCCAAAATATGGACCTCTTTTTCCAAATATTCTTCGGCAGTGCTTTGGCGCACTTTCCAAAAACAACATCAATGTTTTTTACCCGTTCGAAGACACTCTCCCCGTCTAATGGATGACGAGCCACTCCAAGCTCAATTTTCCCGTTGAATGCCATCTTCTTCTTACGATATGGGTGATTAATAGGAAGAAACCTACGATGCCCCATGAATACATTCTTTTGACAATTTTTTAACCTCAGCACCTGCGTGTCATCTTCACAGATCGGGCACGCTTTTGCTCCTTTACAAGTGTAACCCGACAAATTCCCGTACGCGGGGAAATCATTTACGGTGCAAAACACCATGGCCCGCAAGTTAAAGGTCTCTTTCATATACGCATCCCACACCGGGACGCCATCACGCCACAATTTTTGGAGGTCCTCGATTAATGGTGCAAGATATACATCTATGTCATTTCCGGGTTGTCTGGGTCCTTGGATTAGTAATGACATCATTATATATTTGCGTTTCATGCACAACCAAGGAGGAAGATTGTAGATGCATAAAAGAACAGGCCAAGTACTGTGCCGACTGCTCATACTTCCAAACGGACTCATTCCATCTGAGCTCACCACAATCCTAAGGTTCCTCGTTTCATAACCAAATTCTTTGAAATGTCTGTCAATGTTTTCTCCATTGAGGACAATCAGCCGGGTGCCTTAGTTTACCGTCATTTTTGCACTCTTCTTCGTGCCAACGCAATAATTTTGCATCTTTGGGATTCGCAAACAACCGTTTGAATCTCGGTATTATCGGCAAATACCACAACACCTTAGCCGGAGGTCGGCCACTTGTGTCCTCGTTACAATCATCAGTGTCCTGGTCCTTACGACGTTTATATCGTGAAACACCGCATTTAGGACAGACATGCATGGCCTCATACTCGTTACGATACAATACACAGTCATTCGGACATGCATGTATTCTTTCGATCTTCAACCCCATTGGACATATCAACTTCTTTGCCTGATATGTTGTACCGGGTAACTCGTTGTTATCTGGGAGCATTTCTCCTAAAAGCTGTAATAAGGACGTGAAACTCTTATCGCTCCAACCATTGTCTGCTTTTAAGTTTAATAATTTCAACACAGCTGACAGTTTTGTAAATTTGGTACACCCGGGATACAACGGCTTCTTGGATTCATTAGACAAATTTTGAAATTTATCATAATTTTTATCACTAATTTCATCTTCCACATCACGTAACATATCCTCCAAATTTTCAGTAAACTCGTGTTCTACATTTTCATCAAAATTCCTCTCCATCTCATCATCGTCATTTTCGGGTTCGACGTTAATATCAGAATATTCGGCACTCTCATAATCCTCGTTCCAATCAAGTTCAAAATTATCAGAAATTCCAACATTCTCATCATTCAATTCACGATTACAATCTTTATTGGCACTACTACTTTCCCCAAATTTCTCACCATGCATGAACCAACATGTATATCTCTTCTTAAATCCCCGACAAATCAAATGAGCTCTAATTTCTTCGATGTCCAAAAATCTTAATAAATTTTTACAATCTTTACAAGGACATAAAATGTCTTCTTCTTTTTTCTTCACTCTATAACTCTCAGCAAATTTTATAAACTCATCAACGCGAACCAAATATTCTTCACTGTCACGTCGCATTTCATACATCCAGCTTCGATCCATCTGTAAATTAAATTAAAAAAATGATTTGATCAATTAATCATGCATGGTCAACATTCTCCTTCGTGTACAAAATTTTGGGCTTACAAAGGGCCGGTTTACAATCCTAACCCACTCTTTGAATATTATGTCTCATATGTGAACACATATTAGCGAGATTTAATTAGTATTTGAGAAAAATTCGGCAGCATTTCCCCTTAACTCCCCAAGTATGCGTACGAACCACATACTCGTAGGAGCAATAAGGGAAAATACTGTCGAACTTTCCTCAAATACTAATTAAATCCCGCTAATATGTGTTCACATCCTAAATGAGACATAATATTCAAAGAGCAGTCCCAAAACGGAGACTATCCAAAATTAATCCCTATTGGATTAATTTTGAACGGGCATGGACCTAAAAGCATCTAAAGGTCGGTTATTGGACCACAATACACTAATTAATTACATCTAAAATTAAGAATTCAAGCATGCATGAAATGACCTAATTAAATAATTAGCCTAAATAACAGAAAATTAGAGGAAGAAAATGATTTAAATACATATTACTAACCTTAGAAAGATGGAGAGGAGAAAATACAAACTTAATTCAAAGATCTCAGATCTCAGCTGCTGGCCTCGATCAATTCGCAGAAATAAAAAGCTCAGTTCGAGATGTATTAACTAAAAGACTTGATCAAAACGGCGCTCTGGAAGGGAAGAGATAAAAACCCTACACTATTATACACGGCTATTTAGTTATAAATCCGTGTAGCTCTCCAACTATTTCTACACGGCTATTTATTTATAAATCCGTGTACAATTATAAGAATTCTACACGGCTATATTATCAAAAAGCCGTGTGTAATGTTCCTACACGGATAATTAGTTATAAACCGTGTAGCTCTCTCAATTATTTGCACACCCACTTCTTTACACACGGATTTGTGCTTTCTAATAAACCGTGTAGCTCTCTCTAATAATTCTACACTGATTATTAACTAATTATCCGTGTAGAAATCGTGCAGATCTTTTGGACTCATATTTGGTACACTGTTTTTAATATAATTGCCAAATCCGTGTACAATGTGCAGTGTACAAAGCCAGTTTTTGTAGTAGTGTAACTTCATAATTGCTAAAAGAATTTCATAAGATGAGATGTTTTCGGATTTTGGAAAAATGAAAACTTGAGCTTTATCGAAACAGCATTTTGAAACCTAGGTATGCCTTTCTAATTGGGAAGTTGGGATTTTAATGATGGAAAGATTATAATATCCATATGTATGAACGAATATGTTTGGATGTGTGTATTCATGGTATTATTGCAACACTAAATATTGAAAAAGGTTTAAATGTTGAAAATTTACTTCGGATTCCGCTTGCCTATGTTACGGCGATATGACGTGCTTAAGGTTATGAATCATTGACACTTTGTTCCGCTAGTTTGCCCGATAAAATGGCCGAATTTACATCACAAGTGTGAGTTCGTGTCATGGAAGGGTTAAACCAAGAACATGCAAAAGCATTTTTGAATCAAAACGGTTGGGTATGGTTAACTACTTATAACTAGCCGGTTTTGTATTGAGGATAAAGATCATAGTGTCACAAGTAGCAACAAAAAGAAATGAAATAGTCAATGTATGCATGATACCAACACACGAAAATTTATAACTTTCTAGCCCAAGTTTGTTCCAAGCTTGGGGGGGCAAAAAGGAAAATCACCACAAAACGAGGGCATATTTTTGGTCGAAAAGTGAAATATTGATAATTCAATGATTAGTTTTTACAAATACAAAAGCGTCTTTGAATGTGAGATTTGATTTGTCGATTGGTGATGCGAATTAGAGTTGATCAAGGAAATTTTGAAATCATTGTCCAAAAAGATTCTCGGGCTCTTAATGATAGCAAGTTCATACAAATTTTTCGCATTTAGAGTTATACTTGGAATTTGGTTAGTTTAGAAACCGGACATACACCTAAGTTGGGATTTTTGCTTAAGGGCAAGCAAGGTTTAAGCTTGAGGGATTTTGATAAGCCTCAATTATATATACCTTCGGTCGAGGTTTTACCTCTTAAACTATACCAAAACCCTCGTATTTTAGTCTAGTTTAGTATAGAATGCACCGTAGAACCAAGTTACTGCCTTTTCTTTATCTAATTTGCAGAAATCGAGCAAAAAGGAGCAAAACAGCCTTTTGTGCGGGCTGCACGAATTTGTCTGAGAGTTTTGCGGGTGCTCGTGCGGGCCGCAGGGAATTTGTGAAGGCTGCACAACCCCTTTTTCCTTAGCCATTTTTCAGACGAAAACCAACTTTTGTGCGGGCCGCATTGATTTAACCGAAAGTTCTGCGGGTGGCCGTGCGGGCCGCATGAAGGCCGCACGATTTCTCATTCCTTAGCTGATTTTCCAGCCGACTTCCAGTTTGTGCGACCCGCACGGAATTTGTGAAGGCCGCAGGAAGGCCGCACCAATGCCATTAATGCCTTAATTCATGATATCTTCTCAGATTTGCTGCCTGATTTTGGGAGATTGTTTCCCAAGACACGAAATGAGCTATATATGGGCAGGGAGGCAGCAGGAGAAGGCATTCTTCATTTTAGGTTTAATTTCCACATCTCTTTACACATTTTCTATCTTCTCCTCGTGATCAAAGGCGATTAAGAGCAAGGTTTGAAGGATTCTCGAGCAAGCAAAAGTGAAGATCAAAGGCAGCGAGCGAAGAGATTGGTGTAGTCTATTCTCTTACTTGTTTTACTTTGTTTTCATTATGATTTCTCTTGTAACTTCCTTGGTTGTTAACTCACCCATGAGAGGCTAGATTTCCTCTCTAGGGGCTTAGGCTAAAAACATGAATTTGTGTTGAATCTATGTTTACTTGGATTAATTTCTTTATGATGATTGTTTGCATGTTTGTTTATTCTTGTTGATTTTACAATTCATGTGCTTGTATGATTTGATTGCTTGTTAATTTCCCGCTTGAGTCTAATCAACTTAAGATGCTAGGAGTTATAATTAATGGTACCAAATTGTATACATGAATTACCTTAGAATTAAGATTAGAAATGACTAAATCTATTTCTTAGTCCGGAACCATAAGAACAAAGGTTGAATTGAGGTGAATGACTTAATCGTGAAGCCTTATATTTGATTGGGACACCTAGAATTGAACCAAATATCGTATGAACGACTTAACCGTGAAGTATTGGTATTTAGGAATAAATTAGGCTAATCTGTGCTTATGGTCTAGATAGCTAGGGTGAATGACTTAATCGTGAAGTCCGAATTATCTAGACACGTCATTAATTACGAAAGTGACCCTTTTTGATATTTACGTTTAGAAACCCCATAATTGCAAACATGAGTTTAGAATACCAAGTAAATATGGAATTGACCAAATGATTGTATGCCGATAGCCCCTAGACTCTTATCCATTCGAATCACAAACTCCTTTTATTTGTTTGTTTAAAATTGTCTTGTTTTAATTTCAACTCTCAATCGGATATTGAACCCAAAAACCAATTTTACAACAAACCCCCATTTTACTTTATTTGCACTATTTTAGAGTTAATTGATTTAGTATAAAGTAATATCTCACGTTATCTTTGGATCGATACCCATAATTACTACAAGGATAGATTGTGCGCTTGCAATTCAATCTAACTTTGCGTATTTAGGGTTTTATAAATTTAAAGCAGAAGTGTACGAAATAGACCAATTATTCCTATACCCAAAATACACAACATTCGCCATAAATTAGTTTCAATGTTAAAAATGGGATATATTACATTGACAATAAAATTAATATTTTGATAACTATATAACACAGTGCTAAACAAAAATTAAGAACATAATTAAATTACACCTATGTTTTCTATCATTTAGATAGTATGTCCACCTTGATGCAGTTTGAAAACCAATTAGTCATTCCTAGACCTATGTAAAATTATAAAATTTCAAATTTATCAAATTTTGGTTAGCAACTAAATGTAATTTTATACAGACCTATCTATTTGAGAATTACAGCAATATAATTTTTTTTTTTAATTTTAATGAATTTTTATCATTTTAATTATGTTTGTCAAAATAATGGGGTTCTCAATATAATTTTATAAAAATTTCCTTTTTGTATATGGTGACTCTGGCTAAATCAGGATTATTGTAATATAATGCGGCCTGTCCCTTTACTGAGTTAATTTCCTCTTATAATATTCGAGCAAAAGGAGACATCTACCACAAATTAATGTGTGCAACTTTGATTTATTTGAAGGAACAATTTTTTTTACACTGATTTTGTACAATATGCACAAGAACTTAATGATCATAATTAATTCAATGTTCTCTCTAATTTTTGGAAGGGGTTTTTTGCAAAATGTCGGTGTTGCAAGTTTAATTATTATTGATGATTGGATAGCACAAGAACTTAATGATCATAATTACTTCAATGTTCTCTCTTGGTTTTTCAATTCAGAATTATGTGAAATTATAATCAATAACGAGTTTGGTTAATATGATATCGGTGTCATACGATACTAACTACAAAATTGATTAATAAGACTTTAAACGACTACTTCAAACCGCTCAAACTGATTTACTTTATGTATGATGCATTTACATGCAAAAATTTAGATTTTCTAGTTATTTTAGTATCAAATCAAACTGTCAAAAATGTTAAAAACTCACACATTTGACCGCTTGACTTGATACTACATAAATTCGAAAAATTATAAATTTTGCATATAAACGCACAACTAATGAAATAGATCGGTTTGAACGGTTTAAATTCACCGTTTGAAGTCAATTTGATATATTTTGGAGTTTGTGTTATAAGACTGAAATGACACTGATGATACTAGCCGACTCATCAATAAGCTTGTTAAATGAGATTATCCAGTGCCAACATCCGTCTCTCTAAATCCAGTAACGGCGTTAAGACGGCCACATTTAATCGCCCACAAGATTGAGAATATATGAAAGATTTGGTAATAAAATTCGTTGCTTCTGCTAGATTTGCTCTGCTCATTTTTTCTCTACTACTTAACATTCACTGTTTTCTTCACGATTAACGATTTGAAGTTTGAACATAAACCACTAAACCAGAGTGGCAGAGCACCTTATGAATCTGGGCCTCCAAATTAGGCCCAACTGAAATTTGAAGGGAATACTGTAAACCTTCTAAATTCACTTTTGCATTTCATTCGAGAAAGTAAATAATAATTCATTTCAACTCTTCAAATTTATTTTTTAACTATATACTTCTCAATTTTAAATGATAATCTTACCCCAACTATTTACTTCAGACGCTGTATAGTCCGTGATCAAATTGATTCAATATAATAATACAAAATAACAATAAAATAAAGAAAAGGGTGTCTCCTGCACGGCACATCCTTGTTTATGGGCCTGACCTCCTTGTTTATGGGCCTGATTTAATTACGTAAATCAGGCCGTTGAAATCAGTCCAACAAATTCTAAAATTATGCTCGATTGCTCGTCAACTTATTAAAAATTATGCTCGAATTTCCAACAAATTCTAAAATTATACTTGCAAATTAAATTTTATATTTTTTTAATTTTTTACTAATTTTTTTAGATTGTAAAAAACTACTTAATCAGAAATTCTAGAACATCCAAAAACAGTGATTTTCTACCTATTAAAAAATAATAAAAAAAAGTTAAAAAATGTAAAATTTGATTTGCGAGTACATGTTTATTTTATAATCATATTAAATGATTTGGATCAACCGTTAAGATTTTAAAAAGTCAAATATTGAACCGTAGCACGGACCAATCTGTGCTATGCATAGTACGGTAGCCTCCCTCATATAAAAAAGATTAAACTTTAGCAACTTTATTCGTATATGAAGTGCTAAAAACACACAGACAAGGGCGACCACTAAGGCCTCCAACACAGATAAAAACACACATAATTATGCCCACGCACAAACTATAAGGGGGCAATAACTACAACAAAAGGAAAAATAGATAAGAAGAACTCTAGACACCGCTCCCAAATCCACCGGTGGGGTGGTGACCGGTGACACCTCCGGTGTTGGCTGCATTCATCTGCTTTTCGCCCTGCTTCTCGTTCTCTGCTCCCATCTTCCTCTCCTCCTTGTGTTGCTCTGCAGCACCTTTCTCCATTGGGTCCCTAGTCTTCATCTTATCCCCCTAATTAACCACACGTAAATGCAACAAGTGTCAAACAATGCTTCATTTTGTACCTTATTTTTCTTAGGCATTTTAATTTGTAGCCTTCACCTGGCTACCCACTTGCATTAAAATTTAGAACCAAAAATCGGAGTGCGTTTATGAGGCATTTCTTTGTAACACTTGAAATAATAGATAGAAATGAGGAATCAAATACATAAAAGAAAAGGACCTTTTCATCAACAGAGGCCTTGGTTTTCTCCATGCCAGCTTTGGCGGAGGCAGCAGCATTCGCGGATTTCTCCTTGGCAGACTGCATTTTGGTAATTAGTTCGTTTCTTTTCCGAAGATCAGAGTTGTTTAGAAAGTGTATCTCAGACTGTATAAAAGGGTTTGTGATGGAATGAGAAGGGGAAGGTGGTGTGTTTAAATAAGGAGACGAAGAGCCGAGGTACGTGCCACGTGATGGGACGCGTGGCTGATGCCTGATGGAGGGGAAACATCCAGAACTGAAGAGGGTTTACGTGGCGTGGAAAAATGAGTCAAGTGACTAGGTGAGAATCATGACCCGCGGCGACCGCACCTGGTGCCTTATCCTGTACAGCAAATAAATATGGATAAGACGAATTCATATCACCGACGGTACCGTAATAGGGAATCTTTTACAATTACTTGATCTGGACCGTTCTTTTTAACTTGGCACGAATCTCAAAGCCCAATAATACTGCCCCCTTAGTTAGCTCAAATCCCAAACCGACTGAGAGTTAATCTCAAACCGTAAATAGCTAATTGTAAAAGGGAATCTTTTACGGTACCGTCGAGGATATGGATTCGGATAAGACACGAAGGACTAAATGTCCAGAAGGCCCAAAAAAAACAATCCGGGCTTTACAGTCCTTGTATTGAGGTCTCCAAGGCCAGAATACAACATTAATAGTTAATAACTTTAGTATGGTGAATTATCATACTTTAGTATGGTGCATCAATAATATAAACTATAGTACGGTGAATATCATATGCTTTGATTTTAGACTATGATAATATATACACACAAAATAAGATCCTATGCCTATAAACTAAACGTATGCTGAAAGTAGGTACTAAAATTTGCAACTGCTACTCCCAGTGCATCTACTGTGCAGTGCTGTCAGTTAGGCGCCTACACTTGTTCCTAATAAACAATTCTTCCTCCAAAGAACTTCTATTAAGGGAATCATTTCTGACCGAGTCTTCTCTCGTGAACAGACCCCTATTGCGAGACAGAGTCTTTATTGATGTTGAAGTTGAACCTGGTTCGCTAGACCCAGTGTTGACTTGGCCATTGTTGGATACCAGTGTGACTGTGGCATCTTTAACCAAATTAAAACACCCAGAGTTGACTTGGTCAATGGTGGATGCCAGTGTGGCATATTTTACTAAATTAGAAGTCCCAGAATTGACTTGGCTAATGTTGGATGCTAGCGAGACATCTTTTACCGAATTAAATCTATGGGGCATTAGTTCCTCTCCTGGTGCCACCATTTCTCTCATTGACTGCATATTGCAAACAAACATTAGTAATTGTTGGCTTAAACCCACCATATACCCAACTCAACCTGACTTTACTTCCCACAGGTACCTGAAGTACTTTACACAGCATCTGAGATCCTGAGATGATGCGGCCTTCTTAAACTCCAATCTGGTCTAATTTTATTTTACTAATTAACAATTCCATCTCAACTGGACCAAACACTCAAATGATGATAAAAAGAGATTAATCAAAACAACATCACAGTAAGACTTCTAAAATAGACAAAATTTACGGTCTTATAGATTTTTTTCTCTTGACAATGGCAAGTATGACCAGCATGCAAATTAAAAAGAAATTAAGGATAACTAATCAAAATGTCAATTACCTTCCAGTCCTTCATATCAAAACGAAATATGAAATGATTATAAGACACCTCTCCAGACGTTATGGAGGTGGCTGCTGGTGCATTTCTTGGGGCTACATAAATTGATACAACATGAAACAATATATTTTTAGTCTCGTACTTCAAATTACCAAAAGATGAAAATAGACAAACAAATAAATAAATTTCTTACAAACAAAATGGTGCCCATTCTTATCCACTGTGATCTCTACACGACCATCCTTCACTAAAAATGAAAGCGCAAATATATTCTCCACAGTTTGTGCAAAAGATTGCCGGTTTAACACTAAATATTCGAGCTTTGTCTGCTTTCGTTTTCTCAAGATAGTAAACATTGTCAACATGTTTTTGTCTGTATCAGTCTTTTTTGTAGGGTCACCCTCTGTCTCGCCAACCTAACAAAGATACCAATCATTAGATCAATATAGCAATTCCTCAACCGTCATAAATGATATCCCTTCCCTTCCCATTAATGATATAGAATGAAGACAAAAGAATTTATAAGCTTTCCATACAGACAAGCTCAGAGCCAATACTACAATTAATGGTTTGATACCAAATGTGTGCCTAAATCTAGGTTCAAACAACTACTTATATTTGTTTAACAATCCATGTAATTAAAAACTACGAAACTGACAACATAAAACACACACACACAAAAAATAAAAGGTTAAGGATTCTACTTACATCCTTAGGTTGAGAACATATAGTTGGTCTTGTTCGTTTTCCTCGTACCGCACTCCTTAGAGGCTTAACCTCAGCAACCATTGGTCCATTCCTACAACAAAGAATAAATATGGTTAAAAATAAACATGCATATATATTGAAATAAAATATAGGAGAAGAAAGAGATATTTACATGGTGCAGTATCCATGTCCCCTCATAAATATATGAGACACTGACAACCCAATACTTTGCCACGAAGCTATTCCTAAATAATTAGTACGGGTGCCATCCCTATCAGGCACGCCAAATTTTCTTGCAAGTGCATCCACAAAGTCTGACGGAGTAGGCCCGCTTCTTTGAGACCTGAGAGATCTGACTAAAGAGGTAGTAATGTCAAGCAGAGTCTCAGCATCTGCCACCTGTTCTCTTGGCCTTTGAACTGCATACAACATTGCAAATCAGATCATTTCAATTCAAGAGCTGTTGATTTCTTAAAAATTCTTATTCAAATCCACACAGTTCTTGTCCTTATTTTACTGTCTTAAGATAACATATGGAATTATAGCCTGTTTCTTAATCTTTGGTATGCTAAAATGCAAATCAAGAAGAACTTTTTTCTAAAGTAGGAAGATTGTAACCATCCTCTTTTTGGTTCGCAGCGGTAGTCTGTGATCCTTGACACTACCGTGTTGTATTTGGGACCACAGACAACAGTCTTCGTAATTTATAACTTTCTGATTTCGAGTACATCCTGTTGATTTACGGGTCATATTACTTGATAAGAAACAAACTGAGATATAGTCGGGGGCGGAGCCAGACTTTCGAACAATGGGGTTCAAACACATATGGGGTCGATTATATAAAATTCTTAGAACTATAAGGGTCAATTATATAAAAAATTTATGCGGAGAACGGGGGTCAATTTTACCGTACCATGACATTTCACGCTAAATTATATAGAAAATTAAACATAAATACTAAAATTTTAAAATTAAATGGGGGCCAATTGACCCCCATTGGATCTTCTTAGATCCACCATTGGATATAGCAGCACTGAGTACAATAACACATATTGAGTGCAAGAATATGAAGAAACATGCCAAAGAAGCATGTTCCTAAAAGTTCTCACTATCAATTATACAATATCTGAAAACCGCTGCTAAATCAAAAAGCCAATTAATGAATAGTAAATCAAATAACTCAGCAAATTAAATGGATTTGATACTTAAACTTATCTCAACTTGATAAGAAAACGATATAAAGTGATGTATATTAAATGAACCAAAACCATAAACAGGTACAAACATACCATTCTGATGGAGGTCCTCAACTTTTCTGATGATCGAACAGAAAATATTGGAATTGACATTTCCTATATCTTCTCCAAGGTCTGAAACTCACGCACGAAATTAAATCAAATACAAAGCACAACTAGACATGGAATAAACAGGGTGATAAGTGATAAAAGAAAAAAGCGCACCACAAATTATATTCTTCACGGAAAGATATTGAGATCGAATGACGCGTCTTTCCGAGGGTTCCTGCTGGCTACCTGGATTTTCGCTAGAGGTATCCATATAAGGTTGGAACTTGGAAGTTACTATAAACCCTAAAAAAACTATACAAATTGAGAAACCCTAAACCCAGGAGACGAAAGAGGGAGAGGGGGATGGGGAATTCAAAAGGTTTCTTCCGATAAAAATGGAAATGATCGAAATTTCGGGTCCCAATCGCCTTTTAACCAAAATAAGCCTACTTTCCCTCTACCCGCGGTCCCGCGGGTTATGCGATTCGTTAGGAATTGGAGTCGGCGAGCCTCTTTTAAGATAATACGGGGCCCACCTGTAAGTCATCAAACGAATTCGCGGCGACAACTTTGGAGGGTGCAAACGGATCAGATAGTCGTCAAACCCTATCCGTATCCGCACGAATATTCGGATATCGGATATCCGTATCAAATTTTCGGATACAGATCGTTGGATATTATCCGATCCGTTTGCACCCCTACTTTGGACTCCGCATTGTCCGTCTGATTGTAATAGAGCGGTTTGGTCAGAAAAGTTTATTTTTGCACGAAAAGTTAGTGGGCAGGGAGACCGTTTTATTGGACGGTCAGGTAAACTATGGCACCAGCAGGCCGTCACCTTATAATAGCAGATCCGGACTTGGGCATTTTTGGACGCGAAAATTAATTTCTTCAAATTTGAATTTGAAATAGATCGGACATGGATCAGGATGAGAGTTGAGAGGAGTCCATAAGTTATTTAACATTTAAATTAAATTATAATCAAAACTGGTAAGAATTCGAGTTAATTCTTAAAATTTCCGACCAGATGAATAGTCTTGAAATTCATAAAATCCGAATACTTTTTAAGAAATCTAAAACATGTGTTATTTCATATTATCTAAAAGACTAAAACGGTATGAATAATATCCGATCCGTATTTAAAAAATTAGATGTGGATATCCGATATTCGAATATCCATATGGATATAGATATGGATACGGATATGGTTTTACATTTCAATTATCTGTATTCAAATAGTAGATATATATCATATATTTTAATATATTATAAAAAAATATTGTTATTCACCATTAAAATTAGATAAATAATATGAACTTTAGTATTTTTAAATATATTTTAATAAATATATGATCCAATCCGTATCCGTATCCGGCTGATATCTGATCCATATCCGTATCTAAAAAATTAAAAGATATATGGTTATGATTTTACCACTATCCCCTCCGTTTTCACTCCTACCAGATAGTCAGGTATAAAAATATATTTCTATTTAACAAGTAATTAAAAATGTATCTTTCTGAAATGATTATTTTCTCCGCATGCATCCCTAATAACTTCAAAGAAAGTTTGCACTTAATTCCGAAATCATTTCTTTTACTATCTTAATATTTTAAAATTTTGATCCGTTTTTTTCAAAACTTCATTATTATCATCCACGCAAATTGAAACTGCAATTGGATCTGCATGGCCTTTCTGTTTTCAATGGTTATGCGCAGATTCAATCTGCGTGGAACCTTTTTTTGTTTAATAATTAATTCACGGACCATGGTAATTATTAATTAGAAAAAATAGAAAAAATATTCAAATATTAGTACTTAATTTTAAGATATTAATTATTGTCAAATTAAATATCTTGATAATTATTGTCTTTAGTTGTTAATCTCCGCCATTTACTATGTGACTTGGTTAGTGCAAATTTAAAATACTTTTGGAGATTAGCTATCATGCCTATTATGTTGTTTAAACAATGTTTTGCCTCTACTGGTATGAGGTTCTCAGTCTAGCTTTGTTGGCTGACTGGATTTTGTATCTAAATATTTCAATAATGAAATGGCATCTGCCTTTTTAAAAAAAATATATATTCCGATAATTAAAGGGTCGTTTATGGTTGAAATAAAAGAGTATTCATAATCGCTGAGGATCAGAAACTTCAACTTAAATTTTGAGACCCTAAATAACATTTTTTGCAACAAAAAAGATCGTTGTACTTATGCCCCACACACCAGGCCCTTCGTCTATTCATGAGCTTTCCAAATTATGATCAAACACTCAAATCAGAGTTTCGTATCAGAAGTTTTGGTTGTATAAGGTTTGAAAACAATGCACTTGCAAAAAATATTGATAACACGCCGAGTTTTTATATGCTGGTTAATTCCGGTAGCAGTGCATCAATATTTCATTACAACATATGAATGCGACGCCGATGTTCTATATCTTGTACCGATTATGCTCTAGAATTAACTATTTTTCAAAACAAAAAAAAATGGTTCTACGTAAATTGGATCTGCATGGATGGTTGATTTTGAATTTCCAAAAAAACCGCTGATAAGGTCAGAATTTAAAAATATTATAACTAAAAAAAAATTCGGCACTTAATTGGAATATTTTTTTTACTAAAAATACTGTTCTACCTTTTAAGGATTATAGACTGTTTTCAATTACATTAGAATATGAGCTGTGTTTTTCTTAAACCAATTATTAATTAAATTCTCGGCAACTGTGCACCAATAGCTAGTTATATAAAGCAATGGAAAAAAAAATATTACTATTTTCATGTCAACGTAAACATCTTAAATTTGTTGACAGTTAAAATATTCATAGAATGAAAAAAAGTTTACTTCAGAAATCTTGACAGCAACTCGTCATATGTCTACTGCAGTCAGACAAGTATCATCTCCATTACCGTAAAAGATTCCCTTTACGGTTTGAGATTAACTCTCAGCCTCTTTCAGTATTATTGGGCTTTGAGATCGTGCCAAGTTAAAAAGAACGGTCCAGATCCAGTAATTGTAGAAGATACCCTATTACTGTATTACAGTACCGGGAGGATGTGAACTCAGTGCAGTCACATGAAAGTTGGAACAGGTATTCTCTTCAATATGAGTAAAAGATTCTCTTCACTTTACGGTTTGAGATTTACTCTCAAACACTTTGGGCTAGAGTAGGGGCAGTATTATAGGCTTTAAGATTTGGACAAAGTTAAAGAACAGTCCGGATCAACTAATTCTAAAAGATTCCCTTTTACACTACCGGAGAGGATCGATGTGAATTCCATGAAGTTGAGGGGTCTGATGGACGTCCGTCCGTATTCGAATTTTTTTATAAACCATAATTAAAAAATATATATTTTTACGAAATTAACATGATTTTTTTTTTTTTTACAAAAATCATAAGAACCGAAATATCATTCCAGTCCGTTATTTTTTTTTATTTTGAACCGAAATGACATTTTGGTCCGGTCCCTTTTTAAATTTTTCGTGGCGACTCATATGAAAACTTGTAAAAAAAAATAACGGACCGAAATGACATTTCAGTTCTTATGATTTTTGTAAACAGAAAAATGTAATTACGTTAGTTTCGTACAAAAAAAATAATTATGGTTTATAAAAAAAATTCTCCGTATTCGGTTCGAGGCCTATCCCACCGCCGAATTCGGATCCAGTAAAGTAACCCAATCTTTGGATTTTGGATCGAGACCGTTCGATTCGAATCCGCGAAAATTTATCCGCGAAGTGAGCGCACACATTCCGACTACAAATTCGAATCCTGAGACGATCTCGAGCGACGAATTCGAATCGGACGATCTCAATCAAAAACCCAAAGATTGGGTTACTTTAGGGGACCGGACCCCTCTAATTCTGTGTCACAACATTCTCTACAGAACTTGATTTGATTGAACTTCAATTTCATTGGAAAGACTTTAGTTCTTGTAAATTTTCTTACGAAGCGGGTTAAAATGCTTATGTTTTCTAGAATTCACATCTTTACTGTTCGCAAGTTTAATAAACAAACTTAAAAAATCAAATAATAATAAATCATTAAACGTGATTATATTAATTTTTAATAGGTTAAAATATTAACGCATTTCACCTTTATTTGATGGAATTTAAGGAGCACAGAAAATAATGTTCATAAACATCGACGTCAGCATTGTTTTTTTCTTTTTTCTTTTTTGGAGAATATTGATTATTGAATAATTGATGCCATTAAAAATGAGGATGAAATGTTATCACTTTTTGGGTGCACATAGAAACATTGACTTGAATTTACTTTCATCTCTTATGCTTAGTCCCACCAGTAATAATATCCAGAAGAGTGTATTTGATTTAGGGAGTTGGATGAACGGATTTTTTTTATAAACCATAACTAAAAAAAAAGAAAATTAACAAACCAATTTGATGGTTTTGTATTTATAAAAACCACAAGTACTGAGATGTCAAATTGGCATGGAATTTATTTTTTTGTGCTGTGCTAAAATGGTATCTCGGCTCAAGAGTTTCACAAGTTTTATTCACAATGCCACAGAAAATCATTTTTTTCATTGTGCCGAAATGGCATGTCGATTCCCTCAATTTTTGTTGTTGTGCCGAGATAGCATATCGGTCCGCTACATTTTTTCGGCTGTCCCGTATGACATTTTGGTCCCATTTTTGCTGTGCCGATATGGCATTCCAGCCCGTCAAAATGATGTCTGAGAGTTGGAGGGAGAAGAAATAATATTTATAAGCAAACCCTAACAAATTATAAATTTATTTTTAACCAAAAAAAAAAAAATTGTGCTGAATATGAAATTCGGCATAGAAAAAAATAGCAAAATTTCAGCGTTTCACTCAATGATTTCGAAGGTCGTGCCGAAATGACAATCAGCCGAAATAAAAAAAAAAAAGGAAAAACCTATGTGCCGATTTCCCAATTCGGCACATAAAAGAAAATTGTTAAAATCCGGTTGGGCCGAGTACTCATTTCGGCACCGTAAAAAAAAAATTGTACCGAACATTACACAATTTGGTTGAAAAATTGTGAAAACACCAATCGGACCGAGATACCATTTCAGTACAGTCAGAAAAAAAAAACCGGACCGATTTGATATCTCGGTACTTTTGATTTTTTGTAAAAACTGAAACTATCAAGTTGATTTGTTAATTTATTTATTTTCATCTAGGTTTATAAAAAAAATCCTGGATGAACCGTTGGCGGCTGCAGACTCCCAGCAAATGACGCAAATCTGAACCGGATAGGGGTGTCGAGGCCATTTGGGAAACGAAGAGGGAAAAGAATGTAAAAGATGCAAATGAGAGCAGGTTGGGTCCAATGCCCATCGGACTCAAATTTGGATCCGATGGGTTTGGAACCGTTTGATCTCTTTTAAGATTCATGCTCACAATGTAAAGCCGACGCGAAAGTTACTGGCGCGAATCTTAAAACAGATCGGACGGTCATCGAGTCCATTGAACTCAATCTGACTCTGATGGGCATCGGACCGAATTGACCTCGATGCAAATAACTTGTTTCAGAAATGTCTGCTAACCTACAAGGTTGTAAAACAAGTAAGAGCAATTGTCTGTAAATAAAAAAAAACTATGAGGCCTGCTGAGAGATACATTTGGCCATTTGGGCTAGTACACAGAAATTCAGATCCTCCCCGGTATCGTAATAGGGAATCTTTTACAATTACTTGATCTGGACCGTTCTTTTTAACTTGGCACGATCTCAAAGCCCAATAATACTGCCCCTCCGTTAGTCCGAATCTCAAAGCGGCTGAGAGTTAATCTCAAACCGTAAAGTGAAGGGAATCTTTTACAGTAATGGAGAGGATATTTGTCCTAGTACACACGTAAATGTAAATCTGAACCGCACGGAGGATATGAAGACTATTTAGGAAATAAAGAGGGAAAAGAACGTAAAAACGCAAACAACCCGCTCAATTTCTTGAACACATCTCCTTGCTCGTTGCGGTACCATTTTCATTTTGACGCGGGAGACGGATCCAGTGAATAGAAAGAGGAGACGACAGGAAGCTAGTAACACAAGTTCAAATTAAATTATCGACTCCTTAAATTATTCAAATCATACAAAAAAGTTGAGCGGAAAGAAAAAAGATGAAGATTTAAAACCCAGAAAAGCAGCAAACCAACCCTAGGAGGGCCTCCACACACACACCTATAATCACACAACAGTTTCCCCTACACGGAGGCGCCATGAGAGACAAGTAGAAGCTCAATGGGTAGATCAAGCGACACAGACAACACGGAGAAAGAGATCTGGGGCACTTGGGAGGAACTTTTGCTAGCATGTGCTGTGACTCGCCATGGCACCTCCAGCTGGGACTCGGTGGCCATGGAGGTACAATCGCGTAGCCCGTTTTCTCACCTTCTGACCCCTAATAAGTGCCGACTTCGATATCTGCACCTCAACAGCCGCTTCTCTTCCGCCGCCTCACCGGATAACGCCGCCTCCGCATCCGCTGGAGAATCTGGCACCATCGGAGATCCCGAGTCGTCCGACGCCGACGCCTGGGTGGACAAGCTGCGCAAGCTCAGAGTTGCGGAGCTCCGCCGCGAGGTAGAGCGATGCGACCTCTCCATCGTGTAATCCCATCTCTCTGTTTTCTTGTGGTCTATATTGTTGTCCAGTCTCTCATGTATTCTGTTATGGCCTCACGATCAATATCCAATATTCGAGAGTAAACGGTTCTTTATTTCTTTTGGGTTTTCAGATCACTAGAGCTGAAAGTGAATCGTCTGAAAGAAGAGCGCGAGCGCGGCCCGAAGGAGGATGATCCATGTGGGGAAGACAAGAAACAAGATCCGACGGTCGAGGACCACAAGGATGACGTCAGATCGCCGGGATCTATAGCGGCGGAGATCTCTGGCAGGTCCTGCAAGGAGTCCAACGAATCCAACTCCACAGATCTGAAAGAGGACGACAAGGCGAAACCAGGAGACGAGTCCGGTACCGGATTAGAGACCGGAACGGACCGTACCGCTGGAGAGGTTGGGAAACCGGGCGGTGAGTCCGGCGAGTCTGTGGCGGAGTCGAAGGAGAGTAGCGACGTCCAGAGTTCGGCATCTCTCTCTACGCGGCGCCGAAAGGCTGTCTCCAGCGGTGAGGCTGAGGGGGGACCCGCTCTTTCACCAGCTGAATCTCAGCCGTTGATCGCCTTTCTTGATACCATACGCTCTGATAAGTTTGGATCCACTTTCGAGCGCCGTCTCGAGTCTCAGGTACTTGTCAATTTTTCGCGATATTTCATTCGATTAATCGGAACATAGTTCTTCTCTGCCTGTATAACGATATGTGACTGTTTAAAAGTTCAGGCGGAGTAATGAGGGTTTTACGGATAAGCAACCTAATCAGAACGTCAAGTTTACTAAAATAATTCCAAATTGAGAAGCCTACTTTGGACCGTCCGATTGATTTAGTGGGAATATGGTAGCAACGTGTGAGGCATCCGATTCTGGGTTTGGTTGGGAGATTATAATACAAGTAGCAAAATATATTGAGATAAGAGAAAGAAGTAGAATCCTGTGGCAATTGGCAACTGCAGCACGCTCTTTCGCCATCGTGGCTATATTTATGGGTCATATATGTTGACGTCAAGCCAGTAATAGGTTGCCACGTGGTGTGGTGAAAGAACCCTACCACTAGGCACCTCATTTAATGCCCTTTAGGTCCAATTTCCCGATATATGACAGACGACGTGTCTGATCTATATATAGGATTATATAAATTGGGCTAGAAGTATTGTAGGGTTATGAGTGAATTAATTCTTGGTATCCTGATCCAAAGCCCAAAGCAAAATTTGGGCCCTCAACAATGACTTCCGTTGCAGAGGAACCTCTTAAATATTAATCGAACTAGAGCAGTAAGAGCAGTTTCATGGTTGACAAAAAAGAATCAGTAACTGAATGTTGAATTGCACCAACAAGCAATTAATATATTCCTTTGATCTATATACCTCAGCAGAGTGAGACATACCAGAGCACAATAAAGCAACATGTGGATTTGGAGATGATCCGAACCAAACTGGAGATCCTTAGCAGCTCTGACTCATACACCAGTGCAACTGAGTTCTACCGAGACCTCCTCCTCCTTTGTGCCAACGCACTGGTATTCTACCCCAAGTCGTACCAGCAGCATGCTGCAGCCTTGCACCTCCGTTCGCTTGTCATGAAACAGATCAACTCCACCGATCCTCTCAAGCCTCATGGATCCTCATCCTCATCTCTTAAAGAAGTAAACCTGATGGACTTGCCAAAACCAAAAGCTGATTCAGATGTTGGGGGCCCACTTTTGGAGAAACCTGCAATCATTGTTTGTCGAAAACGAAGCTCTTTGGCAAAAACTGCTTCTTCTACTGTTGCTAATTCAGCTAACTCTGTAGTTAAGGAAGAGAAGCAGGAGAAGGGTCCAGTTTTGGATCCTGATTCAAACCTGAGAAAGACCAGCACTAGAGGGCCTCGGACAAGCAAGACACGTAGCAACACCACGCTGCGTGCTTTGACCTCAAATCCTGATATCGCTTCAAGCGTAAAATCGCAGAAGCAGTCATCTGATAAGGGGTCTGATAAGAGTGTTGCCACATCAGCAAATTTGCCGAAGAAAAGAAATGCAGTTGATTTTCTACACAGGCTGAAAGATCACTCAGCATCCACATCTTCTAAGGTTTCTCATGGCGAGACAGGTAAGAAAGCGAAAACTGAGGCTAAAAGGGAGCAGGGTTCATCCAAGAAGCAGACGACGCCACCTGGGAAGAGGAGCGTGGGCCGGCCGCCTAAGAGGCCTGCGTCATCATCAGTGACGCCACCTCCATCCAAGAGGTTGAAAGAAGAGGCTGCCAAACCACCGCCAGCAGCAAAGAGGCGAGGCGGGCGTAGGTCCTGAGATAATAGCGTGTGTAAATTGTGTAAAACTTATTGTGCTTATCTATCTGCTCAAGTAGTTGGAGTTTAGCTTTTCTTTTGGGGTCTATGAAGAGTAGAAAGTAGGAAGTAGGAAGAATTTAGAACGGTAGGTTTTAAGAGTGGCATTTATGGATACTTCTTTTAATTATGTCATTTTTAACAAAAGTTAATTTAACATGTGCTTAACTTTTTTTCTGAGTGTCTACATTTTATCAATTCTAATTTGCAATAGTTCTCAACTTCTTGTGGTAGTGGGAGGCTAGTGATAATTAACTTTTAAAGTCAAGGGTTAACATTATAGAATCCTTTGTTAATATCTAAGATCTATTGTTAGTATGAATTAAAAGTGATATCGCAATAGTCAACATGTAATGGATTAGAAATATGATTGGTGCATAAATTCCCAACAAAATTTTTCAATTGCAAGTGATAATGTTTGGAACAGAAATGTTTCTTAAGCTCATGTATTAACTTTACGGCCATTTTCTATTCCTGTTCTAATAAGCTCATAACACCAAGATTAGTAACAAAGCGTAGAGCAAAACTAATAATGATCAGCTGCGATCCAATTTGGTATGCCTAAATGTAAATTTAATTTTTGTTAGTTGAATTGTTTGATTGCACTTGGATTAAGCATTGATTGCTCAATAATTAGTCATATAAATATCATTTTCTTTAGTCATAATTGATAAGGTGCTGTGGAAATTTATTATAGTAGGAAAGGTATGTACCAAGTTTATATAATAACGAGCTGAATAGAGCCAGGTTGACTCGGCTCGTTGTACCAACAAGCAATTACGATTTTGTCTAACTCGGCTTATTTGTAACTCCTAGATTCCCAAAATCTATTATCTAGATCTAAAAAAAATGTAAGCTCTCTATTATTTATCCCTCAATATAAAGGTTAGAATTTACAGGCGTATTAGTTTCGTAATTATTTATTTGGTAATGCTTAGCTACACACCAAATATTTCGTTGTCACCAACAACAATAATAAATTAATAACCAAGCCATAAGTTCCAAACAAGTTGGGGATTTCGTTGTCACCAATATATTTTTTTTTATTCTTTTTGGTTGTAATGAAAATTTTAATTTTTAAGTCAAATTAACTAAATAATTGTTTTAAAAGACGTGCGTTTTGCTACAACAAAATTTTCGCTATGATCAACTCTTGTGAAAAGGAATATTAGAAAATTGTTCGTTTGATGAATGAAACGGGCCGGAGTGAGACGGGCCTTCCGGCCTTTTAAAAAAGAACAACAAAAACTATTGCGGTGAGCGTGGATCGAACACGCGACCTTCAGATCTTCAGTCTGACGCTCTCCCAACTGAGCTATCCCCGCTTGATGTTTTCTTTTAATATTTTTTGTTATATATATTATAAGAGGATGCTTCTTTGGACATATTCTTTGGACATAAGGACCTATTTGTAAAATGAACATATTTTTATTTTCAAAGTTCAAACAATCGATCCGACCGTTCAACATTATCTACATATTAAAATGTACTTGGAGGTCAAATTTTACATTTTTTTTTTGAATTTTTTACTATTTATTAAGATGGGTACAAAATTCAATGGTCTGAATTTGACTAGTTTTGTAAAATACTAAATAATAGTAAAAAAATTCAAAAAAAATGTAAAATTCGACCTCCAAGTACATTTTAATATGAAGATAATGTTGAACGTTCGGATCGACTGTTTGAACTTTGAAAATGAAAATATGCTCATTTTACAAATAGGTCCTTATGTCCATAGAAGCATCCCTCTTATTTATTTGGTAATGCTTAGCTACACACCAAAAATTTCGTTGTCACCAACAACAATAATAAATTAATAACCAAGCCATAAGTTCCAAACAAGTTGGGGATTACGTTGTCACCAATATTTTTTTTTATTCTTTTTGGTTGTAATGAAAATTTTAATTTTTAAGTCAAATTAACCAAATAATTGTTTTAAAAGATGTGCGTTTTGCCACAACAAAATTTTAGCTAT
Source organism: Carex parvula (assembly GCA_025461045.1). NCBI lineage: Eukaryota > Viridiplantae > Streptophyta > Magnoliopsida > Poales > Cyperaceae > Carex > Carex parvula. The sequence continues at coordinate 189,906 of JAJGRW010000144.1, forward strand.
GATCAATCTCTTGTGAAAAGGAATATTAAAAAATTGTTCGTTTGATGAATGAAACGGGCCTTCCGGCCTTTAAAAAAAGAATAAGAAAAACTAATGGCGGTGAGCGTGGATCGAACACGCGACCTTCAGATATCAAGTCTGACGCTCTTCCAACTGAGCTATCCCCGCTTGATGTTTTCCTTTAATATATCTTTTTATATATTATATAAATTGGTTGAGATACTACGCCGTTACAATCAAAGTTAGCAATGAGGTCAAACAAATATCTTTTAATGTCTCCTCAAAATGGCTGCCGAAAAGAAATGCTGGGAAACCATCTGGATCCCACGTTTCACGGTTTTACCTCTTCTCCAAAGATTTTGGAAATTTGTTAAAAAAAAATTAAAGTTTTATATTTAGATTGATTATATCCTATAAATAAATCAGTAAACTATACCTATATAAAACATTCCACATAAAGCACCATACTTAAAAAAGTAAAAATTGTCATAACAACAAATAAAGTAGTATTTCATGAACATAAATCTGACGTTTGAACTTCGATATTTTGTGTGATAAATGTTTTCTCTTATTTTTCTTGATATTCTGTACTCGACTTATGCGTGACAATGTTGGACAGGTGTCTTATCGACGTTTATCAGAGAAATGCTTTAAAACTAAGGAGTTTTAATTTTCGTGTTCTTCCAATATAAATTATTCTTATATAAGATGAGTTAATAATATTTTTCTAAACATATCCTTGTTTCAAATATAATAAAATTCTGTGTAACCTATTGAGCTTTTCAAGTATACTACATATGACGAGTTGCGAATGTTAATTAAAAGGATAGCTAGATTAACTTCCACCAACATTTATATCATCAAAATTGGGTTCAAAAACCATAGGAAATGAATTTAATTATCTATTTTCCTTCAAATTCTTATATTTTCTTACCCGGCTACCTATAAAACAAGAGTTCTAAAAAAATAGCACAATTCTCATGACAATCTTGTCTTGTTTTTAAACAGTGAAATTTCACAACTACTGTTTTATCTCATCAAACCATCATGGAGTAACGATGCTTCTATCAGCAACTTGCGCGATGATTTTTTAGCAGACAACCTTCGACCGATTTCACCGGAAAAAAAATACTTTCTAAAATTCCTAGTTATTACTTGCTTCGAGTATATTAAGGATGCCTTCGGGGTGGCCTATCAAATGAAATTATGCCTGGAGAGACTCCGCTCACCACAAACAATGTACAGGAATTTTAAAATTAACTTCATCAAATGAAATGAATTAATAAACTGAACGGAAGATGGCACAGATAATCCCAACCAGTAACCAGCTCTACTAAAAGGAGGTACCAAATTAATACATAAGCACCGGGGTACAAAACCTTCCAACCAAAAAAAGATCTATCTTTGATCAGGAATCACAAAAGGCTAAAAGTTCAATCTATAAGTGCATTCTATGACTCTTTTTTTCAACCCTTGCTTCAGAGTGTTTGGCCACGTATTATCAGCACTGCAGTATATTACGTTCAACTATAATTGTGAGATCTTCCATTTCTATCCATGTGGTGCTTTCCATTGGAGTTTTCATGTACTTCATTTCCTTCTGTTCAGTTTAGGAAACAAGGTCTAGTTTGTATCAATCAAAGATGAATTAATGAAAATCTTGCTTTTAGTTTTCGTTTAGGATAGGAGTCTTTTGGATATTAATCCCTACTACATATTTCTTGAACATTTATCCCAGTGTTAGATAATAAAAGAATTTTATTTCTCCGCTGGCTTTGTCCTTGATATTTTCAAAAACTTCATTAGGAGCTAAATAAAGGAAAAACTTGTACCACTTTCACAATCAGATGCCTCAGCAAGTCTTGCTATTGCATCGAGCAAGGACTGTTCATGCTCCTACAGATTCCCAACAGTTACAGAAATATCCAATGTTAGTCTCAACTTGGGGAGAAACTACCTATACAGAGAAACAGGAAACAGGACTCTACCTTGAGTAGCTTTTTTGCCTTTTCAATCTCATGTATATCTGGATTGCTTAAAACCCTCTCAACCTGCAGTTTGATACACATTTAATTAGTTATGTCACAAGGACGACTACTACGGTGGCCCTTGATCATATGATGTTACCTTCTTTTACAAAGGGATCCCAGATGGTTTATTTGAAGCATGACGAATATAACAGTTATTCTTATTAAAGTATTGCAACTATATATGAGATAAAAAATAAGGGATCCCAGATCTTCTTTTACAAAGGAGTTATTTTTTCTCATTTTTATGATGAATAACCCGAAAAGAACAGTATGCCTCATACTGTTTTTATTTCATTTTTTTTTTTTCTTACACACACCACCACCAAATTTCCTGTCAAGGCTCATTACAACCCACAAAAGCTAGAGATACAGCAGATGAAGACCCCTTGGCATTGCCAAACACTTATGGGATAATTCTATTATAATTTATTTCCTTGTTTTGTATGCTCTATTGCTATTTAATAACTTGTATTTGTAATGAGACTAGGCAAGAAAAAAAATCTTTTAAAATAGATTTCTTTATTGCAATTTGATAGTGTCATCAATTTATCTTTATTTTTTAGGAGTAGATTAATGACATTTTCTTCAATTTATACACAAATTTCCCATAATCCGCTAATTTCTCCAAACATCCACAGATTCTTGTCATGCCCTAATCAGGTCATCATATTTTCTCTATTTCTTATTTTCTCCATGCATGCATGTGTTAGAAACAAGATGTATTTTCTGGGTTTATAAAAGAAAATGAGATACCTTCAGCTTCCAATGAACTGCAGTTATCAATGTTTTATAAAATACTAAATTGCTTAATGTGGAATTAAAAATAACAAAGTATACCTCCTTAATGATTGTCTCAGTATTAGGAACATGGATATTGTCAGAGCCTTTTTTCTGGATACCATTTTGTGTGGGCCCAACGTTTTCTTCCTTCTTTGATCTGCTCTGTAAGCCTGGAGGGCCTCTTCCCCTGGCTGCACCGGGACCACGTGCACCACCATTGTGTAAATGTTTCCTTTCAGTAATGCCCCCTAGATCCTCACCTTCCCATCTTATATCATCAGCAGCAATCTTCAATGCAACAGCAAATAATTGCACAAATAAGCAAACAAACATATAATTAAAGAAAGATTCACCTTTACTGTAAGTGGGATATTAACCTCTTTAAGATTTATCCATTCCCAGGTCTCACTTTTCGTGCCGATATCATATACGAGAGCATGTGTACCCTGAACAAAATGGGCTTGTCAGAAAACCAAAAGCACAAGAAAAAGTGCATATCATTATTAACAGCAAGGCGTGAAAAAATAAACCTTAAGGGGATCATATTCCTTTATGATGGCCTCATAGAAAGTATTATCTTCAGGCCACCTTGTCAGGATTTTCCTTCCAATTAATGATGCTGGGTTTTCAATTCCTGCTAGTGGAGCCCGGTTGCCAGGAACTGGGCATCTATTACTGGGACCCGCAGGTGTACTCTACATTAATGTACCCAGTAAGAGCACGTTATGATAAACAGTAATTCACTCTGCCTGTCTCCACATTTTTTGCATGCACATATGATCAAACCGTGCTAAGATAAGCTGTTGAACAGCAATAAACTTCTTTCCTTGATGTTTACATAGCATGTTTAAGAAAAGAAGAAGGAACTATTTAATATAGGCATCTACATAACAGAAGATATCCTTAAACCTCTGCAAGACAAATTGTCTCATACCTTTAGGAATGAAAATATCACATATGTTCATTCTCCCAAAATTCATTACAGAAAGAAGGCAAAGACTTGTGCATCTTTAAAAGTAATGACTTATTGGCAAGGAGGGATACAACATATAATATTCATGTTTGTGGAATATTTCTTCTGTAGAGATATAATTTATGGTTTGACATTTAGCAGATACATAGAGATAATTGCCCAAAAAATAGAACGAGAGGAAAAGGGAGAAAAAGAAAGTAAGAAAAAACATGCACTCTATCCAGTAATACAATAGCTGCAATTACCGTCTTAGGTTTCTTAGGCTTGGTTCCAGCAGATGATGGGCCCCACTTTAAGCCGGGCTGGTTGGGAGGTGCCACTGGAACAGCAACAGGAGAGAGATGCCTTTTTCTAGAGTCTGACAAGGCAGGCCCACCAGGCTCTGTATCATGTGCACCTCGGCTGCTCTGTGGGTGCATGCTAGACTGGGCCCCACCGTTCTGTCTCCACTCCCTGAGTCAATCAACACACCAAAAATTTAATTAATTGACTGTTTTCTTAACATTATGTGTGAATCTGGCAACTAAAAAAACTAAGATTCTATTGTTAACCACAGATGTTATTATGGTGTTACAGGGCACTAAAATATTGATTTACGACAGAAGGGACCAGATCTATGAGACATAAATTACTTTCAAGAAAGAGGATGATTATAGTTGAAACAGAAATAAATCAATCCCCATCTTCAGGTGGTGTGTACCACTGGCACAACAAGATGGAGTTAAGGTATTATGTTTTACTGAATCAACTCAAGCCCCATTTGACCAATGTTTCATCATCCCCCTTCTAAACTATAACTCTGTAAACTACTATATATATCATGATCATATCAAAATGTTCAGAAGTGCCAAGTTGAATTTTTGTTCTTTTATTCCAGGGATCCACATTACTGAACAGATCTTTTATTCCAGGGATCCACATTACTGAACAGATAGAAGTTTCAAACAATGATCCTGTACTGCATTAATATTATTTCTCATATGCAAATTTACTATAAACTATGAAAATTGTTCATTAAAATTAATCGGCCAGATCCAAACAGCCCTTGCCTGAGAACGGTTAACAATAAATGGTTAATAGACAAGGTGTTAAATAGCAGTTCCCTGTTCGTCGAGGCAAGATCCTCAAAAAACCTATAGCAAATAGTGGAAGCTATCCTCCATAGCGGTTTCTATTTAAATATATTTTTAGTAATATAAATAATATCTTAAGTACTATAAAAACTCTCAATTATCTAATACATGACATAAGGCTTATATTGAAAAACTGTGACATACTCTAGTGTTCTAAGCTGTACCAATCGCATTTACTTGTAGAAATTGCTTTCATTCAAGAAGGCACATCTATATAACTCCCCAGCTAAAGAAATCTATCTTAAGGCAACTATAGTTTTGTCGACATTGGTAGCTATCTTTAAGAAAAGAGTCTATGCAGAGTGAAATTGCAGAGATAACAGATTAAAGAAGAAGAATTTTCCTCCTAAACAGGCGATATTAATTGCTCTTCAGGACAAACTACATGGATGAATTTAACACATCTCTCCCAATATGCATCTTTTCCTCTCTTATAATTCATGCTAACACTGATTTCCAAGGTGTGTCTGTACTTCGGATTTGTTAACATCCAATTATCGTCATATTTATGTGATGAACCCTTGTTTGTCACAAATTAAGCCATATTAATACCTTATTCGCTGAGTGACCTCGTCAGGACTATGGTTAAAAGCTCTCTATGCTCATCATCAGACAACCTCAATTCTCTCCTCAGGTCGGTAATAAGGTTTTCCTTCTCCTAAAAAAAATAAAATAATAAACAATTAACAAAATGCCCTTAAAAAATCTCTCTTTTAAATATTGAATAACTTATATTGGTAAGGAAAGAAAAAGAAACTACCCAGGAAATGGCATCGGCTTGGGCTTTAAATGCTCTCAGAACCGAAGTGTAAGCCTCGCGCTCAAGCCTGTGAATTTCCTTTTCCATATCATTGTTCTGTTGTCTTGGGTATGGAAATGGACCTGTGTTCCTACCATTACCAGTTGGATGGGGTCCTCTTATAGCCCTGTTTTGATGGGCAGGGGGGAGATCGTCGTCAGTCCCTGTAGCAAAAGTAAATGATAAAAGATGTTAAAAATATCAACTGGTTTCGTAGTTATGTGAAGACATTTCAGGAGCATTCATCTATGCAAAATTGCAAACTGAATCAAGTAAGTTGTACTCCGGCAAAGAGAAAGAGTGAAATCTCATCTATTTTCAACAATTTATTTGTTTCGGTCTTACCCCGAATCAAAAGCCCTATCCGTAAATCACAAAAAATATAATATAAAAAGCGAGGCTGATACGATTGGGTCGAAATGCACTTACCACTGCTATCGTAGGGGTCGTACTCCATTGCTAAGTTCTTCCAAGGACTCGGAATCAAACAATTCAAGCACGAAAATCCCTCGAGATTGGAATTTCTCTCTGAAACCTAGCTGCGGCGACGGTTAATAGTACAAAGTGGTCGATTTTCCCTATAAATTCGCAGATCCTAACCCAATTTAACCTAAATTCAAAGAAATCGAGACGGAGTAGGAAGAAGTACTTAAAACTGTTTCTCAATTCTGTTAATTGGGGATAAAAAAAAGTAAAAGAGGAATCAAAAGGACAAAACCCTCGAGAAATCGCGGGATGTTTTTGAGTTGGGAAAAAGGGAAAAGCTGCTAAAATGGGGATAGGCGGATAGGCGATGAAACCAGATGACAATTGGAAAGGCCCGTGCTCTAATTTAGCCCAGTCGGTAAACATCCGATGTAGAAGTATTCTATTTCGGGTTTTATATAATGAGCTATATTTCACAATGGAATTACATATCAGGCGTAATTCTTAGCCCAATAAGTTGAATGAATTCGGTCAGAACAAGTATCCTCTCCAAGTGAGGTCACAGAGGAACTAGCCGAAATTTTTATTTATAACATTTTTAAAAAATAAATTAATAAAATAACCATCGTTTTTTGTCAATTCTAAATCTAACACGGCCGCAGAATGCCAGAGCGGACCCATATTGGGGGGCCGCAGAATGCCGGAGCGGTCCCTTTATTTTTATTTTAGAAATACGAAATTGTAATTTGTTAAGGTTATTTAATTTGTTAAGGTTATTTAGTTTTGAATGTGGTTTAAATTGATTTTTAGTCGTATCGTATTTTAGATATGTCGTTCGTTTGAAATATTTCAGATATTTTAGATATGTGGTTTCTTTGAAATTCTTTTGTGTACTCTGAGATAATGAAATCAACAACAAAATAAATAAATAACAACAAAATCAAACAAACAAGAAACTAATCAACGAAATAAATAAGTATCTGACAAAACATCTACCAATACTACAAATAAGAATCTACCAAAACATCTAACAGTACAATAAATGAAAATCTACGGCTCTGGACTAAACACCGTCCTCGCCTTTTTCTTCCTAAACCCCCGACCCCGCCTGCATAGTGGCGTCTCGTCAGTATCTGCTGAGGATGCTGAGTCGGCTGCCTGGACATCCGTAGACTGAACCGGCTCCTGGCGAACCTCCTCAATCTCAGATGTCTGCTGGACCCCAGGACCAAAAACTGTGGTCTGTCCAGACTCAGCCTGCGTGAATAAAAACGCCTGTCTTGCAATGGGGTCATCGTGGAGGGAAGGGTGAGGTACCTGCTGTGAGAACTGGCCAGGGAACGGCGGGATGGGCTCTGTCTGAACATAACCTGGCTGATAGGCAGGAGGTGCTGTCTGAGTGGGACTGTAACCCGGGGAATACAGTCCATCTCCCTCTGTGCCATACTCAGTGGAGATATTGAACTGGAACGGGTCCTCCTCCTCGTTTCCACCCTGTAGTAGCTTACAAATTAAATAATGTATTGAATAAGAAAAAAAAATCACAGTTATGTATTTTTATTTAAATAATACCTCGGCAGGCATCCTAGACTGGGATCCCATGACCTCATGTGCTGCTCGGCGCATCAACTCGGCACCTCGGTCGAACGCCTGACCGACCGTCTCAGCATCATGGACGGGTGCAAACACGTCCTCATCACCAGTGTAGGGGACATAAACATCGGGCTCGTCAAATATATCGTCGACCGCATCAACACCCGCCAAGCCAGCGCACCTCAGTAGTGAGTCGAGGCGCGCCCTGTACCCACACTGGCACACCGTGGGTACGTTGTGCTTGAGGATGACCTTCCCGAGCCTCTTCCATCCCCTGGTGACGGCCATCGTAGCCCCTATGACGCAACTCTTGACAAGATATAATGCCTGAAAATTAAAAAAATTATGAAGAAGTTGTACAATTGTAAATATTAATAGTTTTGAATTTGAAACTTCAAATTAAAAATACCATGGCTGCGAGAGGTGCGCCGGCGGGGATAATACCGTGGATCCGTCCTCTACGATCCCTCGGCTTCGGTACCCGCTCGTGCAGGTTGTCGGCGATGTATCCCTCAATGAATATGGTGTACGCGCCGTGATCCTGATACCAATCTCTGTAAGGTCTGTACGAATTACAACAAATGTTAGATATTCCAATCAAAAAGCCATAGTTGAAGTTTTGAATTAATCAAATTTCTTACACTGGCGCGACATCCATCTGACGGTCGGGCTCGGCCAATGGGGGATCTGCCTGTCCTGCCTCGAACACGTAATCGGCACGGGTAATCCCCCAGTCCTTGCCTGCAGTGGTCTCCCTGGGATGGTGCAGAGCTCGCCAGACATCCTCGCTGATCGGTGCCGGGGGCGGAGCAAGCTGGCGCATCCCGAACTGTCTCATGACCCGTCCGGGGTAATGGTGCTCGATGATCTATATATATTAATACGTTAGACTGTTTTTATTAAATTAAGTTGATTGTGTAAATAACTAGCATAAAGAAATTACGGTACCTGAAAACATATGAGCGGCACCTCTGCACGCCAGAAACGCTCCTGCTGACGACATCGCTCCGACAATATCTCAAGATATGACGATGTGCGCCATCCACCTCGACCTGGAAGTATAGATTTAATATCGTATATCAAGTCGAACTGGAAAAAATTTAAATAAAAATAAAAATAAAAGTAAACTTACATAATCTTTATAGGGCTTCCAAGTGACAAACTCGACACCATCTCTGAGATGCTCGATCTCCTGTCTCCAGAATGTGATGCCGAGAGACGCGCCATGCCCTGCACCCACCCAAATCTTGGGATAGCAGTACTTGTCGGCAAATGCAGGGCAGTTGTCCGGCTCGGGCTTGCCCCACTGCGGCACATCTGTCTTGCTGGCCAGGACTGGACGGCCAACAATCAGATGTGCGTAGGACCAGTGCTGTAGTAACATGCACGGTCCTATGAAGGTCTTGTTCTTCTTCAGGCAGGCTGTGTTAAGACTCCTTTACAAGAAAACAAAATCATTGTTACTACACTACGATGTATACTATTTGAAAATATTTATAAGAAGGTGTTTCTTACCTATATAGGCATGCCAGCGTGGCACCTCCCCAGTTGAACCTGCCCGCAGTGGACAGGTCGCGCAGAAGCTCGAGGTAACACAGCCGCACCTGATCTCCATGCGAATCCGGAAACAACCGACAGGTGATCATCTCCAAAATATAGGCGCGCAGATATCGGTCAATAACCACCTGTTATAGATTTAAATTAGAACATTACTTACAAGAAAATAAATATAATACTATTTAAATTAAATCTTGTACAAGCAAATACCTGATCTGGTCGATCCGGAAAGACCTGGAATCTCGCCCGCAGCTTTGCCAAGCTGATGCAGCTGGGCGAGACCACAGTCTTCTCACATCTCTTCTTCTCTTTCTGGAGATCCTCGTGCGGAATACCCAATAGCTCCAAGCACAATGCACAAAAATCTCCGTACTCGACGCCCGTGACCGGCTCCCCAATAATAGTCATACCCCACAGGCAACTGACGTCCTATAGGGTGACTGTCATCTCAGCATGGGGGAGATGAAAGCTGTGCGTCTCGGGACGCCATCGCTCAACGAGGCCATAAGATAAACCCTCGTCAGCATTCTCCTCGGCCATCTTGGATATCTGGTACAATCCCATCGAGCGTAAAATCCCCCCGTACGCCGGCTGGTACCGTAGATCTGGCGGTTGTGACGAACCGTAACCGCATCCAAACCCTGCATTTAATTAAATAATCAGATCAAGTTCATTCATCAAAAATTCAGAATGACAAATTTATAAATATGACAAATTTACTTACCCCAGTGGCAGCCTCTAAAATCCGATGCTCCGCATTCGGATACCACAAGAAGTCACTGACCCTGTCGGTGCGACTCCGGATACCCGGAACATCCGCCAATGCTGTCTCGATGTACTGAGACATCTCGTATGGCGTGGCTGTAGGAGCATGCTGTGTACCCCTACTGGAGGATGGTCTACTGGTACTCATGCTGTATTGGATAATTTTTGGTCAAATATGAGAGTTTGGTAAAAGTCCGGTTTAAATTTGGGTACAATCGAATTAAATTTGGGTACAATTCTAATTAAATTTGGGTACAATTCTAATTAAATTTGGGTACAATCTAATTAAATTTGAGTACAATCGAATTAAATTTGGATACAATTCTAATTAAATTTGGGTACAATCGAATTAAATTTGGGTACAATTCTAATTAAATTTGGGTACAATTCTAATTCTAAATCCTAAATTAATATCTAATTCTAAATGCTAAATCTAAACCCTAAACCCTAAATCCTAATCCTAAACCCTAAACCTACACCTAATTACTACTCTACACTAAAAATTAAAACTAGAGAAGAAGAAGAAAACTTACCCGAGGTCGAAGGGATTGAAACTTGAAATGAGATGTTATGAAATCGGAACCCAGCGGCCCCTTATATAGGCTGGGGACCGCTCCGGCATTCTGCGGACCCATATGAGGGTCCGCTCCGGCATTCTGCGGCCGTGTTAGATTTAGAATTGACCAAAAATGATGGTTATTTTATTAATTTATTTTTTAAAAATGGTATAAATAAAAATTTCGGGAGGAACTAGTATCCTCTCCAATATATGTAAAAGTTCTCTTCACTTTACTGTTTGAGATTTACTCTCAGCTGCTTTGAGATTGGAGCTAGCGCAGAGGCAGTATTATTGGGCTTTAAGAGTCGTGCAAAGTTAAAAAGAACGGTCCGGATCCACTAATTTTAAAAGATTTCCTTTTACGGTACCGGAGAGGATGTGAATTCGGTCACAGAGGTGGGCGCTTTTTAACCTCACGCAAGTATTATTGGCGATTGCTGCCACTATTTTCATAAAAAAACAAAAAAAAAACAAGAACTCGTGATTTTTGTCCGTACCTTTTTTTTTTTTTAAACTTGAAAGACAGGAATATACAGACTGTCTATCTCTGACTTTCAAGTTAAAAAAATATATTTGGTAAAAAAAGGGTTAATTCAGAACAATTTACTAAACGTCATCTATCTAATTGTAAGGGGCCACGACTGTGTAACGGGTTGTGTCCGTTTTTTTTTTTTTTGAAGTTACGGGTTGTGTCCGTTTGTTTTAGTCGTGCATGACCGAACAATGGCCTACCAATACAATTTAACGGAGTTAGTCCATATCCAACTCATTTATTTTTTTAACTCTAATTTTGTTTTCTTATTGAATTTAACTTCTATTTTGTATTTTTTCCGTACGTAAATATTTAATATGTTATATATTATACGCATAGGTATCAAAACTTATATAATAAACATCAACACTTATATTATAAATAGAAAAAAAAAATTATTCTCTCAGTATCCACCTATTTTTTACACATTTTCATAGGAATATTTTTTTTCTCCGTTCATTTCCGTTCATATTTACGATCATATGTAAAATAAATTATGAATTTAAAACTATGAACTTTTTGTAGTTGATTTTCTCTTTCAAATGAGATCGATATTGAAGTATTTTTGGGTTCTATTTACTCCGCTATTTTTTTTTTCTTCTTCTTGATATGTAATATATAAAGATTTAATATGCTAGATATAAATATTTGAAGTTTTAGTATTTAGACTTAAATACTTAAGTATAAGTAGGGGTGTCAATGGCTTCCTTTTATCCGTTTAACTGATCCGCACTGTATTCGATAAGACGGGTACGGGTAAGATGTTTTTTCGTAAACTATCGGGTATGGGGAAAAAAATTTCTTTATCTAAACGGGTAAGGATATGGGTAAAGCCTATTCCGTACCCGTTATCCGATCGGGTAATAATAAAATATATATATATATATATATATATTAATGAGCAATGAATAATATCCATTTTCCAACTACTCTTGGTAGTTGTGTTACACTTAATTAACAATTAAAACACGTAAATAAATTCTAGCGAATCCCAATAAAGTTTAGACCTTCGAAACACGTATATATGTGTAAAATGAATGTGTTTTAATGTTTTGTTTAGTAAATAATAAAACTAATTATTATATAAGCATTACCAGTTATATACCCGCTATTGTTTTGTTACCTGACAACCGTAACGGATAATGATAGAGTACGTATAAGATAATTCGTAGCTGGTAAGAGTATGTACAGGTAAGGACAATTTCTAACGGGCACGGGTACATAAATGCCTCCACCTGATCTTTATCGTACCCGTTGACTCCCATAAGTATAAGACTTAAAAGTAAATAGGTTTAAATACTTGATATATTTCTGGTCATGGTGGAAAGCTTAAATCAACGAATTTGTTAATATTTTACACTAGTTAGTCGTCTAGTCTTACTTTTGATATAGAGCATTTATGAAATATTTCATTTCAAATTAGAGTCCAACTACCGCCAGCTGTACAATCTTTATAAAGAGTCGATATATGTCCAGTCTTTAAAAAGACTTAGTACGTTAGGTGTAAATAATTGATATATTACATATCAACACTTGCACGCGTCAGTTTTAAATTCGTTGACAAGTTTCTAAAAAGTGATCCCGATCAAAAGTAGTTAGAGTTGAAATATTTGTAGAAGACTATCATTAGACTCCTAAAATAAATTAGCCTATATTATGTAAACACCGACATCTATGATGACATATCTATAAAAAAAAGGGGGAAGCCAGATTTTCATATTTTCTCTCAAAAAAATTAATCAGACTTTGTTTTCCGAGCATGATTACTTCCACCATGGATGGTTGAGACACCATATATGTCTTACAAATTTTGCAATATATTTCGAAACCTTTCATTTTCATACGAATCAAGTAGACCTTAGATTGTAAAACTTTAGACATATATAGATGTAAAAGAAAGATAATATGTCATTGATACAAAAATTTACTTATTATTGTCTTAATACTATTTTTCAAATAAGACGAAAATTTTAAGATAAAAACTTATAGATGCACTTTAAGTCTTATTTGGAGGTTGAAATTGCAGTTTATTGTTAGAACAAAAAAACTTAGAAGTTGGAATAAGAAATTTAATTTCGAATAAAGTAAAAAAAAAAAAAATTTCATAGTAAATTCAAACATTTTGAATTATTACGAGAAAATAGATAGCACACTTCAAAAATTGTAAGGTACATCTGGATAAATATATGAGGATGAGGAGTCATATTGACAACAAAAAGTCAAATCAAAATGATTTTTCTATGGATGATCTTAATATAATTTTTTTTCATGCCACAACTGCAAATAGAAAAAAGAAAACTTATATTTTATCATTGGAAATAAATAAAAAGTTTTAGTATGAACCCTCTATTATTTAAAAAAAAAAAAGATTTTTGTAGGAATTTAGTTGGTACTTCTAAAAAGAACTTTACACTGTCCGATCTTTGGTCAAAACAAGATAAACTGAATTTATTAAAAATGATTATGTGTATATATTAATAATTTATTAAAAATAATTTATTTAACTCATTAAACTTATCAAATAAACTTAATTTAACTTAGTTATATTATTATAACATGGCACTATGCTTATTTTTTCACATATGCATTTTATATGTGTAAGTAACACATTTATTTAATAAAAAAATAAATTTGAGAATTAATTTTTTTAAATACTAATAACATATTATTTGAAAGAAACGATATTTCAACATAAAATCACTAAATTTAGTTTATGATAACAACTTAATTTCATATATGAATATGCCATACTAATTGAAAAATTACATAAGTAAGAAAAATATATGATATATAAATAATAGAAGAATTAATCAATTTTCAAAGTAAGTAAGAAAAAAAACTATATATAAAAATATTAGATGCATATTTAAACACAAATAAAACTACAATACTTATTATCAGTCACATAAAAAATCAATGTAAAAACATATATTCATTAGAATAAAAAGAAATAAATATAAATAAATGGAAATATATAAACATACAATTAAATAGAAATATACGAAATAATCGAAATAACTGTCGGTTAGTCGGAAAAATCCACAAACAAATCTTTAATTAGTGTATTCATAACATATTAATGAGTATCTTCGAGAAAGAATCTTACTGGTATCATTGAGAAGATTTGAGAGTAGGTCCGATGGGCATCGGACCTACTCTTGGTTCGATGGGTATAATCACCGTTGATTTGCTTTAAGATTCGTGCAGAACACTAAACTTCGTGCGTGTCTGTTTAATTTTCTTGCGCACAAATCTTGAATTAAATCGGACAGTCATAATGTTGAATCTAAAAGTAGATCCGATGGGCATCGGCCCTTCTCCGTATTACCGAGTAATAAGAGAAACGTATTGCCGAGTAATAAGAGAAGAAGAAAGAAAACATACTAATAGTAATAGGTAGCCAGGTAGGTGTGATGTTCGTGTAGAGTAGGAAAGGACAAAAGAGATGGACTCTAATACTAATATTTTAATACTTATACGGATAAAGTGAGAATTAATCAATTAAATCAAGGTTAATATTTATTGATTTCAGACAAGGAAATACGCAATAAAATTTTCCAGGGATGCCTTCTTATTATAATTTTCTTTTAAAAGTCCTAAATACTTAAAGTGACGAGTGCGAAAACTGACACATCTGACAATTCTCATCTACTCCACTCTCCTTACCACTCCACTAAATCCTTAAAATATTCGGATAAAAGCAAATGGCAGTAGATCGAAACCCCAACAACAGCCCGCCACTACCGCCTCCATGGAGCCTTCTAGAAGGCAAGGTTGTGATGGTCACCGGGGCCTCCGCCGGCATCGGCCGTGAGCTCTGCCTCGATCTTGCTCGCGCTGGTTGTTTTGTAGTTGCCGCCGCTAGACAGACTGATCGTCTCCAGTCACTCTGCGACGAGATCAACGGTGCTGGTTCCGCCACGTCAGATCTCCGATCGGTGCATGTCCAGCTGGATGTGAGTGGGAGTGAGTTAGAGATAGAGGCTGCGGTGAAAACAGCTTGGGATGCTTTTGGTCGGATTGATGCTTTGGTTAATAACGCTGGGATTAGAGGTGTGCCATTTTCTCCTAATTTGTTTCAGTTAATTATTTGGTTACTGATTGATAACTGCTGGTTAATTTTCGAGATCGTACTCTCTCCGTTGGAGTTGGAATGACAACAACAAAGAATCGGAATTAACAAACTGGGAGCTTCAACAAAGTGGAACTTGTTGAATTGCAGGTTCTTATTGGTCTATGATCCCAATCCAAAATCAAAAGGACAAGAATTTAAGTCTACTTCTTGTATTTAATATCTACGAATCAATGATTAACATCCTAGTACGGTCAGTACTTGTTGGTACTCTTACATTATAGTTGTTCTTATTCCAGTTCGATTCCGTTTCTTATATCTTTTGTTTATTCTTCAGGCTTCTCTTTTTTTTAGCTGCATAATTCAGTATCAATTCTGCTAATTGATCATAAAACATAAAAGTTCTTGGCAATCAAGATCCTAAAACTAAAAGAGCTTTGGGGAATGGTTGTGGTGTGCAATTTGAATATCTATGTTGCACATATATACAGGTTGTATCAGTGTCAGATTCAGATATGTATCCTATACAGATATGACTCCAATATGCGTGCAATACATATCTGATACGCAACATTGCACATCTCATTTTTTTAAAGAAAAAATAATCTTTCAAGATACAACCTGGATATGTACGTTATGCTCAGGATATGCATATCCGAATCAAAATCCTGCCACACTTAGGCTTTAATAAGCTTCATGGTTCCAACAATAGATTGTTTCTTTAATGTGGGATATAATCGAGAGTTCGGATGGACTGAACTCCATTGCGACATGATTTGTTCACATATGTTTTTCTAATGTTTTTGTAAATTTGTTTTTTCACTGCTCCTAATATTATTACAAAGAAATCAACAACAACAACAACCAAGACTTTAGTCCCAAACAAGTTGGGGTAGGCTAAAAATGAAACTCAATCGTAGTCACAAGGTGAAGTAGATAGTAATAAAATAATAATAAAAATAATAATAGTAGTAGTACTACTAATAGTAATAATGGTACCACTAATAATAGTAATAATACTAATAATATACTAACTATATTATGCCTAAACCCTAAACCCTAAGCTCTATGATTACAAAGGAATCAACCCTCTAGTATTTTAGAATAATTCTATCATATTTTATATCATATTTTAAGTTTTCTAAGTTGTATAGTCTCATTTATTCAGACAAAGAATGAAATTAATATTTAAAAAAAATACTTGTCAAAGATACAATAAGTTTGATCAATAGATAATGATTTATTTATTTTAATGATTATCGTGACAAGTATATCTTAATATTTTGAAAAATTGCTTGTTGTTGCATCCTTATTGTATTGGATGTGATACTCGTATTCTTATTCATGCAACATGCTCGAACTTAAACCTATTTATGTATCTAATGAGCTATAATTTTTTCTAGGTGGGGTGCATTCGGTACTAGAATGGTCAGAAGATGAATGGAGCAGCATTGTCAGAACAAACCTGACAGGACTATGGCTGGTAACGAAGCATGTTTGCATACAGATGCGTTGTGCTAATCTCAAAGGTTCTATAATTAACATTTCATCTATTGGCGGTGTCAATCGGGGGCACTTACCGGGTGGTCTCCCTTATATTGCTTCCAAAAGTGCTGTAAATTTCTCTACAAAGGTAATTCCAATGTTTTATTTTATGAAAGTGTAAAGTATGAAATTGGCTCAAACTATAGCATATTTTTTGGTTGGGTCCCGGGCATTTAGTTTTTGTTCAAATGGATTTCATTCTGCGAGTTAAATGTTGCAACACTAGCACAATTTAGGTCTCAAAATGTATCCTGCTGAAAGATATGCAACTTCTGTAACCTGGGCTTTGCACTTGAACCATATAAATAGAAGAATTAATTGAAGTAAAGTAAACCTTTAGTCAAAACCTCAGTGAATTGGTAGTGGTTACCAAGCCGAGTTTGGATCTCCTAAAGTAACCCAATTTTTGAGTTTCGATCCGGACCGTCAGATTCGAATTGGGCCGTCAGATTAAAGGGGTCCCGTGCGCTCCACCTCGGACCGGATTGTCCCGGATTCGAATCGGACAGTCTGGATCTAAACTAAAAAATTGGGTTACTTTAGGGATCTGGACCCTACCAAGCCCGGGTGAAAAACCTTTGATGGATTTTTAAGTGAGAAGGGTTCAATGCGTCGTGCCTCATATCCTATATCTTCATTTTCAAAGTTTAAACTGCCGATCCGAACCGCTCAACTAAAATATGCTTGGAGACCAAATTTGTTTTTTTTGGAATTTTTTCACTATTTTGTTCGAGAGGTACAAAATCACTGATTTTGGATGGCCGAGAAACAACAATTTTGCACCTGTCTTAAAAAATAGTAAAAAAAGTTCGAACAAATATAAAATTTGGTATCAAGGCATATTTTAATATGGATATCATGGTGAGCGGTTCGGATCGACAGTTTGAATTTTGAATATGAAGATAATAGAATGTGAGGTATGAAAAACATGAGATATTGGAACCCTCCTCTTCTTAAGTTAGCATTATGTCATAGACTCTGGCAAATGCCTAAGTGCTGGTTTTAGAAATTCTTGGGTTTGAGTAATATTGTCTCCCTATATTGCTCCCATAAGCGCCTTAATTGTTGTGTCAAAGTAATCTTCCATTAGCTTTTAAATAGTATTAAAGTTCTGTCCAAGTTATCATTCTAGTCTTCAAGTTTCTTGACCAGTACCACTACATTCCAAACTACTGTTAGCATGAAATAATGTTTCTTTCCAGAACACCACAATTATTATCTATTTACTATAAAGAATTGCCAAAAATAAAATTAGATCAAACTATAATAGGCTCAAGTTGCCTGTAATTATAATATTACCTTATAATCAAGTTTTTGGGGCAATGAATTTAATGAACTTGGAATTAACATCTAAATCTGGTTGGTGTTTCTACCACAGCCTCAAACATATTGCATGTTGCAAAGATAAGAAATTCTTTTTTTTTAAAGAGTAAATTACTGGGTATTTACTCACCAAAAGCTCACAAAAGCTCCTCAATAAATTGCATTTTATCTGTGTAGGTCATGGCACTAGAGTTGGGAGAGTACAAAATACGGGTTAATGCTATTGCACCAGGCGTGTTTAAGTCTCAGATAACGGCTAACCTGATTGAAAAGAAATGGTTCAAGACTGTTACTAGCAAGACCGTGCCTTTAAAAACCCGTGGAACATCTGACCCAGCATTGACCTCGTTGGTGCGTTACCTGATCCATGAATCGTCAGAGTATGTTACAGGAAATATTTTTATAATAGATGCTGGTGCTACCTTACCTGGTGTACCGATTTACTCTTCTCTCTAATATCGTCTGGACCAGAGGAGGTAAAATTATAGGATTTTGACCTAAGTAAATAAGTTATTTATGGGGTGTGTTTGGAAGATTCAAGAATAGAGCTAACTTTGGGTTAGCTCCACTATTCTCAAACTTTAATGATTCATACATAAATTAGCAAATTGGGTTAGTTCAAAAAATAGCTATTCTACTAATCCATAGAAATGGTGAGTTAGCAAGAATAGAGCTAGTGGGGTTAGTGATATTAATAAAATATTTGATTCCTCTCAATTGGAGTTAGTTTAAATTAAAGAGAATTAAAACATCACGTAAGGGAGTGAGTGAGACTGAGCCAAAATACTTGATATTAATTTTTCAGACATCATTCGGTGCTATATGGAAAAAAAAAATTGATAGAATTTATTAGATACAAACACTTGATACATGAACTATTCACACTTGCATGGCGAAGTATGAATACTTACAATACTTGTTATTAATACCATATGGAAAAATAAATTGATATAATTTGTTATATACAAACACTTGATTGATGAACTTGTCACACTTGCATGACGAGATATGAATACTTGCAATACTTAATATTAATACTTTCAGACATTATCCAGTGTCATATGAAAAAAAAAAATTGATAAAATTTGTTAGATACAAAACACTTGATACATAAATTATTCTCACTTGCATGAAGATGTATGAATATTTGCTCGATGAGATATGAATACTTACATGACGAGGTATGAATACTTAAGCAATGGACAACTCGAAAGTATGTCATTATGGATCTCATTTGAAAGAGAAAATTGCATAGAAGACGTCGTGGTTTTAGATTCGCAAAATTCTTCACATATCGTCAGAATTTATTAGATACAAACACTTGATACATTAAACTATTTACACATGAATGACGATGTATGAATACTTGTAATACTTGATATTAATACTTTCAAATGTCATCCAGTGTTATATGAATTTTTTTTTTATATAGAATTTGTTAGATACAAATACTTGACACATGAACTATTCACACTTATATAACGAGGTATAAATACTTGTAATATTTGATATTAATACTTTTAGACGTCATTTAGTGTCATATGGAAAAAAAAAATTAAAATTTGATAACATCTATTAGATACAAACACTTGATACATGAACTATTCACACTTGCATGACGAAGTATGAATACTTTTAATACTTGATATTAATACTTTCAAACGTTATCCAATGCCACAAGGAAACAAAATTGATAGAATCTGTTAGATACAAACATTTGATACGTGAACTATTCACACTTGCATGATGAAACATGAATACTTGCAATACTTGATGTTAATACTTTTTTAGACATCGAATGTCATATGGAAAAAAATTTAATAGAATTTGTTAGATACAAACACTTGATACATGAACTATTCACACTTGCATGACGAAGTATGAATACTTTCAATACTTGATATTAATACTTTCAAACGTTATCCAGTAACATATGGAAAAAAAAATTGATAGAATCTGTTAGATACAAACGTGTATGAATGAATACTTGATATCTTAGGTATGAATACTTCAACGTATATGTATGAATACTTGATATCTTATTTATGAATACTTCAACGTATATGTATGAATACCTCAATAAAGTATGTTTTGTTTTTAAATGTTGTTTTTGTTTGTAACTTTTCAATTACTTGATCTGTAAAATTTGATAAATTATTTTTGTTTCGAGAGTGAAACATGTGGCAACTATTTTTTATTTTCAAAAAATAAAATTGAACTAGAAAGCAATAAAGCAATGTTCAGTACTATTCAGTTGCTCTTGTAAAATTAATCGAGGTATGCACATATGTTTGTAATACTCTTGATATATGAAATATTTACATTTACACGATGAGGTATGAATACTTACATGACGAGGTATGAATACTTGTGCAACGGACAATTCGAAAGTATGTCATCATGGATCTCATTTGAAAGAGAAAATTATGTAGAAGCGGTTCGTGGTTTTAGATTTGTAAAATTCTTCACAAATTGTCAGAATATTGGTTATATTGAATGGAGAAAAAAAAAACCACCTCTAAAAACGTATAAAAGATGGGTGAGTGATGTACTTGATATCTTAAGTATGAATACTTGATTTATTATATATGAATACTTCCACGCGTCAGTTGTAAAATCTTTCAAATATTAGGCTGTTCCTCGAATAGTAAGTGGTTCCTCAAGTAGTTAGTAGTTACTCAAGTAGTTAATGACGGTAGAAAAAAATGAGAGAAGGTTACAGCTAACTAGGTGCTCCCTTTAAATTAATATCACTACTAATTAAATATCAACATTTATTATAAAATCCGAATTAATGTATGAAAACAGAAAAAAAAAATATTACCATATCGAAGAGAAGAAGACCAGGTGAACCAGAGAGGTCAACAATTCGGATCCTAACTCAAATTTGGAGTTTGGATCCGAACCGTTTGATCTGCTGAATATTAAGAAAACTTCCAATTCGAATCGACTTGGTCCTGATCGGACCGTCTGATTCACAATTCAAAAGTCTGGATTACTTTAGGGGGAATCAAACTGTAATGCACTAAATTTCAATGGAGTTTTAATTGCTGAATTTTTTTTTTTTTTTTTTTTGCAAGAGAAATGAGAAGAAAGGGATAAAATAGGAAATTTTGGGTTAAAATGCACAATTAGAAAGAAATAGGGTTTTTAGGTTCTGTTACAATGATGATGCTCCAAATGCAAAAAAAATGAAGATACATTTATACCAGCACGGCTGGAATTTGAGAATTAAACTAAAGCAAATAAAACAAAAATTGGATTTTGGCTGATTGCCTGCTATTCTCTGAGATTCCTTCATCACATCAGCCTGGTCCCCTCAAGCTGCCATTCCTCTAGTATGCTCTCCACTCTCATCTTCTCTTGTCTTTGGTATCTCCTGAGTGGAGTCTACTGTTCCTTCGGTAATGGAGAGCAAGGTTCAGTAGTGGTGTTGGTCCCAGTTACTGCAACTATCTCCCTTCTCTACAGCAGAAATAGTGAGTCTACCATAGTGGGACCCTTCCTTCAGCAACTCTTTCGTTTCCTTTTCTATTCTTTCACTTAACTGTGGCCCATCTACCTTAAGAATTTGGGCTTTACCCTTCTCAGGCCCAATGTTCAATTCAACAGCTTCCTTCTTCTTCTTTTCCACAGTAGCTCCAACAGCTACTCCCAATTCAAATAATAGCGGTGCTGACACTCCCCCTTCCTTCAAATCCGACTTGACCCCAAGGAGGAATTCAGGAAACTGAGTACGGATGGTCTCAGCATCTTCCCACGTGGCATCTTCATCATTCAGATTCGACCATCTCACGAGAATTTGAGGTATGCCCACCCTTCCTTTCTTCTTTAACCTTCTGTCTATAATAGCAATCGGTTCAATTCTGATTTTAGACTCCGGACCCATGAGGGGTAAATTGGGCATCAATGGTACTCCTTTGTTCAAACTCTTCTTCAATTGGGATACATGAAAGGTGGGATGTATTTGGGATCCTTGGGGTAAATTCAATTAGTAAGCCACTGTACCGAATTTCTTCAGAACTTCATAGGGACCATAGTATTTGGGTTTCAGTTTCTGTTGCTTGTCTCCATTCTTCATTGTTATTTGTCTGTAAGGTTGTAACCTGAGATATACCCAGTCTCCTACATGAAAGCTTCTCTCTGACCTCTTCTTGTCAGCATTCTTTTTCATCCTCTCTTGTGCTCTTCTTAGCTGCTCCTTCAAAATTTGCAATGTGGTTTGTCTCTCCCTTAATACGTCATTTACTGCTTCATTCATACTCTTTGGCATGTTGCCCATAGGTAGATGAGGAGGTGGGTACCCATACAGGGCCTCGAAGGGAGTGGATTTGAGAGAGGTGTGGTAATTAGTGTTGTACCAGAATTCTGCCAAAGACAACCATTTTGCCCACATTTTCGGTTGTTGAAATACCATGCACCTCAAATATGCCTCTATGCACTGGTTCACCCTTTCGGTTTGACCATCTGTTTGTGGATGGTAAGCTGTACTATACTTCAATTGAATCCCCAATTTTGCCATAATCTCTTTCCAAAAGTTACTAGTGAATATAGGGTCTCTATCACTAATAATCCTTTTAGGTAGCCCATGTAATTTGTACACATGATTAAGGAACACCAAGGCAACATCACTGGCTTTAAAGGGGTGAGTTAATGGCATGAAATGTGCATATCTCGTCAATTTATCCACCACAACAAAAATAACTTCTTTCCCTTCACTTTTTGGCAACCCTACTATGAAATCCATAGTTACCACTTCCCATGCACCATCTGGTATGGGTATAGGCTCTAACAGTCCCGGACTAGCTACATGTTCCCCTTTGTTCAACTGACAGATATCACATTTTTGCACATGCCCTATCACATCTTGCTTTAGGCCTTGCATAAAACAACTTCTTCATTCTTTGATATGTACCAAGTATCCCAGAGTGTCCCCTTATGCTAGAGTCATGTACTGCTTGAATCATTCTCACCCTCCAATCACTGTGACTCCCCACATATAACCTCCCTTTCTTTCTAAGAACACCTTCATGGACAGAGATTTTAGAGTTAGAAAGAGTACCTTCTTTTTCTTGTTGTAACATGGTCTGAGCCCATTTATCCTCTTGATAGCTCTCCTTCAGTTCTTCTATCCAGCTAGGTATGATTTCTGACACAGCATTTAACAACCCTTCTTTTGAGTTATCTTCTCTTCTTGATAATGCATCAGCTGCTTGATTTTCAACTCCCTTTTTGTACAGCACTGAGTAATCCAACCCCAACAACTTGCAGAGACCCTTGTGTTGTAAAGTGTGTGTGAGTCTTTGCTCTAGTAAGTATTTTAAACTCATGTGATCAGTTTTAATCACAAAGGGAGCCCCTTGCAAATAGTGTCTCCATTTTTGTACAGCAGTAAGCAAAGTCAGGAATTCTTTTTCATAGGTTGACAATCCTTGGTTTCTGATCCCTAATGCTTTACTCAAATAAGCTATTGGCCTCTTGCCTTGCATCAGAACTGCACCCATGCCTTTGTCACTAGCATCAGTCTCAAGAATGAAGGGTTTAGAAAAATCCGGCATAGCCAATACTGGAGCTGAGCACATGGCCTTTTTCAGAGTATCAAATGCTTGTTCGGCCTCAGTGTTCCAGCTGAAAGCATTCTTCTTGAGTTGATTGGTTAAAGGCTTGCTAATTACCCCATAATTCTTGATGTATTTTCTGTAGTAGCCCATTAACCCTAGAAATCCTCTTAACTGCTTCACAGTTTTAGGTTTTGGCCAAGATTTCATAGCTTCAATCTTTTGGGGATCTGTTGCAACACCATCCTTGGATATAATATGCCCTAAATATTCAACTGACCTTGCTCCAAATGAACACTTGCTCCTTTTTGCAAACATTTGGTTCTCCCTCAGCACCTGTAGGACCTTGTGCACATGTTCTTGATGGGTAGTAAGATCAGAACTGTAAATAAGGATGTCATCAAAGAACACCAACACAAATTTTCTCAGATAAGGCTTGAATAGTTGGTTCATGACAGCTTGGAAGGTGGCTGGGGCATTAGTCAAACCAAATGGCATGACCACATACTCAAAGTGGCCTTGGTGTGTTCTAAAGGCAGTTTTATCAATATTTCTTCTTTCATTCTAATTTGGTGGTAACCCGCCCTTAAATCAATCTTAGAAAAGAATTCAGCCCCATTGAGTTCATCTAACAAGTCGTCTATAATGGGTATGGGATATTTATTCTTAACTGTCTGTGCATTCAGCTGTCTATAATCCACACATAATCTCCAACTTCCATCCTTCTTCTTCACTAGCAATGCTGGTGAGGCATAGGGGCTAGTAGAGGGTTGTATGATTGAGGTTTTAAGGAGTTCTTCAATAATTTTCTCCATTTCAACTTTCTGAAAGTATGAGTACCTATAGGGTCTGAGGTTGATTGGTTTGGCATCAGGTAAGAGTGTAATTTGGTGGTCACAAGACCTCTTGGGTGGTAACCCTTGTGGGCTTTCAAAAACATCATCATACTGCTCTAGCACTTGCGCAATTTCTGGAGGTACTTCTTTTGTCTTTGGATTTTCAACTTGTACCAGCATGACATGAGCAACTATCAGCTCACTGCCCTCTCTAACTTCTTTTTCTAATTCAATAGATTGACACATTTTTACTACAGCCTCCTCCTCTTGTACTTGTAATTTCACTATTTTTCCTTCCACATCAAATGAGACCCATCTATTAACCCAATCAATGGTCATTGGCCCAAACTGTCTTAGCCAATCTAGACCTAAAATCATATCATAACCTGTGATACTGAGTAACCTAAGCTCGCCTCCAAACTCTTGCCCTTGAATTATAAATTTGAGGTTTGTGCATTTGGAATCAGTCACCATCTTTTCTCCATTAGCCACCATCACAATCATAGGTAGAGTTTTCGTAATTTTGCATCTAACTCCTTGTAAAACTGTAGGGTCTATGAAACTGTGAGTGCTCCCGCTATCTATGAGTGCATAAACTGGTCTATCACCGATCATGCCCTTGAATCTCATGGTTTTCAGGTTGGGGTTATTGGATGTGGCATGCATATTCACCAAAGCTTCTTCAGTGTTTTCAGGTTGTTCAGGTAATAGGTATGTGGGATCTCCTTCTACCTCTTTCTCCTCCTCCATTTCTTCCTCAACTCCTAATATCATATGCACTTTCACCTTGCATTGATGTCCAGGGTAGTATTTGTCCCCACATTTAAAGCATAAACCCAAGGCTCTCCTTTGTTCAATGAGGGTATTTTTAGAATTATTGGGTGGTGGGTTTGAATGAGTTGGATAAGATTTGAACTTCTCAGCCAGTACCTTAACTGAATTCGATCCTCCTATAGCAGTACTCTTCCCTGAATTTCTCCACTTCTTAAACTGCTGCTCACAAGCACTCTCCATGTGCAAAGAGTACTCAAATGCCTCAGCTAAAGTCTCAGGTTTAAAAGCTAACACAAATGGTTTTATATCTTCTTTCAACCCTCCAATATACCCTTCTATGTAAACGGATTCTGGAAAATGCCTATCATCCAAAAGCAAGTGCGATTTGGCCTTCTCAAATGCATCCATGTACTCTTCTACTGTGCTTACTTGATGTACTCTTTTAAACTCCTCTACTGCACTCTTACCACTTCTCTTCTGAAACCTTCTCTTCACCAGTTCAGTGAGTTCAATCCAACTGGGTGATTCATTTTCCATTATATAACCCCCCAACCATTCATCAGCCCTACCCACAAAATGGAGTGAAGCATATTGGGTTTTCAGCCTATCTGGTACTTGGTGGAGTTCAAAATAATACCTGCACTTTCTGACCCATTCTATCGGGTTGTCACCATTGAAAGATGGAAAATCGGCCTTGGGAACTTGAATCCTAAAATCTCTTCTATTCTGATCCAACTCATCAGAATTTTCTGTCCTGTTGGACAGATTTACCCCTCTTCTTGCTCCTGGTGCAGTAAGCACCCCTTGAGGAGGGGTTACCTCTTCTTCACTATTCAGCCCCTTCCCATTATGATCTTTGATGAGTTTGGCGTACTTCGCTTCCAATCGATTCAACCTCTCATCCAGTTCCTCATTCACTGCTTGGGTGACTTGGTTTTTCACGGTCGTCAAGTTGCTGATGATGGTACTAACAATCAGGTCTTGCATATCAGCCTCTCTTCTTTGCTGTCTTTCACCCTCTTCTTCCATTTTTCTTTGGATCTCACTCTGAAATTTACAGAACTGTTGTTTGAGATCATCCAAGGCTTGGTCGCCCGCATTTGACCCTTTCGATTTAGGCATGGTACTACTGAGTGTTGGAATAAGGATATTGCAAGGCTAAGGTGATAACATCAGAAACTTCTATCAAAACGAGCTCCCAGCTGAAATCGGTGCTCTGATACCAATTGTAATGCACTAAATTTCAATGGAGTTTTAATTGCTGAATTTTTTTTTTTTTTTTTTTTTGCAAGAGAAATGAGAAGAAAGGGATAAAATAGAAAATTTTGGGTTAAAATGCACAATAAGAAAGAAATAGGGTTTTTAGGTTCTGTTACAATGATGATGCTCCAAATGCAAAAAAAATGAAGATACATTTATACCAGCACGGCTGGAATTTGAGAATTAAACTAAAGCAAATAAAACAAAAATTGGATATTTGGCTGATTGCCTGCTATTCTCTGAGATTCCTTCATCACATCAGCCTGGTCCCCTCAAGCTGCCATTCCTCCAGTATGCTCTCCACTCTCATCTTCTCTTGTCTTTGGTATCTCCTGAGTGGAGTCTACTGTTCCTTCGGTAATGGAGAGCAACGTCCAGTAGTGGTGTTGGTCCCAGTTACTGCAACTATCTCCCTTCTTTACAGCAGAAATAGTGAGTCTACCATAGTGGGACCCTTCCTTCAGCAACTCTTGCGTTTCCTTTTCTATTCTTTCACTTAACTGTGGCCCATCTACCTTAAGAATTTGGGCTTTACCCTTCTCAGGCCCAATGTTCAATTCAACAGCTTCTTTCTTCTTCTTTTCCACAGTAGCTCCAACAGCTACTCCCAATTCAAATAATAGCGGTGCTGACACAAACATCCGGACCTAAGCTTAGTGAGGTCCTTTGACAAGAGGAAATTAAGCCTCTTCAAGTTTCCTTATATTTTCTTAGTTGTTTGATTTATCGAATATTGGTTTCTTAGCGATGATTAAGATTACCTCTTTTAGTCTTTTTTTGTCGAATTTTAATTTTCTGACTGAGTCTTAAGAAACCTCCATAAATTTTAATTTTCTGACTGAATCTTAAAATACCTCTATCTATGAATTAAGTCTCCATAACTTTTATCCATTGTCTAGGACAACTAAAAATGAACTTGCATATTAAGATTTAATCCTTGTGTTGCTATATAAAATGTCGAATCTTATATGTCCTGTCTGTAATGAAATTGGGGCGGAAATTTTGGTCCTTGTCCTGAGCTACCCACAAATTTTGTCCGTTTATTAAATCTGTATTTGCTGTTTTTATCCTTAATGATTTTTTTTCTCGTATCGGTCTGTCCGATTTTACCGAAAAGCTCTGGATTTACGAGAGCAAATTGGATCCGATGGGTTTCGTGACCGTCCGATCTGCTTTAAAATTCGTGCTCACGAATTTTAAACAAACTCGAAAATTACGGGCGCAAATCTTAAAGCAAATCGGACGGTCATAGAACCCATCGAACTCAAGTCCGATGGATATCGGATTCGCCTCTGCTGCTCTTCCGAGAGAAGAGCAGGACCCTGCTCTTCCGATCTCAACCATTCAAAAATTTCTATTCACGTATCTCAATAAAAGAACTCTTTCATGTACAGATCACAATAATTTTGAATAATTGAAATCAGAAGAGCAGAATCATGCTCTTCTCTCGGAAGAGCAGCAGAAGTGGATCCATGGACATCGGACCCAAATTGAACTCCTGAATTTACACAGTGATATATCAGAGCCTTTTAATTTTTATAATTACGAAAAGATAACCTTTATTGTCAGAGCAGCTTTAATAATGATCTCACAATAAATTTTAGACATCTCCATGACTCTGTCCCTGTAAGTCACCCCCTTTCAATTTAGAGGAGGGTTCAAATGCCTCCATTTTTCATGCCTCCACCATGCCTCCATTTTTAAAAACTTTAATAACTCAAAATTTAAAACTTAAAAATCAAAATAAAACCGTTGGATATGATCTACATTATTTTATCTATACATGTGTAAAAAATTATGACATTTCAATTTTATTTTAGTTGTCATCAAGAGCTTGTAAAAAACGTACTAATGTGGATAATTTCTAGACGTTGATTTTTCAACTTATTGATTCACATAAAAACAAAATCAAAATGTGATAATTTTTTATGAGCACATAGATAAAATGATGTAGATCATATCCAACGGTTTTATTTTGACTTTTTAAGTTTTAAAATTTGAGTTATTAAAGTTTTAAAAAATGGAGGCATGGTGGAGGCACAAAAAATGGAGGCATTTGAACCCTCCTCTTCAAGATTTATATGACATTTAATATTGGATTATTTTGTACCTCTTAATTGATAGTTGCAAATGCTGATGTGATTGTTTTAACTAAATTACGACTAAGCAAACTTAAAATAATAGTAATTCTCTATACAATTAATATTTTAATTATTATATCAGTATTTGTAATTTAGAATAAAATACTCTCGTTGGAGCTTTTAATTCGGAACATGTTAGATTGTTAAAAGCATCCTATAAAAATACAAAAACCGAATTGTTATTTTTCCACCCATCATTTTTTTATTATTTTATGAATTTAATAGTTATAGAATAAGAGTGTTTGGAGAAAAAAAAAATCCAAAAAGGAGGTCAAAGAATATTAATGTTCAACTATTTAGAACAGTGATAATATTGTTTGATAAATCTATCGTTGGAATAATAATACGGTGAATAGTATTTAATGAAAAGCTAACAAAATTAAAGAAATGATCGTAGATAGGGTTAGGTATCCTAACAAACTTCAAATTAAAATGAGCAGCATAAATATCAAACTTTAGAAACTGAATTTTACATAATGCATCATAAAGATGGAGAATAAATATCAACATTTTTAATGATAACATTTTTGTATTTTTGTATCAAACTTCATTTTTACATAATTTATATATTTTTTGTTTTGTGTGCAAGCACATCAAGGAACTGGTGTGGTCAATGCTGGAGAAGGATAACATTTGTGGTTTCAGTGCAGATATTCCGACAAGAGCCAAACTGTAACACAGTGGCTCCATGACTCCATGTGCATTGCCACGTTCCTGGGTCAGCCTCTCTGATTTTTATGTACAATCTCATCAGCTTTTCTGTATTTTCTTGAATAAACATAATCATCCATTCATAGTTTCATTCATCCATCCACATTATAAGTTGGCACCATAACCAACATTTTCTGTACCAACCTTCTCAATGGCACACTACCATCTCTTCCTTGCTTGTCTCTTCCTAGTTCTACTAGTTTCCCCCTCACTAGCCTCCCAATGCAACAGTGGTGACCTAAAAGCACTTCTCAGTATCAAACAATCACTTGGCAACCCTAGTATCCTCTCCTCATGGGTCCCATCCACCAGCTGCTGCACCTGGACCCACCTCCAGTGCGACCGTGCCGGTCGAGTCAACAGCCTTACCATCCGAGATTCCAACCTCGCAGCCACTATCCCTTCATCTGTCACC
Source organism: Carex parvula (assembly GCA_025461045.1). Lineage (NCBI taxonomy): Eukaryota > Viridiplantae > Streptophyta > Magnoliopsida > Poales > Cyperaceae > Carex > Carex parvula. Next base: position 219,688 of record JAJGRW010000144.1, read on the forward strand.
GATCTAACAGCCCTCATCAGCTTGGCCTTTATCGACTTGACGGGTTTAACAGGTCCCATTCCAGCATCCATTTTCGCAATAAAAACCTTACAGCAACTCACTATACTCCGAACCTCGGTTTCAGCTTTCTCAGGTCCAATACCTGATTCAATCTGTCAGCAGAGCCAACTTGACACGTTAGACTTGTCATCTAACAAGCTCACGGGATCCATACCGGTAACACTGAGCAAATTACCCAAATTGCGATTCTTGGATCTGAGTCACAACCAGCTCACTGGATCCATACCATCCGGTCTGGTACATGGGAATTTCGCCTTCCTTATACTCTCTCACAACCTTTTAACGGGTCGGATCCCACTGGATTACGGATCTGCCAACATTGACTCCATCAATTTGTCTCATAACCGATTGATTGGTGATGCATCATTTCTGTTCGGTGCGCAAAAGCCGACGACTGAGATTTATCTTGCATGGAACCGGCTGGAATTCGATATAAGCAATGTGGTTTTCCCGAAGGGGCTAACGGATCTGGATCTGAGCCACAACCAGATCAGCGGGCGCGTGCCGGCTTCAATTAGGGACTTGGCAAAGGTACACAAGTTGGACCTGAGCTACAACAAGTTGTGCGGTCAGATCCCGAGTGGCGGCGTGAATACACACTTGAGTGTGGCTGCATTCGGCCACAACAAGTGTCTGTGTGGCGCGCCACTATCTCCATGCCACAAAAATTAAACTGTAATACTAAGAAGGTGGCGAGTGTTCAGCTACAACATGAGCAATAGTTTCATGTCAATGAAACAAGGAAATATATGAGTAATAGTTTTGGTATTGTAATTTATGTTTGCTTTCTGCATTCTGTTTTTTGAGGATGCTTAATTTTTGTTCTCGGAAACCAGAGTGTGAATCCATGTACGATGTAATTGTGCCCGAATTATCTTATTTTATGCATTTAATAGAGAGCTAATACTCCTGCCTATTGGATGATCAATAGTTATTTAGATTGAACAATTCGTTCTCTGTACGGACGATGAAATGTTTGGGCCTTACTAATTGACATGATTTTGTAGCCCTAGGCCTGTTGAGAAAAATCACTAAAGATTGGGCCTTTCTTTGTTGTTCCCTTGAGCAAAAAATGAACCTTAAAATAAGGTCTGCGATATTAACGGGCCGGGCCTTCTTCACCGAGTCTTTAATCTTGCTTCAATAGGAATCAATGATTTTTAAAAAGTGCTTGCCACTAAACAACTAGCACAAGAGGGGTCATGCGTGCAGTAAAATCATCTTCTATTTACATCACCAAATTGTTAAAATTGATAAATTAGATACATGCTTATAAGTTATACAAGTTATAACAGTGAATTTTGCCTTCAGAGCATCTCCAACCCAGCAATCCGTAAAAAAATTAAAACAGCTGTAAAACACTATTTAAAATTAAGTTCCTTTAATTTCTTAACCTCTCCATCTCAGAAATTGGATCAGAGCCAATAAGAAAGAGAACAAAGAAGTCAGAGCCAATAGAAAATAGAGAGAATATTAGCACGTCCAAAAGAAATCATTTGCTTTATAAGCAAATTTCTTTTTTTTAGCAATTGACTTACAACCCAACAATTATATTAACAATTAACACATCAGATTAGCAATTTAAAAACAATTACCATTGTAGATGCTGTTAGCTTAACACATGCTTGTGGGGGCCGAAAAATCGGATTTTGTGGGTAGACTATTTCAGCCAACTAGCCTTGACCCGGCTATAATCTATTTTCTAATGAAAAATAATTAAAAATGATTCTGCAATGTTTGCTTTGTAGCATTTATCACCAATCTCATTGACTCTCTGCCATGTAATATTTCACCGACCCCATCTAATTGTGAAAAATATTGATTTATTACTTCTGCCTGCTCTAATCAATAAGATATTTGATATTTATCTTTCTTCTTTTTATTCTTCCTTTTCTACTTCTTTTGTTGCTGAAAGTTTTTCCCATCAGATGAATTTTCTTTTTACTTATATGGACTTTTTCCGTAAACAAAAATAAGGATGACAGATATAGACTTAGGGCGGCTGTTTGGCAATATGAAAATTTTTTGGGGAAATTTTAAAATATAGGTGTTCAGCAAATGCATAGGAAATTTGTTACGATGTTAGTTTATTTTTTTCTTTTTATAGATGTAATACTAAAATTAAACTATATCAAGTGTATTGATACTAATCACTAATTATGATCAATATAATTATACATATCATATTCTTAAAAAATTTAAATGAGTGAATTGATTATACACTGCAAAGTGATATCAGAGTGAACTAAGTGATATCAGAGTGAAATGACCACACACTGCAAAGTGATAAATTAGTGAATTGACCACACACTGAAAAGTGATATCAGAGTAAACTGACCACACACTGCGAAGTGAATTGACAACACACTGAAAAGTGATATCAGAGTGACTTGACCACACACTGAAAAGTGACAAAGGAGTGATCATGACTACTTTCATTTAAAAAATATTGAAATTGTTTATATATAGAGCTAATGCAGCAAATGCTACTTCATCTCTTTTATAGCAAAGTAATGGATCATTATCTTCAATGGAAAATGAATAATACTGATGAGGACTATACAAATCTCATCATCATTATTCCACATATAGAGAGAGACATAAAATCTCATCATGCCACATATAGAGAGAAATATAAAGAAACCAACTCCATGTCATACTTCAATCATAACTGGATTGATGTATGTCAATGAAGTCTTAGATGGTCATGAGTGTCGTTGTAAGCGAGAATTTTGTATGAAAACTTTTGTTTTTCGTGCATTTGTCAATAAGAAGAAGATGAAATACAACATGTAGTAAACGAAATATAACTAGTAGAACATGAAAAACAACTAGTACAAGGAGAAAAACAATTAGAAAAAATGAAAAACGACCTGCACAAGATAAATGACAACTACAAAAAGATGAAATACAACCAGAAGACAACTAATATAATATGAAAGACAACAAGTAGAACATGAAAAAAAACTAGTACAAGATGAAAGACAACTAGAAGAAGCTGAAATGCAACCTGTAGTAGACAAAAGATAACGAGTAGAACATCAAAGACAACAAGTAGAAGATGAAAACCAACTAGTAGAATAAGAAAGACAACCAGTACAAGGAGCAAGACAACTAGAAAAAAATGAAATACAACTAGAATAATATGAAATACAACTAGAAGAAGATGAAATACTACATGTAGTAAACGAAAGACAACCAGTTAAACATGAAAGACAATTAGATAAAGATGAAATACAACCAGTACAAGATGAAGGACAACTAAAAAATATGTAATACAACCAGCAGACAACTAGTAGAACATGAAAGAAAACCGGTATATGGTGAAAGACAACTAGAAGAAGATGAAATACAACCTATAGTAGACGAAAGACAACCAGTAGAACATGAAAGACTACTTAAAGAAGATGAAAGACAACCAATAGAACAAGAAAGACAACCAGTACAAGGTGAAAGACAACTAGAAGAAGATGAAATACAACTAGAATAATATGAAATACAACTAGAAGAAGATGAAATACAACATGTAGTAAACGAAAGACAACCAGTAGAACATGAAAGACAACTAGTAGAACATGAAAGACAACTAGAAGAAGATTAAAGACAACTAGTGAAGGTGAAAAACAATTACAAGAAAATTAAAGACAACCAGTACAAGATAAATGACAACTAGAAGAAGATGAAACAACCAGTAGATAACTAGTTGAAAATGAAAAGCAACTAGTAGAAGATGAAAGCCAATTAGTAGAACATGAAAACCACATTTTTCTCTTCCCAAACCCTAACTTTTCATTCACATCTTTCACTCTGATCTTTCTCTTGCTCTCTTGGCGGTTACAAAAGAATAAGAGGAGATTTGAGAGATGTAACTATTTTCATCCACCATTTTTTGCTCATGTGTTAAGTACAATACTTCTACATTAAATTAATAGTTAATTCAAGGGTAGAAACTAAGATTAAGGTTGATCCTTGATTTAGTATCTCTAGCAAGAGAAAAACAAGGGTTTCATTTATTCTCGGGTGGATACTTGTTGAGGCTTTTTTATTTGGAGACAACAACCCTACATTTGAAGTCCTTACTTATTAGTTTAGAGACTAAGATTTGAGGTATAAAGTTTGAATAAGTTAAATTACTAAATTAAGTTCATAGTTAGTCAAATAAGTAGATCTATATAGATTTCTTTGAGTTAAATTTTAGAAATTTGCTCTTACCTGAATCCGATAATTCCTTCAGTATTATCCATCTGTTTCATTACGAAACCCAATTTCCAAAATAAAACCCAACTAGAATTAACACGATTCATCTAGAGATAACTACGGACCAAAATGCACATCTAATAACAAAGCAATACCATATCAGACAAAACAACATAACCAACTAAATAACCAACTAAATGGTATCACTAATGACAATTACATTAGAAGGGGAACTAGTATCCTCCGATGACATCACATTAGGCAGTAATCCAGGAGCTGCATTAATGACATCATACTCCTCTCTATCACGTAAATATTCAGCTAGGTCCGACCCTTCTAAACCAAGATCAGGGCCCACATCGAAAGTCAGCGGAGATAATAATTAAGATGGCCACAATAAATCTTATGATACGGACGATCCAAAAATTGACTATTTTCAACGGTATTTCGATATTTGCAATTCGATTTCACTAGAAACTATATAATGGAGGGATCTGACTCCGCTGCTCTCCAAATAGGAAAGCAGGATCCTGCTTTTTTAAATCGAACCGTTGAATTTTTTTTCATGCACAGATCTCAACACAGATGAACGGTTCAGTTTAGAAAAGCAGAATCCTTCTCTCCTATTTGGAGAGCAGCAGAGTTGGTTCCATATTGGAGAGCACAGAAAATGTCAGAAAATGTTGTCCAGTTGAGAAGCAACAAATAAAGAGCGCACTAACATGAGCCGGCTACTTGCTCCTTTTGCCGCCGTCCATTTCAAGTGCATCATAGAGGCTTCACACTTGCGTTGCATGTCTATTAAAGGACGACTTGATCATCGACGTAAACTACTTGGGGTAAGGGGTGGTTTTAGTTTTTATCACAAATATTTTATATAAATAAACAAAATAGCTCAACATAACGCGTCAACAACAAGAAAATGCTAAATTATTTTTGTAAGCACTATCAAATAGAATATTGAATTCAAACATATATATATATATATAGAGTAATGCTTCGATGCTTTGGAAAGTAAAGATGGTATTTTACTTCTCTCTCATATCTTATTTTCAAAGTTCAAATAGTCAATCCGAACTTCTCAACATAATCTTCATATTGAAATATGCTTGGAGACCAAATTTTACATTTTTAGGAAATTTCTTACTATTTTTAGAAGTTTTCAAAATCATTGTTTTTCTAAATTTTTTATTTAATTAAAAACTGTGATTTTCAAAAAGTCTAAAAAAATAGTAAATAAATTTCAAAAATTGTAAAATTTGTTCTCCAAGCATATTTTAATATGAAGATCATGTTAGAAGGTTCGAATCGACTATTTAAACTTGAAAATGAAAATATGAGCGGGAAGTAAAACACCATCTTTACTTCTCAAAACATGATAACCCATATATATATATATATATATATATAGAGAGAGAGAGAGAGAGAGAGAGAGAGAGTTAGGCTACGGTACAATGCAATGTATAGACTCTCTTGTGCATTGGACTCTATCGCTGCATTCAAAGTTCAAAAATTCAATCTGAAGCTCTCAATGTGTTCTCCATATCAAATGTGCATGGAGACCAAATTTTACATTTTTTAAAAATTTATTACTATTTATTAAGATGGGTACAAAATTGTTGTTTTTCAAAAAAATCTGGACCATAAAAAAACAGCGATTTTCTAAAATTCTAACTAAATAGTAAAAAATTTCCGAAAAATGTAAAATTTGGTTTCCAAGCACATTTCAATATAGATATTAGGTTGAACGGTTTGGATCAATTGTTTGGACTTTGAATCGATTTACCATCAAATGCACAAGATGGTATGTACATTGCAATGTACCGTAGCCCAACTCTATATATATATATATATATATAGATGGGCTGTCATGTTTTGAGAAGTAAAGATGGTGTTTTACTTCTTGCTCATATCTTCATTTTCAAAGTTCAAACAGTCGATCCGAACTTCTCAAGATGATCTTTATATTGATATGTGCTTGGAAACCAAATTTTACATTTTTGAAAATTTTTTACTAATTTTTTTAAATTTTAAATCAATGTTTTTCTGAATTTTTTATTATTTTTTTATTTAATAAAAAACTGTGATTTTCAAAAATTCAAAATAAATAGTAAAATTTGGTCACACATATCAGTATGAAGATCATGTTGAGAAATTCGATCGATTGTTTGAACTTTGAAAATGAAGATATGAGCAGGATGCATCACTCTCTCTCTATATATATATATATATATGAATATTTTTTCTCCCAAGAATATAAAGATATTTACATAGGAATAGTTCGCTACAAGAATCTGTCACTATCCGTTAGGATAAAAGTGACTATTGCCGAGGGTAGGCCGACATAAATTGCTATTCTCGAGAGTATATGTATCACCGACATGATTATTTGCGACGATACCGACAATTAAAAACACTTTTATTCTCACAGATAATGACATTGTAGTAACATATTTCTTTTATTTTGTCTTTGCTATTTAATTAAAGTTCATGAAAATCAAGATGCTTCGCGAATATGTATATTAATATGTGTCGATATTTTGTCATTAAATTCTAATTTAGAAACTCAAATAACCAATCCGATATCCGAACTGCTCACTATGACATACATATTAGAATCTTAATGAAAACCAAATTTACTTCTTTAAGAATATTATTTTTACTATTTTGTGGATGATGAGAAAATCAATATTATTGAAGGGTCCATAATTGTTTAGATTGATGGATTTTCCACCTATTTTAAAAAATATTAAAATATTAAAAAAATGTAAAATTTGGGTTACAAAGATTTGAATATGTATATTACAATGAACAACGTGGATCGGATATTTGAATTTCAAACGTTGAGGCTTAAAACAAACGTATCACCATATGTTTGAATTTCAAAAGTTGAGACTTAAAGCCAACATATCAACATATTTTACTTTGTGAAACACCTAAACATCTATGTGTATGTACATATAGATGTATACGTTGGTGTGCGTCCGTATGCATACGCAAGAGTAGAGGTAGACTTTCGAATTATGGAGGTTAAATGAATGAGAATCAATTTTAAAGAATTCATAATATTTTGCTCTAAACTATAAATATAGACATTATATATAAATATATATTTTTTTAAAATAAATAGGAGTCAATCGACCTCATTCCTTAAATATATCTCCGCCGGACGGACCACTCCTGTGTATATGTCTATTATCATTAAATTATTAATGAACTGAATATGAAGAATACGACATATATTATAGCAAATATAATGTGATGGAAATTTTGAAATTTTAAATTAAACAAACAATCCACATTAGAATAAAAAATACTAAAATAATTATGCCTCATAAATTCAGTGGTCTATGTAGAGACAGAAATGGAGTGATTTATATCAGTTTCGACGAAGGGGGTGCGAAATAGTGAATATTGCAGTCTTGCGGGACAAGTATTCTCTCCATTACTGTAACTTTACGGTTTGAGATTAACTCTCAGATGCTTTGAGATTCGTGTCAAGTTAAAAAGAACGGTCTAGATCAAGTAATTGTAAAAGATTCCCTATTACGGTACCAGGGAAGATCTGAATTCGTCTTGCAGATCATGTATTCAGAGATTCTGTTGGTCGGCCGTGGACCGCAGCAATAGTGACCTATGGCGCACTCCAGATTGTGTTGCCTACCGGTGATGAATTGAACTAGGGGTGCAAACGGATCGGATAATATCCGACCGTATCCGGATTTGTATTCGAAAATTTGACACGGATATCCGATATCCAAATATTCGTGCGGATACGGAAACGGATATGATTTTGAATTTTGATTCTCCGTATCCGGATATATACCATATAGTTTAATATATATTATATAAATATTTATGTATATATCTACGGATATCCGATATTCGATCCGCATTCGTATCCGAAAAATAAAACGAACACAAATATGATTTTATCACCGTCCGATCCATATCCGATCCGTTTGCACCCCTAAATTGAACAAAGAGAGTAATATTAGGGACGAAACTTCAATATATTTTGGACAATTTCAAAGTTTAGTAGTATAGCATAAGAGGAAGATTAAAATTTCCTTTTTTAAGTTCAAGATCCAAACCGTTCAACATGATCTCCACACTAAAATCTGTTTGGACATCAAATTTTAAACTTTTTAGAACTTTTATTATTATTTGTTAGATAGGTACAAAATCACAATTTTAGATCATAAAAAATCAGTGATTTTGTATCTATTTAAAAAATAGTAAAATATTTGTGAAAAATTTAAAATTTGGTTATCAAGTATATTATAATATGCAAATTATGTTGAGCAGTTCAGATCAACTGTTTGTATATAAAAAATAAAGATAAAAAATATGAGGTACGAAAGACATGAGGCATTTGAAGCCCCTTCAAATTACTATTAGTTCATCAAGCGTGAGAAATAACAATGATTTTGAGATTCTGTTGAGGAGATAATCTTTAATCAAGAAACTCGATGAAAAGTGGGTAAATAGGTTAACAAAAGAAATAGTAATAAGCTCACCTAAACATTGATAATTGGATCATCTACAACCATACGGTGAAATCATCAGTTCATGTTATATCCAAATATCCATCCTATATTCCTATTAGCAGCCCAAAAAAATGCAACAGGGAGCCACCAGGATTTCCGGATTTGTACAATACATGTACCTAATGCATTTAGTATAACATGACAGAAATTATGATGCAGTCAATGTACTCACTTTAACGCATGCATTCTGTTGGAATGGTTTGACTCCTTGTATAATATTCAAACAACAGCCTTAATTTTAATTATAAAATATTCAGACTTGTAGCGAGTAACCCAAATGTTAAAATGTCATATAAAGATATTACAGTGCAGAAGCCAGCCACGTGCTTAGCTTCACATTTAACGCCGCAGCGGATCCGGATCCAACTGGCCGCACGCAGCAACCACTAACAAAGCAAGTGACGACGCTATCACGCAATCGCAGTGGCATGCTGTCGTGCGTGCGCGTCTTGCGCTGGACTGCTGGTCATTTAAAGACGATGCACGGAGAGTCGTATGCGGACGGTCGCACAACTGAAAATGGCATCACAAGGGCATTGTAGACTTTGCAGTGATTGAAAGATAGAAGTTTAAAATTAGGAGGTACAGTAATTAAATAGGTCAGTTATTGTTGCCGCTAGTAAGCCGCAAAAGCAGGCTAGATTTTCCTGTTTATATGACCCCTCTCTGGGCCCACTGTCAGTAATTCTCGTTTTATAGGGAGCTGCTGATCAGCTGACGACCGCAAAGATTTGCGTAACATGACCGACGGAATATTCCAAACCATAAAGCGGTTTTGGGAAACTTTTGAATTGTCCTTTTACTGAATTCACATCATCTCAGGTTACCTGACTCAAATTACGATCGAACAGCCTATTTAACATGGCACGAATCTAAAAACACATCTCCTACGGTCTCAACAGGCACCGAATTAAATTTGACCCAGATAGAATTAATTTGGACCGGCCGTTGCAATTTGCTTGAGTCAGGTACCTGGGAGGATATATGTCCCCTTTTACTTCGAACGACTTATTTCAAACTGCTGGGAATAATTTTGATAAGCACGATATATCACATTGATAAAACCAGTGTTTTAAAATTCCGTTATATTCAGTGAATATACGGCCATATATTCTTATTCAGTATCCGGTCGAATAGAAAATAGCTATTCGGACCGAATATTAAATCTATGCTTTAAAAAAATTAAAAAACATTCAAAATCCATTAAAAGAGTTCCGAATCCGAATCCATAACCCATTAAATGAGTTACAGACCCACCAGATAGGTGTTCTCTTCAAGCGTTCCACTCAGAAGTCTTTTATAACCTCTCTACATACTACCTTATTGTATTTAAATAATGTGGGATTAAATATTTAATAAAAAAATCTGTATATATAAATCCGAATAAGATCTGCATATTCAGCCGCATACCGCATGAGAACAGAATATTAAAACAGTGAATAAAACCTATAATTTTGAATTTTAAATTTAAAGATAAATTATGTCATACATCTTTTCTTGTTGAAGTTGTCAATTAATTGAGCTCTCAAATAAGAAAATATAATACTGCATGACTTTTAAGTTAGTTGTAAATAAAGCACCACAGGAATTTTATATAATATTATTCGATATAAGAAAGAATTTCAGGTGTATAATTATAGTAATTAATGATCCCAGCAATATTGAACTTTGGAAACAAAGAGTGCATGTTGTCCTCCAATAAAGAGTTACATTTGGTTACAGATAATCCGAAACCCGGGTTAGAATCCTCCAACTCCAAGCAGTCCCCTGATTCAAAAAGTGTAATCCAACTGTCTCTAGGTGTCTGAAGGTCGTACAATATAATGACTCTTTTATCCTCCAAGGGTGAAGGCTTACCAGTGGTCACTGGATTCTGCCTATTTTCGTGGCACACAGATTCTTAGTACCGAAATAAAGGCAACTCCATTTTCAGTGGATTGGAATTCGTTGTTTTGTACTGCTAGTCAAGTACCCGCCATGTATCACTGTAGGAATTGAAACAGAGGCGAGGCTACGTATAGTGCCTACCCTTGAAATTAACTGGGCTTAGTCAATGCTTGCCTACCTATGTTGGTTGATTTTGCCTACCCCAGAGCCAATGATATCACCGTATCATGATTTGTGATTTCTTTGATTGAGGTCCGAACTCCGAAGCCCAAACCCAAATTCCCGAAGTCCAATCGCCCAAAGAAAGCGAAGGCCGAATAAAGCGTGACAAAGAAAGCGAAGGCCGTAGCGAGCCCCAACGGCATTTTTTTTTGCGAGTCGCTTTTTTTTGCGAGTCGCTAGTCGCCCAAAGAAAGCGGAGCCCTAGAGGGATTTCTTGCGAGTTGCCAGAGAGCAGAGACCTCGCGCCCTCGGGCTTTATCCACTCGCCAGAGAGTCAGAGACCTCGCGCCCTCACCAATCGTCAGTCGCCAATCGCCACTCACCACTCGCCAATCGCCAAATAGGTTTGAAACTTTGAATTTTTATATATTGATTGAATAGATTTGAATTTTTATAGATAGATTGATCGAATATCTTGTTTGAATTAATTTTTATAGATTGATTGAATATGTTTGAATTTTTATAAATTGATGAAGATGGATTGATTGATTGAATATCTTGTTTGAAGTGTTAGAATTGTTAGAATTGTTTGAATTTCTTTTCAAGTTTGAATTGTTAGAATTGTTTAAATTGCATGAATAGCTAATAGCTTGAATAGTTTAAATGAGAACTAAGCTCATTTTCTTGTTCTCATGTGTACCAATTAGTAAGGTAACTCTAATTTTTTCTTTAAATTTGTTAATAGAGAATGAACAGATACTACAAGACGGGACCTAAATTTTCAATTGATTCATCTTCACAAGGATCACAACAAATAGGGTCTAGCTTAGGCCTTAATCGTTCTTCATCTTCACAAGGATCACAACAAATAGGGTCTAGCTTAGGCCCTATTCGTTCTTCATCTTCACAAGAACCTCCTCCTTCTAATCCCGCTTCAAGGCCACCCATATCTCAATATCCACCAAATGAGAAGGATAATATACGTAGATATTATCTAGGCAAGCCTTGCAACGAAAAGAGCAAGATATGGTGAATGCTATGCGTTTGGTGAATTTTGCTAAAGCTCGCTTGCAAGATATGCGGGATAGTGGTTGGGAATCATTATTCAAATAAGTGTGTCTATTTTGTGTGAAGCACGATATAGACATCCCAAATATGGAGGATAGGTATGTCGGTAAGCCAAAGAGACAAGCAACGAACACAACTAATTTGCATTATTATCATGTTGAACTGTTTTACACGGTTATTGATATGCAATTGCAGGAGCTTAATGATAGATTCACAAAAACTAGTACCGAGCTACTTATTTGTATGTCATGCTTAGACCCGAGTAACTCTTTTTCATCATTTAATAAAGATAGATTGGTTCAATTAGCTCGATTCTATCACTCTATTTCAACCAATATGAACTTGTTGTCCTAGGTGGTCAATTGGAGAATTATCGCATGGATATGCGAAGTGATGATGATTTTTTAGAGTTAAAGGGCATAGTTGAACTTTCTCAAAAAATGGTGGAAAAGAGGAGGCACATTGTTTATCCGTTAGTTTACAAATTGGTGAAATTAGCATTGATATTGCCGGTGGCTACGGCTAGTGTTGAAAGGGTACTTTCGGCGATGAATTATGTGAAAAACCGAGTAAGGAATTCAATGTGAGATCAATTATTGAATGATTGTTTGGTCACTTACGTTGAGAATGAGTTGTTTGATGAGGTAGATGATGAACGAATTATGCAAAATATGAAGAACCGTAGAACAATGCTTCCTTCATTGACTTGATTTTGTAGCATTACTATATTTCTTGTTTTTTGATATGTAAAAGAATATTTGTTATAAACTTTTGACTTCGTTGAAACCTTTGATATATTTCTTTCATTAATATATTTCTTGCTATTTTTTTGAATTGTGTCTTGAATCCGAACCCGTTAATTTATTCGAAACCGAATCCGATTTTTACCTACCCCTAGCTCAAATCCTAGCCTCGCCACTGAATTGAAAGTATATTTTGATTAATTTTTTTTAAATGTGATTAATTTCTTTAGTGTTTGACTCTAAAATTCTACCAAGATAATTACACATTTTTGAAAGAATTATGATGAATTTTGTAGTGGTAGAAAGGAGATTGAAATGAATTAGAAAACACAAGAAATTGCTAGAAATGTTTGTACTGTAATTGATATTTTATTAAATTTAATTATCTTACTGCCAAAAATAGAGCAAAAGTGTCGAATTTAGACGATTTTTGGAGTTAGCACCAAATCAGGGCACTGCCTGGAGCATGCAACTCCTCACACGAAGTGCACAACATGTGAAATGGCAAAATCACAGCAAAATCCGCTAAGTCAGGAGGTCATGCGGGGTCATCCTATGCCGCACGATCCGTGGACTCAATCCATGGACTATTCAGATTCTGATCAAATCTTCACCGTTGATGCTAATTTTGACAGAATCCTTCTAGGAGGGCGGATTGCTTCAAAGCCAAGTTTGGCTCGATATTTTTGGCTCCATCTATGCAAACTTGGAGTGCACTCCAAGTCTCCACCTTCTCCACTACTTCCTTTATTCAACCTCTTCTTTAGGAAGGCTATAAAAGCTCCTCTTGTAATTGATTTGAGTGTGCGTGTTTAATTTGTGTTAAGTCCATAGAATCGACTAGCATCCTCATGCTAGATTAGGTTAAAGAGTTACTTAGAGAGAGAAGAGTAGTCATCGGAAGTCGAGCAAGAAAAGAAGGTGTCATCTAAGGAGGCTAGGGTTCTTCCATCTTCAAGAGTGTTGTATTATATGTTCTCTTTATTTTATTTCTTTTATTTTGCCATAAGGGTTGTATTATATCTTCTCATCTCTAGGATGAGGGTTTGTAATCGAATTCTTTGTTATGTTATAATATATATTTATGTTTTGTGCATGTTGATTTGTGTTTGCTTTATTATTTAAATTCTTTTTTATTAAGTCCTTGCATACATTGTTCTGTCTACTATATGCCAGTGACTAGAGTGGGAAAAATGGCACGACAGAGCCGGCTCCGTCATGAAACGGCACGGAACAGCACGGCACGCGTGTCAGTTACGTGCCGTGACTCGCATGTCCTGTGCCGTGACCATTTGAGTGTCGTGTCCATCTTTTGAAACTTTGGCACGGTACGGCACGACACGTGAAAGATTTAGTTACGGCACGGCACGACACATAGTCACGTGTAATTAGAACCATTAGATATTGATTTAATGATGAATCTTGAATAAACTAACATAAATTATGATTAAATGGTCACGCGAGTCACGTATGGTCACGGCACGTTTAGGCACGGTGTGACTCACGTGGTGTGACCATTCGCGTATCGTGACCACCCCTTGATATTTTGGTCATGGCATGGCACGGCACGTGAAAAATTAACTTGGTCATGGCACGGCACGTGAAAAATTAACTTGGTCACGGCACGACACGACACTAGACCAAAGTCACGGCGTGTTAGTCACGGCACGGCATGACACGTTTTTCCCACTCTACCAGTGACCCTCCACATACCAATAGGTGTATGATTTCATTGCATCCCGGTGTGAGTGGAATAATGCATGTAAGTATATGTAACACTTCGAATAACAGGGCCTGGCAGCGGTTCAAAGACTAGGGTTACATTCCAGTAGGCTCCCTTGGCAGGATAGTGTAGATTGGAAATTTAAATTTTATTAGTAGATACTTAATTTAGGTAGGGTCTTTGAGATAATTAATTGAAGGGTAGAATAGGATATGAACAATTGTGTTTGTGTGAAAAACATAATGCATACTTATAATACTTTGAACTGTCGCCCAAAAGCCGATCGCGAGATCAGAAAACCTTTCAAATCACGTACATACAAACCCAGCACGCTCTGCGAGGTAGTGACAATGCCGCATGCGGGGTAGCTGTGGGACAATCTATGCCACATACGGGGTGACAGGTCGCATGCGGGGTAGAGAGACGTCAGAAATATATATAGGCAAATTCTTCTATGGGCATAAGGACCTATTTGTAAAATGAGCATATTTTCATTTTCAAAGTTCAAACAGTCGATCCGACCGTTCAACATTTTCTCCATATTACAATGTACTTGGAGGTCAAATTTTACATTTTTTTGAATTTTTTTACTATTTATTAAGATGGGTACAAAATTCAATGGTCTGAATTTGACTAGTTTTGTAAAATACTTAATAAATAGTAAAAAAATTCAGAAAAATGTAAAATTTGACCTCCAAGTACATTCTAATATGGAGATAATGTTGAACGGTCGGATCGACTGTTTGAACTTTGAAAATAAAATATACTCATTTTACAAATAGATCCTTATGCCCATAGAAGCATCCCTTATATATATATATATATATGGGCTGGCTACTATGCTTATATAAGCAAAAGCCCACATATGCTTATAACTCATTTTTGTGTTTCCAATGTTCAAATGGTCGATCCGACCGTTCATCTTGTTCTCTTAATATGTGCTTGGAGACTAAATTTTACATTTTTCTGAATTTTTTTACTATTTATTAAGCCACTTTGAAAATTGCTGATCTGGGTGAACAGTAAAAACAGTGTTTCCAAAATTCTGGACCATATGATCAACAATTTTCAAAGTGGCTTAATAAATAGTAAAAAAATTCAGAAAAATGTAAAATGTAGTCTCCAAGCACATATTAATATGGAGAACAAGATGAACGGTCGGATCGACCATTTGAACATTGGAAACGCAAAAATACTTATTTAAGCATATGTGGGCATATGCTTATATAAGCATAATAGCCAAGCACTATATATATATATATATATATAGAGAGAGAGAGAGATGGGCTATGGTGCATTGCAATGCATAGGCATTCTTGTGCATTGGACCTCTAAACCGTTGGATTCAAAGTCCAAACAGTCGATCCAAACCGTTCAACTTGATCTCCATATTAAAATGTGCTTGGAGACCAAATTTTACATTTTTTGGAATTTTTTTGCTATTATTTTAGAATTTTTGAAAATCGTTGTTTTTCAGAAATTTCTGGACCATTCAAAAACAGTGATTTCAAAAATTCTAAAATAATAGCAAAAAAATTCCAAAAATGTAAAATTTGGTCTCCAAGCACATTTTAATATGGAGATCAAGTTGAACGGTTTGGATCGACTGTTTGGACTTTGAATCCAACGGTTTAGAGTCCAATGCACAAGAATGCCTATGCATTGCAATGCACCATAGCCCAGCTCTATATATATATATTTGCATAATTTAGAAGGAGAAAATATGAACCCTAGATAATCTCTATTTAATAATTTAACTCTAACTTTAGCACAATTAGCGCCACCGCCTACAACTTTAGGGTATTGAACAACAAACTATTTTCAAAACTATTTTAAATCTATTTTAAATTACTTCCAAAACTATTTCTAGCTGTTTTCAACCAACTCCTTGACCAGATTTAGTGAAAATTGTTAATTATGTAATACACTATCCCTGTGGATCGACACCCAAATTATACTACATGGTATGATCATGCGCTTGTGATCTAAACGTAAGTAGACATTAGAGTTAAAAAGTATATTAATTTATACTTAAAGTTAGCCATTTTGGTCCATCAGACACCTTATTGTAAATATAGACCCTGAATTTCAATCGCTCGGCTGAAATTGTGCCACATATATATGTGACTCGGTGGGGTACTGGGGAGGATACAGATTTAATATTAAAGGGTCCCTTAAATTCTATTTTGAACTAGATTGGTCAGAATTCTTATCAAACGATGCCGATCCAAACTCAAATTTTGAGTTTTGAGTTTTGAGTTACTTTAGGGAATCAAAATAATTTTAAAATATAATTATATTATTCATATTTTGAGTATCTAGCTATATGCTTATTTTTTAATATAAACCTGTTTTTACTTTATTGTGAAATTTAATAAAATATTTATAAGTAAATAAACATAATTTTAAAAATAAAAAGTTAATTTTTTAGCAGTTTGATCATTTAAGACATTATGAAAATAAGTAAAAGGTTTTTTATAATTGAGTGTGGATAGAGCACGAATTAGCTCGAATCCCATGACCTAATTGACTTTCAGTTCGAGTTCAAACTAGTGTTGTAAATAACGGTATGCGCTTGTCGGACGGATGAGATACCATCAAGTGATTAATTGGTATGTGGACGGTTAATCGGAATTTTACGGACAATTTTTGCGTGAAATTGCTATTTTAACTTAATTTTCTTGTTAATTAATAAAATTTCATGAAATTGCTATTTTGAAAAAATCACATAGAAAACAAGACAAAGCATGTAACAGATTAATTGGACAAATTAGCTGATTTGGCAGACTAAACAACCCAATATATAATGGAATAGTCGGGTCTTGTAATCACAAAAAAAGACTAAACAATAATAAATGACTGATTAAACGAGACTAAATGAGAATAGTCGGGAATATTGGCTGATTAATCCGAAAAATCCACAAACACACTTCCGTAGCTTCTACTAAGTCTATTTTATAACGGTTTTGCCACCGCCACCAGCCTAATCAACTTGGCTCATAATCAAATAAAATTAGAGTTGACAAGCAGCCTGAGGTCTAGTGGCGAAAACAATGCTCTTCTTGTGAAAAATCATAAGTTCAAAATCCGAATGAAAAAATCTTTCGTAAATATTAAATAATTTAATGACTTAATTTTTTAACTTTTACTCACAAAAAAAATCCTACAATTAAAAGATCAACTCGTTCGAATTTGACTCATTTAAAATCCTTTTTACATATTAATTTGTATCAAAGTTTTTCCTGTGAAGATTTAAGAAAAAGCCGTCTAATAAATCAATTATTTGAAAGAAAATAGATTGGGATAAGTGGCAATAGCGATATTTGGACGGTCTAGGTGACTAGATATAACATTCAGGTGAATAGCAAAGCGAGTATCATCTGAGGTACCTCACAACGTGAGATGGCCAGCTCATTCGATCTACATCGTCCAATTACGCGTATAGTTTTTTTTTATGGTTCGAAACGCCAACAAATATATTATAAGAAAAAATTTATTTACACAAATATCCTAATTAGCCTATATTTACAAGTTACATATAATAAATTAATCTCCTCAAACTGAATTTAACCACTGGGCAATCTCTATTGCCGTTCCATTAATTAGGTAATGGACCAACTTCCGTTTGTCAGAAAATACCCTCATGTTCCTTTCACGCCACATCGCCTAAACCCATGCCTTCCAAATCACACTCCAGCGTGTCATGTCCTGCGGCGTCATTGACCGGAGACCCTTGATTCAAATTTTCTGAATGCTATTTCCCCCTCGTATCGTAACATTGCGGTGTGCAAGTAGCCCCTTTCAGAATCTTTGCGCATAGGAGCATTCCCACATGATGTGATTCTGAGTTTCTATCAAATTAGACGCACAGAGTTGACAACTATTTGAACGGTACATCCTCGTGGTGATATTACCTTTGTGTCAAAACTTTGTTTTCCAACATCAATCAAATGAAAATTTTCACTTTCGTAGGTATCTTCACCTTTCATAGAATCCCCTGCGTCGCGGATATGACCCCCTGTGGCGCAAAGTTTTGTAAGCTGAGGCACAAGTGAATTGAGCATGTGTTGTCCAACGCCACGAGGTGGTCCCATTAACATCTTTCACCGAGCATGAGTAAAAAAGCAAGATTTGAACCAAATCCTTAATAAGAGGAACTTGGGCCCCAATAGACTCTATATGGCTTGTCGCGGTTACCCAATGTAGCCTGCGTACCGTGGCTGGCCACATACCCTCAAAATTTTTATTTAGGGCCCATAACCATTTTGCCAACAGTGCTTCATTTTACCCGCCGAGATCTATAATCCCCCAAGCCTCCATTAATTTTCAGGCTGCACACCGTGTCCCAATTCACCAAGCAATTAATACTCTTGCAAATATCATTTACATTTCCATAAACAAATTCCTCCTCATTTTGTCGATGTGTCTAATTATCCCCACCGGTATCTTCAAAGCCTGCATGTAACGTAATGGCAATGCCGATAACACTGTTTTTACGAGTGTAAGTCAGCCCCATAAGATAAAAAATTTGACGTCGACCCCTCAGTTCTGCTCTGTACCGCCGCTAACATCGGATGGAAATCCACTTTTCTTGGCTTCTAATTACGCGTATAGTTAGATTTGTAGAAGGCGAAACGACTTTAAAGTTTGTAATAAACTGTCCTTTTCTTGCCACTATGTATCACAAAAATGTGAAGTTCCCTACAAAGCATTGAATTTAACTCAATATAAAAAAATTAACTCTTTTTTTCTAACACGTAGTTGTTCCAGGAGCAATGACCTTCCGAAATTTTATTAATATCCAAAAAAAATATTAAATTTCAATCTACATTCTGTTTTGACAAGATTTCGAAACTGTCCAAATCGCAGATTATTCTCATTGTTTAGACGAATTACCACAGATTTATTTCCGGTTTTGGTTTTGGAATTCCGAAATCGCAAATGTAATTTCGGTTTTAATTTTTTTTAACAAAAAAATGTTATAATTATTTATTTTTGTATTGAAATATTAGAAATATTTATATATTTTTTTGAAAATATACTATATAATTGATTTATTAGAAAGACTGCGACAAATACCCGGATCAACATTTTTCAGACCGGATTTTTCGCAGTTGTAAGAAAAAATTAAATATTTCTTTGTGTTAATAGAAAAATAAAATATTTTGAATCTGAGTATGATCCGGTTCAAAAGTCACTTCAGATATATACAGAAAATAGTGTGATCCTTCTATTTTTGAAAAAAAAATCTCAGACATCTCTGACAAAGAGATACTTAAATAACTTAAATATTTTGTTTTTTCAAAAATAGAAGGATC
>JAJGRW010000145.1:0-105701 GCA_025461045.1 Carex parvula
TCCAAAATTCTGGACCATAGATCAGTAATTTTCAAAGTGGCTTAATAAATAGTAAAAAAATTCAGAAAAATGTAAAATTTGGTCTCCAAGCACATATTAATATGGAGAACAAGATGAACGGTCGGATCGACCATTTGAACATTGAAAACGCAAAAATGCTCATTTAAGCATATGTGGGCATATGCTTATATAAGCATAATAGCCAAGCACTATATATATTATATATATATATATATGTGTGTGTGTTAAAGATTTTATTCGGCTACAAAGAGGAGAAAAGAGACATTGTAAACTAATTTCACTAATAATGGATTTATTTTCGTTTTCTCTCTATCTCTCTCATTTTTAGAGAGAGAAAGATAGAGCTAAAAGAAGAAGAAGAAACTCCTCTTTTTCTTAAAAGAAAATGAGCGAATTTGAATCCATTGATGATAAACTCTCTTACAAAAATTCTTAACATATAAAATAAACTAAACATGATAAATAGAACGGCAGATTGAAAAACAATGTGGATCATAACTTGATAATATCATACACCTTCAAACTACTACAACAATGTCTATTTATTTTGTGTTACTTGTTTTCTCTTTTGGTTCAAAATGAGGAGCAAGACATTATATTTATACTAGTTCTAAAAATATCTAGATACTTTTGAAATATCAATAATTCTAGAATTTTTCTAACAAACTTTGTAAATTCAGTAGGAATTTCATTAATATACTTGACTCTTACAAAAAAGTTATAATTATAAATTTTAAGTTTGGACAAGCATTGTGAACTGCGGGCTTACTGCAGTGGTACAGACCTCATCTTTCTACTAAAAAGTTGCAAGTTCAATTCTCGAAAATAACATCTAAAATAGGATTTTTTTTAAAAACAGTAATTAAAATAATCAAAGTTAAAGAAACGACATGATTGCTTCGTTTGTTATAAAAACAGCAAAAACCGAATCCGGGATTCGGTTAAGTTATCTTTTCGCTTCACCGAATACGCTATTCGGTTAAGCTGGTGATTTTAACAGGGGATACAATGGGCTGCCACATAAGATCCATTTTTTTGGCTTAACCGAATAGGGGATTCGGTGAAGTTGATTTTTTTGCTTTTTTGGCTTAACCGAATCCCGGATTCGGTGAAGGCGATTTTTTTTATTTTTTGGCTTTTGGCTTAACCGAATATGGGATTCGGTGAATTCAGAGAATTTATTTTTTGCTTTTTGCTTTAACCGAATGTGTTCATATATTAACCGAATTTGGCTTAACCGAATGTGTTCATATATCTTTTAATTTAAATATATTAATTTTTTAAAACTTTATTACTATTTGTCTAGATAATTAGTAATAATTTTTCCAAAGCTGTAGTCTCTTTTATTATAATTCTGTGTAATAAAAATAACTTTAGGGTTATCGGTGAATAAATTTCTAGGGTTATCGGTGAAAAATTACCATTTAATAAAATAATAAATGAAATTTTATATTATTGATAAGTTTTTATAATATAATTCTTTGTAATAAAAATAACTTTAGGGTTATCGGTGAATAAATTTCTAGGGTTATCGGTGAAAAATTACCATTTAATAAAATAATAAATGAAATTTTATATTATTGATAAGTTTTTATAATATAATTCTTTGTAATAAAAATAACTTTAGGGTTATCGGTGAATAAATTTCTAGGGTTATCGGTGAAAAATTACCATTTAATAAAATAATAAATGAAATTTTATATTATTGATAAGTTTTTATAATATAATTCTTTGTAATAAAAATAACTTTAGGGTTATCGGTGAATAAATTTCTAGGGTTACCGGTGAAAAATTACCATTTAATAAAATAGTAGATGAAATTTTATATTATTGATAAGTTTTTATAATATAATTCTTTGTAATAAAAATAACTTTAGGGTTATCGGTGAATAAATTTCTAGGGTTATCGGTGAAAAATTACCATTTAATAAAATAATAAATTTCTTTTTAATACTGTTATATGTATCATATATTTGCTATCTTTTAACTATCATTTATTAAATGAGCTATCTTGTACTCCTAACCGAATAGAGTATTCGGTTAACAATAAAAAATCAAAAAAAAATCTTAACCGAATTCCCAATTCGGTTAATGGTGGAATAAAAAATAAAAAAAATAATGTTAACCGAATCCCTTATTCGGTTAACAATAAAAAAATCAAAAAAAAATCTTAACCGAATTGGGAATTCGGTTAATGGGGGTGTTACACGGAGTTTACATAGTTTATGGGATCTGTTCCGTGAAAATTTGGTTTAACCGAATAGCGCATTCGGTGAAGCGGAAAAAAATAGCTTAACCGAATCCCGGGATTCGGTTTTTGCTGTTTTTATAACAAACGTTGCTGTTTTTATAACAAACGAAGCAATCATGTCGTTTCTTTAACTTTGATTATTTTATTTACTGTTTTTAAAAAAAATCCTCTAAAATATACTGGAATATACTATAGCCTTTAATAATTAAAAAAAGCTGGACAAGCATTGTATCCTCAACGATATTAATTTTTTATATATTTTGCAACCTCAATTCAGTTTGCTGAAATTTGAATCTAAATTTTCATTATAAAAAAATTATCAGTCACGACTTTCAAAAATTATTGGAGTCTGGAGTTTGTATCGTGTTCAAAAGTAGAATTTGTATTTACTAATTCAAGTCTTCAGATCGATATCTTTTTGAAGCGAACACATTTCAATTGTTCATCAACACACAAAAAATAGCAAGTATTGATTAGTTGTAAAGTTGGTGACGAAATCTCTGCATGCAACCCACGAAACGAATTTGGGTACAAGATGTGAAGTCGCCTAATATTTATTTATTTTTAAATAAAGACGAAGTCTTTCAAAATGCATCATAATTTTTGTGATCCAATATGCTCCACATTATTTATCTCTATTTTCAAAGTCCGAACAGTCGATCCAAACCATTCAATATAATCTTCATAATAAAATATGTTTGGAGACCAAATTTTATTTTTTAGAATTTTTTTACTATTTTTTTAGATAGGTACAATATCACTTTATCGGATGGTCCAGAATCTCCTTAAAAAAGTGATATTGTACCTATCTAAAAAATAGTAATAAAATTCTAAAAAATATAAAATTTTTGTCTCCAAACATATTTTATTATGAAGATCATGTTGAACGGTTCGGATCGACTATTCGGACTTTAAAAATAGAGATAAATAATGTGGAGTATATTGGAGTACAAAAATTATGGTGCATTTGAACCCTCCTCTATGAAAAATTCGATTTTGACAATATCATAATATTGATTGATACTGAAGTTTGTAAAACTGGTTAATTTTTATTTCTTTGTTTTTGTGTGAAGGTTGTAAGACAGATTAATTTCGTAAGGAAATCGGTAGTTACGCCACTTCTATTAAAAAAATAAAAATATCATAATATTCTTACCAGTAGAGATGTGTACTGAAAATGGATCTCGTACAAATTTATTTATACATTACAAATATATTTCTAATTTTCTTTTTTTTTTTATGAGTAGGATGGACTCCTAAATGTCGGCAATACATATGACACATCAGAACTAATGTTTTAAAATGCGGTTTCTATGCGGTATGCGGAAGGCCACCGCATACCGCATATACAGTATGCATATTGTATATACGTATGTGACCGCATATGCGAATTTTATGCTGACTTATATATACGGGTTTTAAAATGGAATAATATATATATATATAATATATATATATATATATATATATAATATATATATAGATATTATATATATATATTATATATATATATTATATAAACACGTATTCGGTAATTATGCGGTAATATACGGCCGAATATGCGGTAAAAATATGCGGTCCGAATATGCAGTTGAATATGCAGCCACATATTAGACCCGCATATTGATTTTCCATGCGGTTGTCAACTGCATACGCATATGCGGCCGCATGAACCGCATTTTATTACGCTGATCAGAACTCAAGACAGAACACAAAAAACCCTAAGATTTAGGGCAAGTTTAGAGTGTGTTTAACAGGTATATGTCTATGTCACAATTAATTAGACATGAGAACCTTATAGTTAATTACGTATACATTAATGTGACAAAGTGAGCTTCTGTGCAGAGACACCACTTAAATTAGATCGCAATCTTTTTTAGTTGGGGTTTTCCGTGTCGTATCGAAATCCGTCGAATATCTTATTTTAGTTCTATCTTTGTCAAAATTTATACCAAGCAGATGTAACTATATATGAGTGAGTCTATGGTACTATCCATAGCACGGATTGGTCCGTACTACGGATTAATATTTTCTTTTTCAAAATTCTAACGGTCGATCCGAAACGTTCAACATGATTTCCATATAAGAATATACTTGTGAGTTAAATTTTTATTTTTAAGAATTTTTTACTATTTTTTTTTAGATAAATAGAAAATCACTGTTTTTGGATGGTCCAGAATTTTCAGATCAAGTGATTTTCTATCTATTTTAAAATATAGTAAAATAATTTGAAAAAATATAAAATTTAGTCTGCAAGTACATATTCATATGGAGATCATGTTGAACGGTTTCAATCGACTATTAAAATTTTCAAAATAAAAATATGACTCCGTAGTACGGACTAATCCGTGCTGTGCATAATACCATAGACTCACTCATTATATATTAATTCAAATAATCCCGTAAATCTAACCCGGCAGCGTAAATTTTAACATTAATCATACAGTTTAGGCCGAGCATCTGACAGATTTCGTTCCAATGTCAATTGAAACTAGGGGTGTCCAACTGTTCATTGAGTTCGGTTTAATCGGTTTTAACGGTTCATTTTTTCCGGTTAAATGAATCGGTACGGTTCATTTTTTTAAATCGGTTTAATAGTCGCTTTGGTTGTTACAAATTTTAAACCGGTTAGACCGAACCGACCGAAATTTTTAAACCCATCACCCGTCCGAACCAAACATTTTAAGAAATTCGAAAAGTATGACATAATGTATATTGCTTGGTTCGGTTTAAATTAGTTAAACCGAACCAAACAAACACTTTAAATTCATCTTTAAAAAAATTAAAAAAATAATTAGTTTTATGATTAATACCATATTTCGGTTCAATGAACAAACCGAAATTTACAAATTCTTATTTGTTCGGTTCAGCTCGGTTCAATTTGGTTCTTATTCTATATCGGTTTGGTTTGATTTGATTTTGAAAACCAAATAAAATTTTAATTTGTTTATTTTAATTCGGTTTGGACCGAACCAAACCGATAAACACCACTAACTGAAACCCCTCATCTCCCTGTAAATTAAAATTAAACTGCAAGATCGTCTCTTGTTTAAAAAGGGCCCATTAAGGCCCAACACAAGCAAATGTTATACATATAACATGCATATATCTTATTTTGTTGATGCAACATATACATCACATAAATTAATTGAATTCGAACTTTTCTAATCTAGCTAATATATTAAGGAACCAGTAAGACTTCTGAGGTGGTTTTTACACTCTAGTGAGATGGGAATTAAAAGTTCATCACAATCTGGAGTTCCGAGCGGCTGAAATAATTTCTAACATTTACATGTATTTTGTTTGATGTTCAGAATATCAAATTTCTTATCCTCTATGTTTCAACCAAGTGAATGATATAAATTTATAACATTTTTAGGTTACTCAAATATAAAAGACTAATTAAGTAGTCATTTTAGTGAGCTAATGTGTCACTGGAGTAAAGAAAGGTTATTGTTTCGTCTACCACGTCTCTTGGTGAGAATATATATATAGTATGTAGTTAACCTTGGAAATAGTTGAGAAGGTTGAATAATGTGACATATATAACATATATATATATATATATATATATATATATATATATATATATATATATATATAGAGGTTGGCTAATATCATAACGTTATAACTTGGGAGCGGGGGCGTTCCGATGCCCATCGGACCAGGTCCCGTCCGATGGGCAGTCTCAATCGTTGGATTGCATATTGATTAGCGAAGCATCCTCAATCCGACATGGATCTATCAATTTATGATCCGATTAGCTCATTAAACCCACTAAAATTCATATCCTCTCTTCCGTCTCTTCAATTCCTCCCTCTCTCTTGTCGCCTGCGCTCTCTCTCCCTCGCGCTGCGCATACTTCGCCTGCTCACGCTCTCTCGCTCCCCCGTGTTGCGCATGCTTCACCTGCTCTCTTTCCCACGCCGTCTCCCTTCGATTTGCTAGGCGGGAATGATTCTTCCTTTTCGCTGCCAAAGAAGAGCACGCTTCGTAATCTTCAAGCATCCGAAGTGGGAATTGAGTAGCACTGTCATAACGAACTGGTACGTGGCTCAGTGAAAATTCTTTTCTGATCATAAGTTTATATAAGGTCAAAATAATGCATTCTTGCTCCATTACAGTAATGAATCATGTATGGAAGCATAACAAGGAATTTTTTTCCCTTTTGGGTGTGCGAATAAAAAATAAATTAAATTAAGCTTGTAGATATTGATTTAATAATCAGAGTTTAAATATGAAAATAAATATCAAGTAAGTTGAACAAAAAGTGCAAGAAATAAATCACTTCAAAATTAAATTGCAACACAGATAAGCACATTTATCTCATACATCATCAGTAACATTAGAACAACATGATTGCTACCCCCATCTCCATAGATTGGGTCAAAATTAAGGTAGGTACATGTAATTAAATATAGTACGGCAATCTTATTACATGAGCAGCATAATTTGAAGTCTTACAAGGTACATTGATTAGGTAATATCAAAGAAGATCGGAGACTTTAATTGAGTGCGCATTGATGATGAAAAGGGCTGAAACCAAGCCGATTCACTCACAACTACTTAAATTCAAGGAGCTTTGGTGAAGTATCTCCAGGGGAGATGTGGGGGGCTTTGGTGAAGTATCTCTTCTAGTAAACTACATCTATATTAATATTTGTAATATTGTAAATGTGACAAACTTTCATGTACTGTTACTTCAGATGTTTGTGGATAATCCACTAATGTTTGCATTCAGTGACATCTATGTAGACCTCAAATTTGATGGATTGGTGGATTTATCTGTGTACAATGATGTTTTAAGAAATTAGTAATACCCTTACTATAACATATTAAGAAGTGTTGATCTATATAGCAACTAACCGATCTTTCTTTTTCTCTTATTTGTATCAAGAGCACTCTGATACCAACAACGTCCTCATCCTCAAACTATCCTAACTTCAGAGCTGTGTTCTTATATATCCGACTCATTCTCAAACTATCCTAACTTGACCAATACTCAAAACGGCCAAAGATTCTTAATATCTTTGATGCGAGGCTCTTGACTGGTTTTTATCATTTTCTTTGATAATAAGTTTCATAGCATTGCTGATCCTAATTAAAGTAAGGACAAAATTGAAACTAACCTCAAGAGAAAATTAAAACATATGTATTTTGATTTATAGCATGAAGTTCCTGGTTTGTCACATTTATATTTTAATTTATAAAAACGTCATGCTTTCGATGGTTGGTATCAAGGTGAGAAAAACATATGTATTTTGTTTAGACTTTAGAATATGAGATATTACTTCATGCTATAATTCAGAACTGAAATTTAAGTAATTTTTTAGTATTATTGATTCAAATCAAAACATATGTCAACTAATATTGGTTTCAATAGAATTGATGTTTTCATTTCAAGGAACAATGAAACTGATACTGGTTTAGATAGAATATGAGATATTACTTCAAGGAACAATGGCATCATACTGGTTACACATATCCATTTCTGTTTTTTTTTTATCATTTTCATATATTTTTTTGTAAGAGGGCTGATACTGGTTTAGATAGAACTGATGTCCTTAAATTTTATATGATTTTCATATACTTTTTGTAAGAGGGCTGATACAGGTTTAAATAGAAACTAACCTTGAGAAGCTAATGGTTTGGAAGAGAGAGCACGCGAAGGAGAAGAGACCGCCAACGAGTCGAGTGGCGAGTGATGCAGTGGTTGCGATTCTGAATTGGGAGAGAGAGCGAGCGAAGGAGCGAGGTAGCAAGAGCACGCCACTCGGAGGTATCAGAAAGAGCGAGGCACGCGGGAGAGAGCACAGCGCGAGGGAGCAAGAGCAGGCGAACATGTGCACATTGTGCAGCGCGAGCGTGAGAGAGCAGGCAACAAGAGAGAGGGAGGAATTGAAGAGACGGAAGGGAGGAGATGAATTTTAGTGGGTTTAATGAGCTAATCGGGTCTACAATTGATGAATCCATTTCGATTGAGAGTGCTTCGTTAATCAAACTTGTGCGATAATTGATGCAATCCAACAGCTGAGACTGCCCATCGGACGGGACCTGGTCCGATGGGCGTCGGAACGCCCCCGCTCCCTTATAACTTCGGCCGAAGTTATAACGAGTCATTTTTGCAATTTCAAAATCCAAACAATCGATCTGAACCATTCAACATGTTCTAAATATTGAAATGTGCTTGGAGACTAAATTTTACATTTTTTGGAATTTTTTTACTATTTATTAAGCCACTTTGAAAATACTGATCCGGTGGTCCAGAAAATTTTACTGTTTTTTACTGTTCACAGTAGATCTGCGATTTTCAATGTGGCTTAATAAATAGTAAAAAAATTCCAAAAAATGTAAAATTTAGTCTCCAAGCACATTTCAATATTTAGAAAAAGTTGAACGGTTTGGATCGGTTGTTTGGATTTTGGAAACTAATAAACGACTCGTTATAACTTCAGCCGAAGTTATAACGTTAGCACATTAGCCGGTCTCTATATATATATATAGGAGGGATCAAGTTACAACAAAGTTACTATAACCATTTTCTAAAAAAGATATAATTAAGACGTTCGTTCAATAATTAAGTCGCGATCCTAACTCGCTTCGAATTCATATCACCGACGGTACCGTAATAGGGAATCTTTTACAATTACTTGATCTGGACCGTTCCTTTTAACTTGGCACGAATCTCAAAGCCCAATAATACTGCTCCCTCAGTCAGCCCGAATCCCAAACCGGCTGAGAGTTAATCTCAAACCGTAAATAGCTAATTGTAAAAGGGAATCTTTTACGGTACCGTCGAGGATATGGATCCAACTCGCTTCCGCATATTGAAAGGTAATATGTTTATTGTACGTATTTACCAACATAATCGAACATAGACAACCTATTGTGTTTAATAGGATGAATTTTTTAGATTCATGAGATATTTGTATTAAACGATTCAGATACCGAGTCATGTTTATGAAATAATTATACTATGTGATCTTGCATATGCGGTCCATACGATTGCATTATTTTTTTTTGGGTGATCATACGATTGCATTTTAAAGTATTATATATAACAGAAGTTTTAGTAAATATTCATAATTGGAAGATTTAATTTTATTTTTATCTCATAAAAAAGAAAAAAGAAAAATAAGGTCTATATATATAGAGCTGGGCTATGGTGAGTTGTGAAGTAAGAGGTCATTTTTACTTCACGCTCATATTTTCATTTTGAAAATTCAAACAACCGATCCGAACCGCTCAACATGTTCTCTATATTGAAATGTGCTTGGAGACTAAATTTTATATTTTTTTGAATTTTTTTACTATTTATTAAGTTACTTTAAAAATCGCTGATCCGGTGGTCCAGAAATTTCTACTGTTTTTTACTGTTCACAGTAGATCAGCGATTTCAAAGTAGCTTAATAAATAGTAAAGAAATTCCAAAAAATGTAAGATTTTGTTCCAAACACATTTCAATATAGAGAACATGTTGAGCAGTTCAGATCGGTTGTTTGAATTTTTAAAATGAAAATATGGTGTGAAGTAAAACGTTATTTTACTTCACAACTCACCATAGTCTATCGCTCTATATATATATATATATATATAGAGTAAGGCTACGGTACTTTGCAAAGTAAACCACCCCGTACTTCGGGTTACTTTTTGGATTTTGAAAATTCAAACAACCGATCCGAACCGTTCAACATGTTCTAAACATTGAAATGTGCTTGGAGACCAAATTTTACATTTTTTTGAATTTTTTTACTATTTATTAAGCCACTTTGAAAATCGCTGATCCGACGGCAAACAGTAAAATTTTCTGGACCACCAGATCAGAAACTTTCAAAGTGGCTTAATAAATAGTAAAAAAATTCCAAAAAATATAAAATTTGGTCTCCAAGCACATTTCAATGTTTAGAACATGTTGAACGGTTCAGATCGGTTGTTTGGATTTTCAAAATCCAAAAAGTAGCCCGAAGTAAACGGGGTGGTTTACTTTGCAAAGCACCGTAGCCTTACTCTATATATATATATATATATATATATATATGGCAGGGATCGATATGAACTCACCAAACCCAAACAGCATTATCGACATGGTACCTGAGATGTTGGTACCGATCGAGCATTATATAGTCATGGGATGCCTTTGTATAGATGGAGAGCAGACAACCATGTGCTGGTTCTTAAATGATAATGTTGGTTACCAATTGCAGTTTGGTTGTAGCGCTTTGAAGCAGGTACAGACTGGTAAATTTACAATTAACCTGCACCGGCACTGGTACGACGAGAAGATGTGACAAGCAAGTCGGTTTACTTTAATTTTATAATTAATCACTTCTGGACATGGTAGTTATATACTTGTATTTATATATAACATAGATAGGATAAAATAATGAAAATGGTTCACTTCTCCGGTTCTCTCTCTCATTACTTCGCCAAGGATCAATGCTATTATTATATGATCATCTGCTAAAGGTTTAGTGTACCTCATAATTTCAGCTTAGTTGATAAATACAGAGTATATATTAATTGCATTCTAAGAGATGAGGAAAAAAAATTAATATCCTTTAGTTAAAATCTATCCAATGATCCAAAGATGATGTTCTGTCATGACTATTGTTCTTAAAATTAAAATATAGCGTAATAATAATAATATATACATACAAAGACATTTTTTAATGACAAAATGTTGAAACTTACCTACTTTAGTTTTCCGTTTTGCAAACTATTTTTTTAAGCACGAGAGAAAGGTTTATAGTTATTAAATCACTCCAAATTATGTTTAATGAATGTCAAACTTGAATCTCTCGCATAAAAGGTATGATCTATTAATTACATATGTTTTGAGAAAGAAAAAAAACCCAGCGGTTAATTTTTTGGGATTTATCAAAAAGAGAGCACAAGTATTTTCTTTGCTAACATTGTTCATCACAAAAACAAAATTGTAGTTGTTATCAGTATCATTTTTTTAGGAGAACGGAGTCGGTCCGATGCCCATCGGACCTACTTTTAGGTTCAACGAGCATGATGACCGTCCGATCTAATTTAAGATTTGTGTGCACAAAAATTGAAACAGATGTGCACGAAGTTTAAAGCGTTCGCACAAATCTTAAAGCAAATCGACGGTGATTAAACCCATCGAACCAAAGTAGGTCCGGTGCCCATCGGACCTACTCTCAAGTGTTTTTTTAGAACAGCTGATCTCAGAAGCAGAATGATGCTTGTTAGTACAACAGATATTAAGTGATGATGAGTGACTATTTTGCAGCTCACTGACATGCGGTCCTACAGATACTGGGTATGCTAAATAATAATATTCCATAGTTTCTCTCTTTTTCTTTGCCACTGAATTTTATAGGTTTTTAAATACAATAGATGTGAAGATGGTTCATATTTTTCAAGTCTGAGGCCCAATGAATATCTTTGAATCTCGTTTCTTTCTGAGAGAGCTAAAAAGAGCTAGCAAGGCCCAATATCTCTCATAATTTTAGATTACAGGCCTGCTGGTACATTAATTATATACCAAATCATTTTTTACTGACAAAGAAAAAAGTAAAAGAGATTAAATTAACTAGTTAAAAGCATAAGGATATTAATTGAGAACTTATATATTATTAATAACTAGTTTTTTATTTGATAACAGGAGCACACTCTCACTGCACACAACCGCAGTGGTGGCAACACTAGGATAACAAGAAAGATGGCAACACTAGGATAACAAGAAAGAGCAACAATATATAGAACTGCAAAAATATACTGTTAGACGATGCATTATAATCCCCTTATTTCTCTCTTTCTCATTAGCCTTTTCTCTGAGCTCAGCTGGATGAATTAGTGCACCCTGCAAGAAATATAAAAAAAAAAAAAAATTAGGTACTACGGTATAATTTCAACGTGAAAATTTTCCATAAAAAAAAAAAATGGTTGCATTTATGTATAGGATTATGAAATCTAGTAAAACCATGTTCTGTCAATGCTTATCAATGATATGTGTGCCCAAATGAACATGCCCACAAATGAAATTAAATGTTGGCACACTTACTTGGAGCAGTCAGTGGAGGTGCTAATGGCATATGGTACGCTCACGCCGCACTTGCCAGGGAGGCCAGCGGCAGCTTTGGCATTGACGGTAGTTCCCTTGGCAAGGTTTTTAAGGCAGTTGCACACCGACTGGCGGTCGGCACCGGTCGATGCCATCGAATTCAGGCTCTTGACACCACTGCAGCACTGCGCAGGAGGGCTGCCCTGACCGGTGCGGGCATACGACATGCACTGGGCAAGAGCTGACGCCACCTGGCCACATGATATTGCTGCATTTGTGGTGTGTGGTCCGGTCAGGAGGAGAATGGTGATGGTTACGGCAGCGATAGCACGGATATCAAAGCTAGCCATGATTTTGTTGTTGCTGTGAGGCAATAATGATTTGAAGTTTCTTAATTAGAGAAGACTCAGAAGAGTGTGATATATATGAGCTAGTTGAGTTCGGAATTGTTGTGATTTAAGAGGTGAATGTAGGAGGGTTTATATAGAGCCATCCGCCATGATCGTCATGCATGAATTAATGCGTACAACTGTATTCATCACAATTTATTGGGAGATCAAACCTAAATTTGAATATGTAATAATGGTGTTCTGGTTGTGTTTTGTATGATAACTCTAGTAGTCTTTTTTCCTAAGAAGGTCGTTTGAAGTAATTATCATAGGTAATACTACAACATGTATATAAAAATG
This sequence comes from Carex parvula, assembly GCA_025461045.1. Classification (NCBI taxonomy): domain Eukaryota; kingdom Viridiplantae; phylum Streptophyta; class Magnoliopsida; order Poales; family Cyperaceae; genus Carex; species Carex parvula. Next base: position 12,995 of record JAJGRW010000145.1, read on the forward strand.
TATTAACAACAATAAAAACCTACAACAGGTACATAACAAAAAAAAAACAAAAAAAATACAAGAACATCAAGTGAAACATGAAATTTTTTATTTACTCCATGGAAAATGTTTGTGCATTGGATTAACTTAAGTAAACAACAATAATTAATTTGATTGATAATTAATTTTTTTATCACCAATTATTTTTCTCAATACAAAAATATGAATGGTTAGAGGTTCTAAGTGGAGTTTTACCAACAATTATAAAAGAAAACCCAAGTTTCAATAGTTATACTAATTAGATTAATTGGAAATGCAAAATTACTACATCTCACTAAACTAGCTACAACAATCCAAGCAATCTACTGAATGCGCGCAGTAACAATAAATATATAGCCCTGCTAACTACCTCACTTACAAGGAAATTTTTTATCTATAGAAATTATTAAATCTAGATGTACGAAAACAGAAAGAGTGCGTTGTTTCCAACAAATATAGAAAAATCTGACTCAATGAGTTCGATTCAAATATATGGATCGGACTCAATGGTCCAGATCGATCGATATATTTTATTTAAAAAAAATAGACGTTGATGGGAAAATCTAGAATATGGATGCCACAGAAAATCAAGTTAGAATTGGATCGGCTTCAACAAGGAAGATCCAATTCTGAATTGATTAAATGTGACAGCTACCGATTCTTCTTTTGTACCGAATTTAAAAAATAAAAATATTTGGATCTGATTCATTGAGTCCGATCCACTTATGATCTGATGAAATGTGGCACTTGCATTTCTCCTTTTCAACCGTTCTAAAAAAATATAATATATCGATGGATCTGGACCATTGAGTCCGATTCATATATTTGAATCGGACTCAATGAATCATATCTTTCTATATTTATTGAAAACGAGATACTCTTTTTGTCTTCGTACATTTAGATTTAATAATTTCTATAGATAAAAAAATCTCCAACTTACAACAATCCGTACAAACTTTAAATGTTGCTTGAATTACATCTCTTTTAGAAAAACAACATAGTGCATAAAAGGGAAACATAGAAAAGAAAACTAAACGTAAGCCTAGTTGATAGATTATTTATGGACATAATTAATTAAAAAATGTGAAATCCGACTAAAACCATACATGTTATAAATTATTAACCGTACAAATGTTAAGTAGTACCAATTGAAATTAATCAGATCACAAGAAATAACTAGAACGGTCTAAACACCATGATTGAACAAAAAAAAGGAAAATGAAAAATAACATACAGCCAAGAAACCAAAATCCAATGTGCCATTATGCCATAAGAAAAGGGAAAATACAACTTGTGAAGAAAGAGAGCAAATGGAAAAAAAAAAAAAAAAAAAAAACACTAAATAAAATTTTGGACAGAAAGTATATTATCCCTAATTAACTACATTTTTTCTTATTTCAAAACAAAATCTCTTCAAAAATGAAAACTTGTATTGAATGTCAATTGCAACAATAAGAGAACTATAGTTTCAGTTTGAATTTTTTTACTAAAGACGTTCTTTTACAAGGTGAAATATTCATTGTCGTTTTTTTTTTCTTATAGCAACTATTATGATTTCATTTTCAGAACGTGTACTAAATTAAACTTAAGTTTAATTAGTTTTTTTTTATTACAGCTACAATGACCTCTCTTAGTTATTAAGTTTTAATGTTCAAGGTTGTAATTGGAAGATCACAAGCGGATGTATCTTTTGATCTTTTCCAAATAAAATTGTCTGAAAATTCAAAATACAAATATGAATATTGTTATGTTTTTCATAGGAATATGATTTATGTTGCGTCTTATTTTAAGAACGGGACTCTTTTTTTCTGTTCATAGAAATGGTGAGTCTGGCTACTATAACATCAGTGTCATAGCCTATATAACACCAACTTCAAAATCTATCAAATTGATTTCAAACGGTGAATCCAAACCGATCTACTTCATTAGTTGTGCGTTTACATGCAAAATTTATAATTTTTTGAATTTAGTTAGTATCAAGTCAAGAGGTCAAATGTGTGAGTTTTTAAGTTAATTTTAAAACATTCATTTTTAACATTTTTTACCACATGATTTTATACTAAAATAACTCGAAAATATAAAATTTGCATGTAAACGCATCACTGATAAGTAAATCGGTTTGAACGGTTTAGATCAGTCGTTTAAAGTCTATTCAATTAATTTTGAAGTTAGTGTCATATGACACCGATGTCATACTAGCAGGACTCAGAAATGCTAAGTTCCGGTTTAAAAAAGTTTCTCTTTTTTATTTCTCAAATTTCAGTGATAAATTTTTGAAGAACAAGTGTAGATTCAAAATCAACGTGGATCGTAATTTTTTATTTAAAAGTATAGTAAATATTTTGTCAGAAAGGAGATAGATGGTAAATTTTTAAATGTCATAGAAAAAATTAAATTATTGATTTGGTCCTTTAAATTTGGTCACAGAATATTCGAAATATAAAGGAATTTTTTCCGGATTTTCTTTGTCCAAAATGGTAATCTACAATTCTTTAAAAAAAATGTCAAAAAAAAATTGAATCAATGATATAGTTACTTTCATCGTTTAAAAATAAAAAATACAGATTGCTAAGATTTTACAGAAATATGATTTATGTTGCGTCTTATTTTAGGAATCTCTTATAAATAATTGGGTGCATCTTCAGCATTCACTTAAAAAACAACGGAATTTTTTTCTAATTTTTATTAAAGAAGGTAGGTTCCAGGATTAAAAAAAATATTTTTTTATTTCTAAAATTTCAGTGCTAAATTGTCGGTGGTGATTCCATGGATTGTTTCTAGGAGTCTCTATAAATAATTAAGGGGGAATTTCATTTATGCCCTTCAAAAATCTTGAAATTACGTATTTCCCCATCTAAAATTCATAATATCATATTTATCCTTCTAAAGTTCAAAAACTCACAAATTTATCCAATTTATTGAATTTTCTAATAAAACTCTTTTTAAATTTATAAATTAACCTATTCTACCCTTTCTTCATCTTTTCCTTTTGAATCATTTAAGAAAATATTATCCGTCACAACATATGAAGAACCAACTATAATCCAACAAAACTTCTAGCAGCACCTAACTGAATAATAAAATTCTTTGCATTATTCTTCTAAATGTTGCTCGTAATAGTAAAAGGTGAAAAGAAACAGGAATATGCCGCATCAATGAGCAACATAATAGATCAATCCATGTTGACTATTTCATAAATCATAACCTCAAAGTTGTAACAAAATCTCCAACTAATCAAACCCGAAGTCTTAAGTAAGAAACCATGAGAAAATTCAGAAACCCAAAATTCTCCCTAGTGAAACAAACTACATCCCATGTCATCATCACTCTCTTCCTTGGGTTCCTCTTATTTCTCTTCAACTGCTGACACAGCAGCAGCTGAAGCAGCACTGGAACCACCAGCAGGAGCAGCAGTACCAAAATAGTGCACCACCACCACCTGATCCTGCACTGAGGATGAGGTCTTCAATGCTTCTCCTCTCGAGTAGTTTCCTGCCAATATGTATTGATCTTCAAGTTCGCTGCCTTGACATGGATATCTTCTAAGACGTAATGGTGATATGTGCAAGCTAGTTCTCCAGTGGCCATGGCAATAGATTTGACAGTGCCTCTGAATCCTGATAAATGTTGATCGGAGAAGAACTTAAATTAGGCGGCTCAGCAAAAGCATTTTATATGATGTGCACTAGATTATATGTGCCAGTATACTAGGTGTAAACTGCCGCATTATGTAGCAAGTTACTGGCATTATATCTTGTACCTTGAGCATTCTATTTACTAATTGGGGCCTATCTGTCAAGCACAACAAACACGGCATACCAAATTGATATCAATCCAGAGAATCTGAGGTTATAGAAAGATTTCCAACTCTGAATAGTTTAATTTCCCACTCAGATCTAAATTCTCAGCAATCATTAAATAAGTCTACATCTAAAATCGGAGTTTGGATTTCTCTGAGAACAAAGAGAAAGAAGAAAAAGAAAAGATGGAGAAAGGGTAAAATGGGTAATTTATAAATTCAAAATGAGTTTTATTAGAAAAATTAATAAATTGAGTAAATTTGTGAATATTTTAACTTTATAGGGTAAATATGATATTATGAGTTTTAGAGTGGGAAATACGTAATTTCAAAGTTTCTGAGGGTATATTTCAATACATGAAATTCCCCCAATAATTAAAAGTGTTAATGTGAGAGTACGGATGAACACATGGAGGGTAAAGATTGAGCAGGTGGAAAATTTTTTATTGGTAGTAATTAATAAAAAAAAAGATAGACAAATAGTAAAAGTGCAGTAATATTGGTAGTAAGATCGGTAGTAATTTTATTAATTTTAACTTTTTTTTAATCTGATGTATAGATGGAGAGAATTCTTATATTTGATTTCTAGTAAAATATGAAAAGGTTTTCAAAAAAATAGATGGAATGTTTTTATATATCTAAATTTTAAGATGCTTCATCTATTTTTGTAAAAAAATATTTTAATAGAAAATATTAAAAGAAAAAAAAAAGCAAACTAGTTTAGATCGATAAAATTCCTACTGATTCAAACTTTTTTACTTTTAAAATCAGTAAAATTACTACCATCTTACTATCAATATAAATATTACTATACTCTTACTGTTCGTCTCTCTCTTCTTTTCCAATAATTACTACCCATAAAAAATTTACGAGCAGGTGAGCGTTGGATCTTTCTTAAATGCATTTTGTTTGCCACTAAATTGAGTTTGATTGCAACGCTGAGTAGTCTCAGATTTGCAGAGTACACGTGTCAATGTTTCAATTTAAGTCGTACCATCACTCATTTCACTTGGTTGGATAGGTGGAAGACGCATTCATGCATGCACATGCATGCATGAAAAGTTGTGAAAGTAAAAAGTCTATTTCCATTTATGTGAATTGATTGATCATTGAAATAAATAAATGAAAAAATTGATTGTTCATGTCTTTCTCTCGGAAAGCGGGTATATTTAATGAATATTGGATTCAAATTAGTCTGATTTTTTTTTTTTTCAAAACGTTATGTTATTGCTACTCCGATAAGAATTATTCACCCCACCCAATTCAAAAAAAAAAAAATTTAGTAATTTATTCCATATTTTGTAAAGAATAGAAAGAAAAAAAAAATCATACTACAGAAGAAAAAATTTAAACTGTCGATTTGATTTCTTTAAGTACTTTTAAGAAACCAAACCATTGAATCATTGATTCAATTCTTTAGAACTATGACTAAAATATGCATATAAATTCTAAGAAACAAATTAATGATTCAGTTTTTTAGAAAATATCTAACCAAAATGTACCACTTATTTGATTCCTTGTAATGTATGAAAGAAAAATTTCACCTTTGTTCTTTACGAAAAAAACTTTAATATATTTTTATAAATAAAAATTCTGCACCCAATTCCCATTCCAGAAAATAATTATCTACTCAGGTATTGGTTTGCCTTGTATATAATTATTTAGAATTTTAGATGCAAAATATATTGCCCCCAAGTGGACAGAAAAGGGAAGTGCCGACCAATTACAGGGCGCGCCTCGACTCTTTACTCAGGTGCGCTGGATTGGGCTGGCGGGTGTCATGCAATAAATGACATATCCGACGAGTCAGATATCTACGTCCCGTATGCTGGTGACGAGGTATTGTTTGTACCTGTCCAGAATGCTGAGATCGTCAATCAAGCATTCGACCTAGGTACCGAGGCATTGCGCCGAGCCACAGACAAGGCCATGCCTACTTATGATGCCGAGGTATAATTGTAATTAAAATACATAATTGTGATTTTTTTTTTCAAAATTCTTGATTAACTAATTTGTAAGTTACTGCAGGGTGAGGAAGAGGAGTCACCATTTAACAACATCTCGGCAGATTTTGGCACCGAGGGAAATAGACTATATTCACAGGGCTACAGTTTGACTCAAACGGTACCACCTGCCTATTAGCCGGGGTATATTCAGATAGAGCCGATTCCGGAGTTTCCTGAATCCTCCATGCCGTACCCTTCGCTCGATGACCCCCATAGCGAGACATGTGTTCCTATTCACGCAGGGTGAGTCTGGACAGACTACGGTTTTTGGTCCTGGAGTCCAGCAAACATCTGAGATTGAGGCGGTTCATGACGAGCCGGTTCAGCCGGAGGGTGTCCAAGTGGAGGACGATGACTCTCCAAGTGGTTCAGATACTGATGATACGACACTCTGCAGACAGGGTCGGGGGTTTAAGGTTAAGAGGGCAAAGACGATATTTAGTCCACCCCATTAGGATTTGATTTGTACTTGGTTAGATGTTTTGTCAGATACTGTGACTTATTTATTTTGTTGCTTTGTTATTTGTTTTATTTGTTGTTTTGTTATTTATTATTTTGTTCATTATATCATTATTTCTTCGTACACAAACGATATTTCAAACGAACGACATTTCCAAAATAAACAACATACTCATATTTTTTATCCGACGAATGAACATTATTTTCAAAATTACGGCATGTAAAACAAAATAACAATTACACATAATATATAAACTATATAAAAAATAAATAACCAAAACAAATAAAAAAATTTATGATAAAAAAATAGGGGCTGCAGAGGCGTTGGGCAGCCCATAGACTGGGGCCACAGCGGCATTGAGCGGCCTGGATAAATGTCGAATTTCCTCAAATCTGAGGTGTTTTGGTTTATTTTTATTTTTTTATGCTATAAATAAAAATTTCTGCTAAAGAGAAGATGCCAATAAATATGTTTTTCATGTCACTATCTCAGTAAATAAAATGAGGAGTAAGGCTTAAGTGCTATGGATAACATAAGATTTTTCATACTACAGTCTCAAAATTCTATCGTATAAACTTTAAACTTCGATCTAAGTAGCTCAGTAAATTAGTTATATAATGAACTTGTAGAATAGTAAATAATTTTTTTACTATTTTTTATGATTTATAAAAGATGGTAAAAAATGACTTTAAAATAAAAAAAATTGCTTATGTTTTAGACATTTTTTACCATATTTCATAAATTATAAAAAATAGTAAAAGAAATTTCAAAAATAATAAAAAATTATTATTCTACAAGTTTATTATATAACTAATTTACTGAACTACTTAGATTGAAGTTTGAAGTTATACAATAAATTTTTGATACCGTAACATAAAATGTCGTCTTATGCTATCTATAGCAGCTTTACTTTAAAATAAGACCACAAAGATTCCCGTAAATGGAGAATTTTTTATTGATAGAAAATATTATAAAATAATAGACTAAAGGAAAGAACCATAGAATTTTCAGAAACCGGTTTTATTTAATTGTGCTCAGAACCATCCGATTCCATTTATAATTCGTCGTACCTAATCTATATGAATATTGAAGCGATAAGTTACAAACTAATAAGTGAATCAGACAATTTTGAACGAATATCAGACTGATTTGAATCTGATACCCGTTGTACGCATCCGCTTCTTCTAAATTTGTAGATTTGAAGCTTTGTAGATTTGAAGCACATATTAGATGTCTTTGCTATCCGCTTCTTCTAAATTATTTTTTTATTTTAGGATTTATTGTATTTTTTTAAATAAAAAAGAATTTATTTTCATACTACAAAACAAAGAAATCAAATTATTAATTCGGTTTCTTTCAAATACTTTTTTAGAAACCAAATCATCAAATTATTGATTTGGTTCTTCAGAGCGGTGATCAAAAATTGAAATCTGCATATCTCCATTTTTATATTAGCACGTAGATGTTCTAATCCGTCAACGGTTTTGATTAAAAGTTGAAATTTCATATTGAATATCAATCTTTCAATCAAATTTTATTCTATGCATCTTTTTTATATATTTTTTTTTTTGCGTATAGAAGTCGAAATTTATTTAAACACATACTTGCCATATGTACATGCTATTTTTTTTTCCTAAACCTCATTTAAGAATACAGATTCATTGCAATTCTTAATTTGCAGAGATAAAAAGGTGACAAATATTTTTAATTGTAATTCTTAATTTGCAGAGATAAAAAGGTGACAAAATATTTTTAATTGAAATTGAATTAATATAAAATAAGTGTTTCATGCATGTCGGACAAAATATTTGATGGTACCTTTATGTATCAAATCGGATACAATAGCAATTGCAATTGATCAAACCAACGCTGACAAAATATTTTTAATTGGACATTAATTGCAAATGCATGTTTTTAACTTTAAATGTATTTATTATTCGACCATTGATACTAATTAAAAATACAGAATCATCAAATTATTCTCCGAAATCACGGTTCAAGGTGATTTAAAATACAAAATTATATAAAAAAAAAAGATTTGCAGGTCTCTTAATTTTAAAATAATTATTTTTTCATTAGTCTATATTTAAAAAAAAATTATTTCATAAATTTTGTTATTTCTTATAATATGTTATGTTACAATTGTGCTGTAATTGAAAAACTGGATGTCAAAATTATCTGAAAAACTGAGGTATCTCAATACTGAATTTTGTAGCAAAACTGGAGGCTAGCCCAGAACCAAATATTTACCTAAAAAAATATATAAGCTATTCCTACACGGATATTTGTTGTATATCCGTATTGGAATAGCTACACGGATTTTTTTTTTTAAATGCGTGTAGAAAGACTAGCATTGTATACGGTTCTTAAGTATAAACATCCATTTATGATTTGTTAGAGAGCTACATGGATTTCTTAACTAAAATCCGTGTAGAAAAGTCATTCTAGAGTTCTGATTACTAAAATGCCTTCTCCTTTCCAGCGCCGTACAAAAGGCCTTTCTCCTTCCAGTGCTTGTTTTGATCAGATAATTAATACTTGATCTCTCTGTGTTATATTGAAGGTTGATCTGAGATCTTTGAAGTTACAAATATAATACGTAAATTCTAAAAAAGGGTCAATGATTCGTTTCTTAAAAAATGTCTAACGACTAGTCAAGGTTCTAGTCCATAAACTCTTCTTCCTATACTGTGTCTAATAATTTGATTCATCCTAATGTATAAACAAAATTTTACCTTTGTTCATCCCGAAAAATATTATATAATATATTTATAAAATAAAAACTCTGCACCGAATTCCCATCCCAAAAGAATAATTATCTGCTCAGATATTAGTTTCCCTCGTATATAATTCCAATTTTTGAGTGATTTTTAACAATTATTTAGATGCAAAAAATATTGCCCCCCAGTGAAAAAATAAGGGAAGTGCCGACCAAGTTAGATTAGGGACGCGTGGCATTCAAAAGAGAAGATGCCAATAAGTAGAACCAAGGTGTTTCTAATTACACTGAGTTTTTATGTGAACTCAACTTTAAAATCTACCGAAGATGAATCTGAACTGTTGAATTAATTTTAATATATTTATTTATTGAATGTTTTTTACTACTTGACTCTATACAAAATAAATTCAAAAATTAAAATTTTTTGTATGTAGATGCATCACTCGTAAGGTAGACGGGTTTCAACAGTTCGAATTCGTCATTTAAAGTCAATCGATATATTTTAGAGTTGAGTTCACAAAGAAGGTTAATGAACTTAGGATTCTACTCTGCCAATAAATATATTTTTTTGTGCCACTCTCTCAATTCATTAATTGAGAAAAAAAAATTATCTATAAAAATTATTAAAATAAGATAAATTTATCCATAAAAATTATTAAAATAAAATGTACGGAAATAAATTAAAAAAATAACTGCTTTGTAACATTTAAAATGATAGGGATCAATAGTTCCGATTCAAAATAGCTTGATTTTCTGTAACTTCGAAACTTGCAGCAAATTTGAGAGTTGTACGGAATGAAATAAAAAGCGTTTATTGATGTACTGATATCCATAACATTTTTGGATGCACATTATATATTCGGATCCAATTTGAATGCAAATTGGATGAATTAATTGAGTAGAACTAGGGTGCTCCTAAGCTCACCAAGCCCTTCGTGAGCGCGACTCTAAAACCTATCAAATTGACTTCAAACGACATTTTCAAACCGTTAGATGTTCAATCTATATTAAAATGTGCTTGGAAACCAAATTTTATATTTTTTGGAATTTTTTTACTATTTATTAAGATGGTTTGAAAATCGCTGTTTTCCAATGGTGCAGAATTTTAATAAAAACAGCGATTTTCAAACCATCTTAATAAATAGTAAAAAAATTCCAAAAAATGTAAAATTTGGTCTCCAAGCACATTTTAATATAGATTGAACATCTAACGGTTTGGAAATATCGTTTGAAGTCAATTTGATAGGTTTTAGAGTCACGCTCACGGAAGGGCTTGGTGAGCTTAGGAGCACCCTAGTTCTACTCGAATTAATTAATACATGTTGACAAATGACACTTATCTTGTCTGTGGACTGTGTTAAACTGTGCTAATTTTGTCTTTCGCTGTATACATGTCGTGTTCAGTCGTATCTTGCTCATGCAAACTGTATGGTGTTGTGGCCGAAATTTTTATTTCTACCATTTTTAAAAAATAAATTAACCAAATAACCACGGTTTTCTAACAATTGTAAAACTAGCACGGTCGCAGAATGCCGGAGCAGACCCTCATATGGGTCCGCTATATGCCGGAGCGGTCCCTAGGGCCGCTATATGCCGGAGCGGACCCCTACAGGAGCCTATATAAGGGGCCGCTGGTTTCGGTTTTCATATCATTTCTAAGAAGTTTCAATCCCTTCGACCTCGGGTAAGTTTTCTTCTTCTTCTCTAGTTTTAATTTTTAGTGTAGAGTAGTAATTAGGTTTAGGTTTAGGGTTTAGGATTAGGATTTAGCATTTAGAATTAGATATTAATTTAGGATTTAGAATTAGAAGTGTACCCAAATTTAATTAGAATTGTACTAAAATTAAAGTAGGTTTAATTGTACCAAAATTTAAACCGGACTTTTACCAAACTCTCATATTTGACCAAAAATTGTCCAATACAGCATGACATCCAGTAGAGATAGACCATCCTCCAGTAGGGGTACACAGCATGGCCCTACAGCCACGCCGTATGAGATGTCTCAGTACATCGAGACAGCATTGGCAGATGTTCCGGGTATCCGGAGTCGCACCGACAGGGTCAGCGACTTCTTGTGGTACCCGAATGCGGAGCATCGGATTTTAGAGGCTGCCACTGGGGTAAGTTATAAATTTGTCATCCCGAATTTTTTTTTATGAATGAACTTGATCTGATTATTTAATTAAATGCAGGGTTTGGATGCGGTTACGGTTCGTCACAACCGCACTCATCTACGGTACCAGCCGACGTACGGGGGGGTTTTACGCTCGATGGGATTGTACCAGCTATCCCAGATGGTCAAGGAGAATGCTGAATAGGGTTTATCTTCCGGCCTCGTTGAGCGATGGCGTCCCGAGACGCACAGTTTTCATCTCCCCCATGCTGAGATGACAGTCACCCTATAGGACGTCAGTTGCCTGTGGGGTATGACTATTATCGGGGAGCCGGTCACGGGCGTCGAGTACGGAGACTTTCGGGCATTGTGCTCGGAGCTGTTGGGAATCCCGCACGAGGATCTCCAGAAAGAGAAGAAGAGAGGTGAGAAGACCGTGGTCTCGCCCAGCTGCATCAGCTTGGCAAAGCTGCGGGTGAGATTCAAGAATTTTCTAGATCGACTAGATCAGGTATTTGCTTGTACAAGATTTAATTTAAATAATATTAGATTTATTTTCTTGTAAATAATGTTCTAATTTAAATCTATAACAGGTGATTGTTAACCGACACCTGCGCGCTTACATTTTGGAGATGATCGCCTGTCAGTTGTTTCTGGATTCGCATGGAGATCAGGTGCGGCTGTGCTGCCTCGAGCTTCTGCGCGACCTGTCCACTGCGGGCAGGTTCAACTGGGGAGGTGCCACGATGGCATGCCTATATAGGTACGAAACACATTCTTATAAAAATTTTCAAATATTATACATCGTAGTGTAGTAACACTGACTTTGTAAATTGTAAATGGGTCTTAACACAGCCTACTTGAAGAAGAACAAGACCTTCGTTGGACCGTGCATGTTAATACAGCACTGGTCCTACGCACATCTGATTGTTGGCCGTCCAATCCTGGCCAACAAGACAGATGTGCCGGAGTGGGGCAAGCCCGAGCCGGACAACTGCCCTGCATTTGCCGCCAAGTACTATTATCCCAAGATTTGGGTGGGTGCAGGGCATGGCTCGTCTCTCGGCATCACATTCTGGAGACAGGAGATCGAGCATCTCAGAGATGATCCCGAGTTTGTGACTTGGGAGCCCTACAGAGATTATGTAAGTTTACTTTTGTTTTTATTTTGATTTAAATTTTTTCCAGTTCGAATTGATATATGATATTAAATCTATACTTCCAGGTCGAGGTGGATGGCGCACATCGGTCATATCTTGAGATACTGCCGGAGCGATGTCGTCAGCAGGAGCGTTTCTGGCGTGCAGAGGTGCCGCTCATATGTTTTCAGGTACCGTAATTTCTTTATGCTAGTTATTTACACAAGTGACTTAATTTAATAAAAACAGTCTAACGTATTAAAATATATATAGATCATCGAACACCATTACCCCGGACAGGTCATGAGACAGTTCGGGATGCGCCAGCTTGATCCCCCCGGCACCGATCAGTGATGAGGTCTGGCGAGGGCTGCATCATTCTAGGGATACCACTGCAGGCAAGGACTGGGGATTGCCCGTGTCGATTACGTGTTCGAGACAGGAGCTGCAGATCCCCCATTGGCCGAGCCCGACCATCAGATGGATGTCGCGCCAGTGTAAGAAATTTTTTTATTAATTCAAAACTTCAACTATAGCTTTTTTATTGGAATATCTAACATTTATTGTAATTCGTACAGACCTTACAGAGATTGGTACTAGGATCACGGCACGTACACTATATTTCTTGAGGGATACATCGCCGACAACCCGCATGAGCGGGTACCGAAGCCGAGGGATCGTAGAGGACGGATCCACGGTATTATCCCCGTCGGCGCACCTCTCGCAGCCACGGTATTTTTAATTTGAAGTTTCAAATTCAAAACTATTAATATTTACAATTGTACAACTTCTTCATAATTTTTTTAATTTTCAGGCATTATATATTGTCAAGAGTTGCGTCATAGGGGCTACGGTGGCCGTCACCAGGGGATGGAAGAGGCTCGAGAATGTCATCCTCAAGCACAACGTACCCGCGGTGTGCCAGTGTAGGTACAGGGCGCGCCTCGACTCTCTACTGAGGTGCGCTGGCTTGGGCGGTGTTGATGCAGTCGACGACATATCTGACGAGCCCGATGTCTATAACCCCTACACTGGTGATGAGGACGTGTTTGCACCCGTCCATGATGCTGAAACGGTCGGTCAGGTGTTCGACCGAGGTGCCGAGTTGATGCGCCGAGCCGCACATGACGCCATGGGATCACAGGCTAGGATGTCTGCCAAGGTATAATTTAAATTAAAATACATAACTGTGATTTTTTTCTTATTCAATACATTATCTAATTTGTAAGTTACTACAGGGTGGAGACGAGGAGGAGGACCCGTTCCAGTTCAATATCTCCAATGAGTATGGCACAGAGGGAGATGGATTGTATTCCCCGGGTTACAGTCCCACTCAGACAGCACCTCCTGCCTATCAGCCAGGGTATATTCAGACAGAGCCCATCCCGCAGTTCCCTGGCCAGTCCTCACAGCAGGTACCTCACCCTTCCCTCCACAATGACCCCATTGCCAGCCATGCGTTTTTATTCACGCAGGCTGAGTCTGGACAGACCACAGTTTTTGGTTCTGGGGTCCAGCAAACATCCAAGATTGAGGAGGTTCGTCAGGAGCCGGTTCAGTCTACGGATGTCCAGGCAGACGACTCTGAATCCTCCGCAGATACTGACGAGACGTCACTCTGCAGGCGGGGTCGGGGGTTTAGGAAGAAGAAGGCGAGGACGGTGTTTAGTCCAGAGCCGTAGATTTTCATTTGTTGTACTGTTAGATGTTTTGTTAGATTCTTATTTGTAGTATTAGTAGATGTTTTGTCAGGTACTTATTTATTTCGTTGATTAGTTTCTTGTTTGTTTGATTTTTTTGTTATTTATTTATTTTGTTGATTTCATTATCTCAGAGTACACAAAGAAATTTCAAGGAAACCACATATCTAAAATATCTAAAATATTCCAAACGAATACGATACGACCAAAAATCAATTTAAACAACATTCGAAATTAAATAAATAACTCTTAACAAATTACAATTTTGTATTTTTAAAATAAAAAAATATAGGGTCCGCTCCGGCATATAGCGGTCCTGGGGTCCGCTATATGCCAGAGCGGACCCATATGGGGGTCCGTTCCGACATTCTGCGGTCTCCCTCATATGAGTCCGCTCTGGCATTCTGCGGCCGTGCTAGATTTAGAATTATCAGAAAACCGTGTTATTTGATTAATTTATTTTTTTTAAATGGTATAAATAAAAATTTCGGGTGTTGTGGTGTCAGAAATAATGAACACTGTAAATTTGAATTTGTTCACCATTCAACACTGGCTTTAATTGCTGAGTCAGAAATAATGAATGCTTGTCGCAGATGCAGTCACGTGATCAACATTGCTACCTTGTCGGAGCACACAGGCTTTATTTATTATTGCACAATCCTGTGTTTCTTTTCTTTCATCATCATCTATGTTCTATATATGTTCTATTTTTATATAGACGTACGCTGCACAGGGGCGAATCTATCCTCAGTGAACGAGGTTAATTGATCCATTTATTTTGAATTTTTTTTTTCTTTATACCTTATTTTAATATAGTTTAAAGTAAAATATTATGAATTGTGAAAATTGATTCTCATTCATAGTAGGAAAATTTTATATGCTTAATTTCCATTCATGTTTGACCCCCATAGTCTGAAAGTCTGACTCTGTCCCTGCGTACGCAATTCCTGGTAGCACCATTTCTGTACTAACTATATTACATTGACGATCGAGAAGAGAATATGATTTAAGAAATTTAATAAAATATGTTTCTTGTACTACCTTTTTTGAGTTAATTCAAATTATACTGTGAATTCTCAAGGCATATAAATAAATACAGATGTTTTCCAGTTTGGGGTTCTCAAATTTGTTCTCCAACTCCGGTTGTCCATGTTACTTCGTTATATCACTACTTCAAATATTGTTTTAATTTCATGTTTTCTTTTCTTAAGTTGCAAATGCATGTTCTAGCTAGACGATCATGAATTTGCATATAGTCATGACAGCAGAGAATTTTGCCTTTATTTAGATATTTTTGTATTTTGTTTTCAGCTTCCCAGTTTTTCATATTTTTTTTTATCAAAATTGCAATGCTGTTTTTCCTTGCTACTTATAGACAAAATTTTAATCCTAAGTCTGTGTTTCCGTTTTTCCCAACTAATTTATAAAGAAATTGTCATGAATAAGTTGTTATTTTATTTAAAAGGACTGCATGATTAGCACATGCATGCACATGTAGTGCATCCCCCACAACGAAGACATGCATGATGCATCCAGTACAATTTGTACTGTACAAAAGAGAAAATTGAGCAACACAGAAAAAAAAAAAAAAAAAAAGAGAAAACTGAGCAACACTACAACACTGAAAGCCCATCCAACGCTACATCATTGAGGCCTTAATTAAAGTATGAAGAAGGTTCCAATACCTTATGTTTTTCATATCTCATTATGTTTCATATTTAATATCTTAATTTTCAAAGTTTAAATTGTCAATTCAAACCGCTCAACATGATATTCATATTAAAATATGCTTGGAGACCAAATTTTATAATTTTTAAATTTTTTTACTATTTTTTAAGATAGGTACAAAATCACTGTTTTTGGACCGTTCAAAAAATATTGATTTTCTACCCATCTTAAAAAATAGTAAAAAGGTTCTAAAAATTATAAAATTTCAACCCTTACCATATTTTAGTATGGATATCATGTTAAACGGTTCGGATCGATAATTTAGACTTTAAAAACGAAGATATAAAATATGAGGTATGATGAGGTATGAAAGGCATGAAGCATTAGAACCCTCCAGAGCTCAGATATGTGATCCATGATCTCCATAGATATTCTGTTCCTAGTAACTGGAATTCAAAACCTCTCCGGTACTGTAATAGAGAATTTTTTATAATTACTGAATCTTGACCGTTCTTTTTAGCTTGGCACGAATCTCAAAGCCCAATAATACTACTCCTGTGATAGCCCGAATCTCAAAGCGGCTGGGATCAAAGCGTCTAGGAGTTAATTTCAAATCGTAAAATGAAGGGAATCTTTTACAGTATTGGAAAGGATACTTGTCCCTCGTAACTTAGTGGACCCTGCATTTTACAAGAGTAAATATTTAGTTAAAATGAAAATTTGCATAATTCTACAAGTCATAAAACCTTCCTTTAAATGAGAATAAAAAAGAAATTGACTAAATATATAGAAGGGGCAGGGAAACTGTTGTAATTTATTTTAGGGAGAGGTGTTGTACAGACAATTATACACTTTTTTAATCAAAATGATAATAACAGAGACAGAGCTACATTCAAGAAATGGGATCAATTGACATCTATTTATTTTAAATTTTTTTGTAATTATATCTGATGTTCTATATAGTATAGGGTAAAATATTATAGATACGGAATATTGACTCTCATTCTCAGCATGAAAATTTTATATGACTGATCCCTATTCATGTTTGACCTCCATAAGTTGAAAATTTGGCTCCACCTCTAGATAGTGAGGTTTCACTCACTAACCTTTAATATATATATATATAGAGCAAAACTAGGGTGTGATGTGCTCACCAAGAGGGATTGGTGAGCACACCTTCAAAAGGCTATCGGATTGACTTCGAACTACGAATTCAAACCATTAAAATTCATGTACTTCGTGAGTGATGCATGTACATGCAAAAATTTTAAAGTTTCGAATTCATTTAGTACATGGTCAAGCAGTCAAAACAATGAACATTTTATAAGTTATTTTTTAAATTGTTTTATGTATTTATTTTTCATTATTATTTTGACCGCTTGACCATGTACTAAATGAATTCAAAACTTTAAAATTTTTGCATGTACATGCATCACTCACGAAGTACATGAATTTCAACGGTTTGGATTCGTAGTTCGAAGTCAATCCGATAGCCTTTTGAATGTGTGCCCACCAATCCCTCTTGGTGAGCACATCACACCCTAGTTTTGCTCGTATATATATATATATAGAGGTTTGGCTAATATCCAAAACGTTTGTTCCTAGACCGTGGAACAAACATAAGTTTTTACATTTTCAAAGTCCAAATTATCAATGCAAACCATTCAACATTTAATCTATAATAAAATGTGCTTGGAGACTAAATTTTACATTTTTTGAAATTTTTTTACTATTTATTAAGCTTGTTTTAAAATCGTTGTTTTCAATGATCTAGAAATTTGTCACTGTTTATTAAAATCAGCGATTTTAAAACTGCCTTCATAAATAATAAAAAATTCAAAAAAAATGTAAAATTTGGTCTCCAAGCATATTTTAATATAGAGATCATATCTAACGGTTTGGATCAACCGTTTGGACTTTAACAGTCAAAAAACCAATTGGTTGCACTACGGCTCCGGAACAAATGCTTTGATATTAGCCAACCTCTGCCGACATTTTTATTAATATCCAAAGTTAATTACAAATTAATTAATATACCCATGATTCCCGAGTTTTTCCAAAAATGTCCAAACCGGCCATAAAATGGCCGGGTTCCTCTTTTTTTTTTTTTATAGATTTTAGTAATGTTTTAAATAGCGTTTATATCGTCATAGCGGGAATGCTACAAAAAAAGCTATAGCGAATAGCGTAGCTATAGCGGAAGCTATGCTACATAGCGCTTTTTTTTTACAAAAATTATATTATATATTTGTACTAAATATCAACATTATCTAAAGTCTCATAGAACAATAAATAACACCAAATTAATTAAAAAATTATAATATTCACATTGAACCAGTACAAAGTCCAAATTGTGGTTCAAAATATCCATAGTAATATCATAAACTATCGATCTTTTTATATTCAAAATATCTTAAGCATCATGATTCATGACATAATCTATTTTTTTCTATTCAAATTTCAAAATAACCTAGACAAAGGTTTCCTTCTCGGTTTGGGCAAATTAAAAGATCTGTAACAACAAAGCTTTTAATTGATTTCGGTTTGGGCTTTTATTTAAATTTTTTGGATCGTTATTTAAAGCCCATATAAATTGCCTAAAAAAGCCCATTATGCATATCGCGCGCTATTTACGCTACACGCTATGCACTATAGCGGACCACTATTACCGCTATAGCGGTCGTAGCTCAATTAGCGCATTTTGATGCCATAGCTTAGCGTTTAGGGTCCAAAAACACTATAGCGCGCTATTTAGAATAATGGATTTTAGAGACACTATGAAGAGCAAGATAATGAAATCTAACACTGAAAATTAGAATTTTTTTAAAATTATTTGTTAGGTTACTTCTTTTGATTTATAATTAGCATATTTATACTAAAATACACTAGATTACTTGAAATTATGTTGAATATACACTATATTACATTAAATTACGCCAAATTATGTTAAATTACGCTAAAATACAGTAAATTCTGGTAAATTACTGTGTGTCTTCATAGTGATGTATAATTAGAAATTATTTTTTGTTTGTCTTTTATCTTCATAGTGATTTATAACTAGAAACTATTTTTTTAAGAGGCACTATGAAGAGCAAGATAATGAAATATAACACTGAAAAATTGAATTTTTTGTTTAAATTATTTGTTAGATCACTTCTTTTGATGTATAATTAGCATATTTATACTAAAATATGCTAAATTACTTGAAATTATGTTGAATTACACTATATTACGTTAAATTACGCTAAATTACATTACATTACACTAAAATACGATAAATTACGCTAAATTACATATGAATAGGGACGATATCTTCACTGAAAAGTCGAAAAACGACGATGAAACTTCAAACGGCCATAAAATGGCGCTCGAGTGTCCGATTTGAGCAAATGACCATTTTTCGGAAAGTTTGCGAAAATACGCATGTGTCCGTGCTAGCAATGCTAGATTACAAAATTCAGAATTGCCAAAAAACAAAGGGAAGAGCCTCAAAACTTGAGTTGCAGTTTTCGATTAAGATTTTCATTTCTATTATTCAATCTAAGTATCTCAGTAAATTAGTTACATAATGAACTTGTGGAATACCAATTTTTACTATTTTCGGAATTTTTTACTATTTTTTATGATTCATGAAAGATGGCACAAATTCGGTCTACTTTAGCGTAATTTTGCGTAGTTTACCGTAATTTACCGCTTTTTTATCAATTAGCGAAATTATGTAATTGAGCCTAATTTAACGTAATTTAGTGTAATTCAACATAATTGATTGTAATATAGTGTAATTCTAATTCATAATAATTTCAAGTAATCTAGTGTATTTTTGTATACATATCCTAATTATAAATCAAAAGAAGTAATCTAACAAATAATTTAAACAAAAAATTCGAAACTTAAGTGTTAGATTTCATTATCTTACTCTTCATAGTGTCTCTAAAAAAAACCGGCCATTTTATAGCCGGTTTGGACATTTTTGGAAAAACTCATGATTCATGGGTATATTAATTAATTTGTAATTAAGTTTGGATATTAATAAAAATGTCGGCAACCTCTGTATATATGGAGAGAGAAGGAAATGGAAGTAAGGTATAAGAATGTGAAGCCTCTCTTAAGGTGTTTATATATATAAATAAGCAGGAGCAGGAGCACCACGCTAACTAAATATTTGGGGTGACAATTATTAAAATTAAATGGTGGAGCGGGTCCCAAACAGTAATATATGGGATTGGGACCGGATATCCTTTTTTTTTATTACATTGTCAGTAGATTTGTGATGAAATCTAGCAAAATGCGAAAGAATCAGTGCTGCTACAGAGAGCGTAGAAAAGACTCTTACCAGACTACACTTTCTTTCGGCTCCATTAATAATAATAATAAATAAATAAATAAATAAATAATTTGGAGTCCTGAATAAGCAATCTAATTTAAATTGGGGTTTTAAAAGTTTCCACTATAAAACTCAAACTTTTAGTCTAATGACAAAGGCGAATGTTTCTGAAATTAAAGATCCTGAGTTCGAAATTAAAAAAAAAAAATTATTTATTGTAATAAATAGAAATTTAAAATGAGTATTGAATAGCTTGACTTCCCAAGTCCCAAGACTCCCAACCCACTCGTTCAAACAAAAAGAAATGTCCCCAATATAACCAGATTCCATCTGAAATTGTTTGGGGAGCAATTGTAGCTTCCGTGCAGCCCAACCCAACAAAGCCCACTTTACCAAGCAGCACAATATGGCTTGGTTATCCCAATAACCCAAACTAGGAAATAAAGTAAAAGGGAGAACCTACCTGAGAAAAGAAACCCTTGTCAATTAACCAAATTTTATTTACACGTCAAATTTCTTAGCTTAGAACTAAGAACTGGTCTAGTAATTAAATGCTGAGAGTTTAAAGAGCGAAGCAAGGGCAAGCAGTCAATGAGTTAGCCGTATATACTTCCTTCCTCGAGTCATATTTTTGCATCACTACCATACAAATATTGACTAGCCTATCTAACTGATATCTCCTCCTGTATCACTTGTAGTTGTATCCCATCCTATGCAAGGACCCATTTTGATTTTACAACAAGTACCAAAAAGAAAAGAGAGAGAAGAAAGGCTTGTTGTTCATGTATGGCCCAATTTCTTGGCAGTGAGGAGTTGTCTGAGAAAAGACAGCTTCCCATTGACCCGAGAAACAATGGTGGAGATCACTGCGCTCCCATTCCTGTTGGTCGTCACAGAAGAGTTCTCGGCTGACTTCGAATCTTGTGGCGGAGAGATGGTTTGGAGAAATGAATTGAGCATTCGAATGATCTGACCGAAGCTGGGGCGCATGCTTGGATCCTCGACCCAGCACGACTGCACTATGAATACCAGCTCCTGGGGTGTGCTGTCTGGCAGCGTCGGCCTCATTTGCTGTCAGAGAAACACAACACAGCACGACCAATCAGAAAAAGACAGGCTCTAGTGTGATGGTGTGGTGGCTTAAATCTTAACCGGTAGAAAGGAATATCATGGGTATAGCTGAATAGGATTAGGATACCTTGAAGGCAGCGGCATAGGCGGCCTGGAGGTTAGACATGCCTTCGAAAGGCATCTTGTTGGTGAGCAATTCCCACAGCACAATGCCGAAGCTATACACATCCACCTTGTTCGTGTAGTGCTTCTTCTCCCCCCTCCTTAGTGTCACCGTACTGTACAACTGCCATTTGCATTGTATTTTAGAGATTAGTTACTGTTTTTTTTTTATTATGCTCAAATTCCCAATCATGTTTTCTTAGCTTTTATTTTATTTTATTCATTAGAGCAACAATCTTCAAATCAAACATATTTTAATTCAAGAATAAAAATAACTCTAAAATAAAATAAAAAAGAACTCTAAAATAATAGCAAAAATAAAGGGTAAATTTCGTTGGAGGTCACTCCATTTGTTACGAATTGGTCACTCGAGTTTGATTTGTCCCTTAGGAGCCACTGAACTTTGTGTTTGTTCTAATCAAGTCACTCCGTTAATATTTCCGTCTAGAATACTAACCGAATGCCACGTGGAGGTCCAACTCATCATTTTTGAAAAATTGTGTAATCTTTTGGAGACCTGAACTATTTCTCACCCAACACTAACTCCTTCCTTCCTCTTCCTCTCCTCCAGCTTATTTTGTTTTCTTGTTTTGGCTTCTCTGTGTTAATGAACCAGAAAATAATCCACCTTTGTTGAGACTTCGGTCAGATACTATTGTGACTGCCAACACCATCAGTTATTCAAGCGTGATTATGAAGTTATCCTCCTCTGTTATTGGATCTATTTTCAGAGGAGAGATCGGACCTCCCTTTAAAAAGTTGTTTTGCTCCAACGTTTTCTTGTTCAATTACATTTCCCAGGATCGACCTTGCTATTTCTTTATAATTTGATGAAGTGCAAATTGATTGTTCTTCAAGTAGCAAAGTACATTGGAGAATTATCTCTTATAAAAAATAATCACAATAGCATCTGACCGAAGTCTCTTTTTGATTTATTTTCTGGTTAATTAACCCATAATACGAAACAAGCTGGAGGAGAGGAAGAGGAAGGAAAGAGTTGGTGTGGGGGAGAAATAGTTCATTTTTCCAAAAGGTTGCACAATTTGTCAAAAATGATGAGTTGGACCTCCATGTGGCATTCCGTTAGTATTCTAGATGGAAATATTAATAGAGTGACTTGATTGGAACAAACACAAAGTTAAGTGTCTTCTGAGGGACAAATCAAACTTGAGTAACCAATTCGTGACAAATAGCAAAGTTTAGTGACCTCCAACGAAATTTACCCAAAAATAAATGATTAGGTTGGATTGATGTTCATACGATATAATATAAGTAGGGTTTGTTATACATCCACATTTTCCAAATTGAAAAAATTGCTCCGGTGCTGAAAAGAGAAACAGGAAAATGAAATAAAGAACACGAGGCTAATTGATAATGTAGTACCTCAGGAGCCATCCATCGGTAGGTCCCGGTCTCGGCTGTCATCATCTCAGTAACTGTTTCTTCTCTTGCAAGACCAAAGTCAACTAGCTTTACATTTTTACGATTTGCTGTAAGTAGTAAGTTGTCTGCACATTTTAAACCACACTTCCATAAGCAATAACATCAAAAACAAAAATAATAGCAGTTAAAACTTACAATATTGATTAAAGATATAAAAATAATCTCTAGGGGTATAAGTATAATGCATAGCCAAGATTACTAGTTCAGCAAAAGGAACTTATCATAAAGAAAAATAAAATTTAAGTACCAGGTTTTAAGTCTCTGTGAATGATTCCGTTAGCATGTAAACACTCCATAGCATGTGCAATATCTAGTGCAAAACTGATTGCAGTACGAAGGTCAAGCTGCTCTGGCTTAATACTATTCAAGTAATTTTTCAATGACATGCCTGGTAATAGCTCGGTAGCAATTACCATCAATGGCTCTTTGCATGCTCCTATGAACTGCACCAAACAAAAAAAGAAAACACATTAAAGCAAACTTTGGATTATATGCTACTATTTTTATATTGCATAGTGTTGCAATTTGGCACAAATATGGTTCACAGAATCATACATTTAGGTCGGGTATAATCAGGTACCAAGTGGTATCAAAATAGTACCAGTCAGCTACAGCCCAGGTAACAATTTAATCTTTTATTTATTTCATTCCCTTCTAATTTTATACAAGTTGTTAATAAAAAAAGAGCAATTTGTAAAGCACTTATTTTTAATTAATTTAAAAAAAAAAACCCTCAATGTCCAAAGCCCAAACGGTGATGTTTTGTTCTTCTTAAGATTTTGGTACAGGCAAAAAGGCCCAAAATTTATTTGGTGCAGGTAGGAAACCCACTTACATCACAACAGAATTCAACCACACGAACCTTTCTAGAGTACAAATTGACTTAGAAACCTTCACAGTTTACTTACTTAATATTATACCAAAAAAGTATGGGTTGGCCTTTATTGCAATCACCTTACCAAAAAGTTAATATGCATTCAAAATTGTTCCCTAAATTTATCCTCAAAGAAGGATGAGATTTTCAAAGCACATATTTTGCAGATAAATGCATAAAAAAAATCTTGCATGCTACCGCATTTGGAAATAAATATGCTGTTATTCCTTGGGAATAACAAGAACCTGTTATTCCGATCCTAACCATTCAAACCTTTTCATGCGCGAATCTCAACGAAGTAAGTTTTTCATGCACGACTCTCAACAGTGACTAACGGTTAGGATCGTAATAACAGGTTTCTGTTATTCCCAAGAAATAACAGCAGATTTATTTCCACCGCATTTACACCAATGTCCAACAACTGAGTCTTTATTCTGAAATCATACCTTGACAAGGTTGTCATGCTTAACTTTTGACATCATATTTACTTCTCGAATAAACCGAGCTTCCAGGGTGACCCGTTCATCAGGGGTTTTACCATTACTTAGAACTTTTATTGCTACAATCTGGCCTCGATACCTGATTTGTACCAGAATTTTGATTAAATAAAAAGTCACCTAAAGCATTCAATTCTTAAATTCATAGACAGATAGAATTAGATGAAGACTACTCTTGTCCAAACAAAATTTCTTCTCTTCCTTGCCTTTTTAAACAATTGGCAGGCAAACTCGCAAAATTTCTACTCTGTAGTTAAACAGTGTGTGGTACCAACAAGGTAATATACCAATAATATATAATCAACTTATTTTGATTTACATGACCAAAATTTTAAAGTTCAAATACAATTGACGAAGTAAATTAAGTAGAATACAAAAAATTATCCTGGTAGGCCACCATATTGATACTATAGCTGAACGGTACTGTACTGCACCAGATTTCTAAAGTAAACAATGTTAAACAAGAATATTTCAAAGGCAACAATACTTCTGTGCAGAAACAACCCAAGGAATTATTGAGGCATAATAAGCTTTCATCATTGTAAATTTAGCTCAATTAAATAAAAAATAAAAATAAAATTTTGACCAGAATTCAGAATTCAGAAATGATGACTTACTTTCCTTCATAGACCTTTCCATGAGCCCCTTCTCCAATCTTTGACCCAATAAAGAGCAGTTTCGGGTCAATTAGCAATTTCTTATCAATATCCAACCCGTTAGTGTTATCCGCTGAGCATTGGCCTGATTCGACCGGGTCGTCTGCCCGTTTGCAATCTTCTTCCTCTATCCTACAATCCTTCTCGCTTTCACTTGTGCTATTCATGTTGTACTTGCTCAAATGGCAAGTAAAAGATGAACTTTTTCTCTCTGATTCGCCAGATCAACCAAAAACTGAAACATCAAAGTGACCAATCACTGTATCTATATCAGTTTCTCAAATCAAATTAAAAAATCCAAATAACTTGAGCCGCGACAAAATTCTTCAAAAAGTTGGAAAATTTCTCTTAGGCTCACAAAATTCCCGCTTTATTTAACTCAAATTGTCAAACCACAAGATTACAAGAAAAATCGAGAAACCATTTCAAACCCAACAATGAATTTCATACCCGCATTGAAATTTGACGACTTCAAATTGAAGAAAAACTAATTCCCAATCCCACCACAGTGTGCATCAAATCAAATGGCCACCAGAGTTGATTATTCTTCTAGTGAGAAAGCATCCATCTTTATGGAAAGAACGCCAGAAGCATCAAGCTCCTTTCTCCTCTCAGATCAAATTCCCGCTTCAATGGCAAAAAAATATTGGAAAAAGAATGAGCACTACTTTCCCCTCGAAAAAACCGCACTTGTTATATCACAAAGCTTGGAATTGACGCTTAAACCAAGCTTGTGCTGTGGTGTGAAGAGAATCTGAGATGAGATTCCTCTCTTTTCAAAAAAGCCATCTTTTTCTTTTCTCTAAGAGCGCTTTCTTTCTTGTACTTTGACGCTTAAACCCTAACTCTAATACTTGATTGATTGTGATTGTTATTTGTTTCTTCCTCTGCACTGTCTCTCTTGTTAGTCTCACTTGCTCTCAAGAACAATTTCATTTTCATTTTTTCATTTTCTAGGCGTCGGTCCCTGCACGGAGACGGACACCTTTTTTGTACTGTTTCTTTCTTTCTTTCTTTTAGTGAAGAAAACTCTAAATATTCACAAAAGAGCTCTGGAGAAAAAAGCACACATTTTACAAATATAACCCTCAAAAGTACAACTAATTAAAATTCCTGGAAAAAAAAAACAACCATAAAATAAAACAGTACTACAACAGTTCTTAAGCTCACCAATCCTTTAAATATACACCATATATGAACATTATATATGTTAAATATACATTATATACATTAGTCAATATCGCTTTTTTATTTAATTTGTTATATGATATCTCATATAGTTTATCCTTTTGCGTATAGTATATCCTCTTTGAAAGTTCGACGTCATAAAGTATAAATGAATTCACTTCATTTAACAGTTTTTAGAAATCTCCATTGGAATAAAAGGAAAAACATAAGGGGTTGTTGGTGTGACATCAATGGTATATTGCAAGTAACAGCAACAAGTAATTTGCAGATAAAAATATTACAGGGGTATTTGTGTGAAAATTGAGAAAGAAAATAGGTAAGCTTAAATTCCAATAGTGGATCGCCTACTCGCCTTAACAAGAAGTCTAGAAGGATTAATAAGTGCTAAAAAAAAGGTCCATTTTAAAACCAAAACAAAAAAAGTAATGATCATATTTAACTGTTAAGAAAATGTTGTATCCTACGGTTACGACAATCATCGTATAATCATAGGCCTAATTAGTACCCATTTTTTTACTTTTGTTTGACGCAATTGGCGGCAAAAGGAGTAATGGAAATCTCCTGTTCAAAAGTACTGGAGGCGATCAAACAACCAACATTGTCTTTGAATTTTTAATGGTTGGAGATCGTTATCGCAATTGCAATGATCAATCAAAACCGTTCATTTCATTCCATCAAATGAGTCCTGCATCAAACGTGGGAGCCTCGACTCTCTGTGGGACCCACTCCCACCAACCAAAAAACAACAAAGAAAAAGAGGCCAGCAAATAAAACAATAAAAAATAATCGATTATAAAAACATGTGTCTGCTACGCGTGTTTGTTGTCACGAGCTACACCAATATGGCAATATCACGACTGATTCAATCCAATCAGGATTTTCTGAATTGACAACTTATGCAACAAATTGTGTAGTGACTCATTCAAATGAACTAGTTATTTTACACCTTGTTTGCATGGAGAGTAGAGGAAGGGTTGGAATGAAAAGAAAAGAGAAATTTCCCTCAAATCATGTTTGGTTGATAAAAACATGTCAAGGTAAAGAGTACAGGAGGAAAAATGTTTAATCTTGCATGCTTGTAATCGATATAATAGATTTTCCTCTCGATTTAGAGTTTAAGAATGGAAAAAAAAAATGACACAAATATCCAACCTTATATCTTACCTATATAATTCTTATCAAAATTTCTTTGTCGGAAACATATAGCAACTACTGAATTTCTCATTAACCTTCTAAATTTTAATTAACCAAATAAAAAATAAGACAAAAATAAAAGTTAAATTTATTTTTTCTCATTAATCATTCAAAACACGAATAGATTAAATATGTTAATTTTCCTTTCTATTATATTTCATTCTCTTCTATTCTTCACTTACCCTCTCTTCCTCTACTCTCCATCCAAACAAGGTGTTAATCAAAAGCAACAAGGAAAAAAAACACATTAAAAATAGTTAACAATATATAATAAAGTATGGGCTGACATCCGATTAATCTAACTGATTTTATGTTTTAACTTTCAACTACAAGTTTATATTTTGAGGCGGGTTCAGATGCCTCTATTTTTTTTAATTTCTAATAATACTTTAAAATTTATACATCAAAATAAAATTATTAGTTGTAATCTATATTACTTTCTCTACACACATAAAAAATTATAACTTCCCAATTTTAATTTAATATTAGTCAATAAGGAAAATAAATTTGTTGGTATTCCAACGGAATAACAGGAACCTGTTCTTGTCATTCTGATCACAACCGTTGATCTTTGTTGAGATTTGTGCATGGAAAATTTTAAACGGTTTCCTTTAAAATAACAGAAGATTTATTTACGTCAATACGTTAAAAAGTCAATGTCCAAAATTTATCCACATTGGTGTATTTTTGCAAGTTCTTGATACTAATGAAAAAAAAATCAAAATATCGTAATATTTTACGTGTGCATAGAGAAAATGATATGGATCATAAATAACGGTTTTATATTAACATCTAAGTTTTAAATTTTAAGTTAATATAGTTTTAAAAATAGAGGCATGATGTAGGCACAAAAAATAAAGGCGGTTGAACCCTCTTTAAATTTTGTACGAGTGAGACTATGGTAATATGCATATTACATAATGATATGTGATGTAGACTTATATCTTTGTTTATACATGTCAAACAGTCAATTGGAATGGTTCAACATCCTCTTCATATTAAAATGCACGTGCAGATTAAATTTTACATTTTTTTTTATTATTATTTCTTTAGATAGGTAAAAAATCACTTGATTTGAAAATTCTAACCAATTTAAAATAAGTGATTTTCTATCTATCTAAAAAAATTAGTAAAAAATTCTAAATAATATACAATTTAGTCTACAAATACTTTTTTATACGGAGATTATTTTTAACGGTCCAGATCGACTATGTAAACTTTAAAAATAGTGATATAGATCCATGACACATGTCGATTCATAATATGCATATTACTGTAGCCTCGCTCATTTTGTATTTATTTATAGCCCATGAGACTATGTAAACTTTATAGCCTCGCTCTTTTTAACGGTAAGTATGCATATTAGTCCGGTTAATAATTCTTGTGAACAAAAGCACCTGTAGTCTAACACTTAGCAGCTTCTACCAAAAATTTAAAAAAAAAAAAAAAAACCGTGTAATTTTTGGAGAAATGAACTCCGCTCGGTAATACAAATAGTAGCGAGTTCTTACAATTACATAAATCAAAATTTTATTTTATTTCAAAAAAATTGGCCACGTTTTTATTAAATTGGCCGACATTTTTATTAATATCCAAAGTTAATTACAAATTAATAAGTTTACACACGTTTCCCGAGTTTTGCCAAAAATATCTAAACCGGCCATAAAATGGCCGGTTTTCTATTTTTTTTTTCACACGAACTATTTTCTTCTTGTATATGATCTGTTTTGTGAATATGTAGTGCAAATTTATTTTGTCGTTGTATTATAATATTATTTTGTTGACTATTTTTCTGGGTACTTGTGTCACTCACACCAACTAAATTTATTTTGAGATGCGTCAATTGGTATGCCTTTAATCTTTAAAGTACTTATTATGTTGTTTAAAGCACTTATTCAATTTTATTTTAATATTTTCTGTTTATTTTTTATGTTGTACTATTATTGTTATTGTTGTAATATTTTTTGTTTAGCATTATCATGATAATTTATTTTAGGGTAAATTTCGCTGGAGGTCACTAAACTTTGTCATTTGTCACGAATTGGTCACTCAAGTTTAATTTGTCCCTTTTTAGTCGCTCAACTTTATCATTTGTCTCAATCAAGTCACTCTATATTTTTTCGTCCAAAATGCTAACGGAATATACTCATTCTGTTAGTATTTTGGACAGAATATACTTATTCCGTTAGTATTTTGGACGGAATGAGCATATTCCGTTAATATTTTGGGCGGAATGAGAATATTCTGTTAAGATTTTGGATGGAAAAGTATAGAGTGACTTGATTGGGACAAATGACAAAGTTGAGTGATTAGAAATGGACAAATCAAACTTGAGTGACCAATTCGTGACAAATGACAAAGTTTAGTGACCTCCAGCGAAATTTACCCTTTATTTTATCTGAAAAATATAAAAATAGTGTCATAAAAGTACACATACAAAAGAACCGAAATATAAGATGATCAAAATATACCAAATATAAATAGTATGCTAAATATAAATAGTACAAAAATAGCTACGATACTACTAAAACGGAGAGGGGGACCATCGCTCAAGCGGTACTCCGGCGTTCGCCCGGCACTCGCGCGGCCAGGCTCTATCTCTCGGGGTCTCCACACCAGCATCGACGTAGCTATGTCTCCGCTTGGCGGTATCCCATATGTAATCACTCCTGGAGACTGTCGAGACTGGCGGGGATGTACCAAAGATAGATGCAGTGAGCCTAGTCTCAAAGTCAAGCTGAGTATGAGACCCGTTACCACTAGCCTCTCTATCATGTGGCATCTTTGTGCCATATTGGGGTACTGGCGGTGCCGATATGAAACCCTCCTCGTATACCCCGAACTTATCGAGACTGCACGAGAGGAACTCGACATCCATAGTAAAGGACTCCTGAGATGGTGGCTGTGGTGGCATCTCGGCCGGACCCTGCAATCATACACATAATTTAGTAAATTTGATCTGAATGAAATAATTATAAACCTGACATCTACTGAAGTATGACATACCTGAGTCTGAACCGGACGCCCATGCTCGTCGTAGAATGCCGACCACCCAACGATGGTAATCCCACTCTGGATACTCATTGGGGGAAGGTGGCATCTCATGTCCCATAATCAGGCTCGGTCGGATCTATCTCACGCCAGTTAATGTTCTCTCCGACGTCTCACAGCATCGTGATGAGCTTCCCACCGTGCCCGGCATCCTCAACCCAATTCGCATTTTTCTTGAGGGTGCGGTACCCAATATGTCTCCAATTCTTCTTTCCCATTAGGCGATCTCATGCCCGCACTCCTTGATCGAGGATATAAGCTGAAAAAAAAAAATTTTGTCAGATCAAACCTTGAGACTATTCAATTAGAGAAACTATGTAGTTTTAGGTGCATTACCTGGCGAGCCCATTTAATGCCGTTGGGATGGTAACCATCATCGGTTTTGACCATGTCGCGAAGATGGGCACCATAATTGCCCTGCAGATAGATAGTGGCCATGCAGACCTGCATGTACCATGTATCGTACCTCAACTAGGGATGTCCCTGGGTCTGAAACAACGCATATGGCTCATGATAGAAGTCCAGATACTAGGATCATCTGCCTTATTGTAGTACTCTTGCAGATAGTTGCTCCAGTCCCAGTCCGTTTGCCCTTTGTGGCTCATCCTATAAGGAACACGTTAGTTGCAATACAAAACTATCAAGTAATATGAGGTAGTTGATAATAAGATACGAATTACTTGTGCAGGTCTCTGAAGGTAGACCTTGGCAAAGATGGGTCTGTGGGAATCAACGGCCCTAGTCTAAACTTACGGAGTACCCGATCTGGGTAGTGGTGCTCCACTATCCAGAAGTGTACGAGTGGACCTCTGTAGTACCACATCTCCCGCTCCTGCTCCTGCAGACACATCCCCAGTAACGGCTCCTCCTCGTACAACTGATCGTACGGTGTCCACTCAACAAGATCGGCAGCCAAACTCTGCAGCTCTGAACGGACTGGCCTGATCCCAATGGTATTACCGTGGGTCCGATCTATGTAGTGGTGAAAACCGTGCCACTTCTTTCCGTATGTCGGGCATCTCCAAGTGTCGGACGCTCCCCATGCTGGAGCCTCATTCTGGATAGGCCGGCCCACCGGTAGACGTGACCACGACCAGTGCTGAAGCAGGAGTACCGGCCCATACATCTGCTTCGCATTCTTCTGTATTTTCAAAAACTTTAGCCGTTAGGGTATTTGGATTGATTGATTAAATAATTAAGTATGCTAAAATATGCTAAAAATGACCAAAATAGTCTTAATTATGCTATAATATGCTAAAATTGTCCAATTGCGCCTAAAATAACCTAATTTCGGTAAAATATACTAAATTTGCTACAATAGTCTAATTTTGGTAAAATATGCTCAAATGCCCCAATTATCCTAATTATGCTAACTCCGGCTAAATTACGCTTAATTTGTCTAATTATGTTAAAAAATGCCAAAATACCCTAAAATATGGTCAACTATGCTAATTACACTAAATTGCAACAAATTACCCTAAACCCTAAATTAAATAAAATAAAATTTAAATTAAATAAAAAAAATTACCTTAAAGAAGAGAGAAAATTCGGTTGAAAGATGAGTGAGTTGCGTGGAGGAGAGAAAAAACGGGTATATATTGGGTAAATTACGGGTAAAAAAAAAAATAGAAAACCAGCCATAAAATGGCCAGCTTCTGGAGAGAGGAAACCGGATATTTTTGACAAAACTCAGAAAACGTGGTAAACTTATTAATTTGTAATTAACTTTAGATATTACTAAAAATGTCGGACTCCGCTCGGTAATACAAAAGTAGCGAGTTCTTACAATTGCTATATTCACTACAGCAAATCAAACTTTCTGCGACCGGAAAACCGGTCGCAGAAAGTCAAGGCGCCGGTCGTTGATAATAAACCCGGTCGCAGAAAGCCGATTCTGGTCGCTGAAAGTCCGGTCGCTATAAGCATTGTCGCAGATACTCTTCTGATGACGTCACCGGTCGCTGAATGACATCACCCGGTCGCTGATACTCTTTTGCGACCACTTTTTTTTTGTCGCTGTTGTTTTTTTCTGACGTCAGAAAAAAGTATCTGCGACCAAGAAAAACAGTCGCTGATACCCAAATTATTAGAGACCAATGTCAACGGTCGTTGATACCTAATGCCAGTCGCAGAAAGTCTTCTGTCAGGTTTTTGAAATTTATTTTATTATTTAAATTTGCGCCATTTAATAATTGGTACGACACGTACCAACATACAATATAAACATACAAATAAATATCAAACATAAACATACAAATAAACATCAAACATAAACATCGTAATGTCAAGTAATACAAACATAAATGTCGAAATGTCAAGTAATACAAACATAAATGTCGAATAACATAAACAGATAATCTAAATGTCAAATACCATCTAGACCAGGAATGTCAACACAAACATCTGAACAAGATATAAATATCTAAACTAAGCAATACCATCACCGCCAACATCCGACCCCTGCCCCTCGTCATCATCGCCGTCATCATCCTCGTCATCCTGAGGAGCAGGGATCGAGGCCTGCTGCGAGCCCGAACCTCCCTGTGAGATTGTAAGAAAGTAGTTTAGATAATTATGATATAGGATTTAGGGTTCACAATTAAAACATACTGAAATATCGAATTTCGTACCTGAGAAGCTCTGAAAGCTAAGTTAATATGCTCGGTGATCTTGGACATAAACCGATCCTCCATCCTATCAAGTACCCGAGCAAATATAATTAACCAAAATTTCGCTATCAGATTAATTTCTATCAGATTATTCAAAATTAACCGATCCTCCATCTTGGACATAAAACGGGGACTATTCAAAATTAATCTCTATCAGATTAATTTTGAACGGGTATAAACCTAAAAGGCATACTAAATGTTCCGGTTTACTAATATAATTAACCAACATATAATTAATAACTAACAAACTGTAGTACATAATTAATAATATAATTAACCTTCATAGAATTAAGAAAGATAGAAAACTTGCCTTATTACAAGCAATTACTCCCTTGAAGATCGAGTTTTCTCCTCTCCTTCTTTCCTCCCAAACTTAACTATCTTCTTCTATAACTCCTAAAACCAATTAACCAATCAATTAATCAACCCAATTAGTCAACCCAATTAATCAATCAATCATAACTAGCTAGCTAATATTTTTTATTACATTATATAAGTTGTTAACCTTGCACCATGTATTCTATATAACAGAATATTTCGTTATACTTTATTAATGTTGACTAGCACCATGTATTCGAAATATTCTGTTATATTGATACATTATTAATGTTGACTATATACTTTATTAATGTTGACTAGCACCATGTATTCTATATTCTAAAATCCAAAAAGATAATCTATACAATTGGACAAGAACTGGTTTTCAAAGCAATTGATTATATTGACTGTAGATTTATTACACAATTGGGACAAACCAACAACCCATGAAACTTATATTAAACTTGAACAAAATTATATCCACAGTTTTAAATAAAAATTTTGACAACACTATAAAAAATGACCCAAAATTGTGAACATTAAAACTATCCCTCAAATACCCCTCAAATATATGAACATTAAAACTGACCCAAAAGTGTTAGAAGCACCCCGATTTCTTTTCATAAGAAAAGAAATTTGAACTTACAAAATACCCCTCCAATATATGAACATTAAAACTGGCTAATGACCCAAAATTTGGAAATTCAGAGTAGATACTGGTACAGGAACCAAGAGGTACGGTTAGCGTACCAAAGGGTGCAGACAGGAATCGTAGGCATCGGTGGTACGGTTAGCGTCGTCATAAGAATGAAAAAAATGATAAAATTTGTTTCAAAACAAACCTTGCGTCCAGCTTGAGCGCACAATGAACAGGGAGATCGTACTCCGGAGAAGGAGACCGATTTCGCGGCGGGGTCTGACAAAGCGGGGGTTCGGGCGCTCCTTCGGGCGGCGGTGTTTGAGAAGGCGGGGGTCCAATCTGAGAATGCGGGGGTTCGATCTGAGAAGGCGGCGCTCCTTCAGGCGGCGGGTGTTCGGGCGGCACGGGTTCACGCGTTTTTTTTTTTTTTTTTTGGTAACCTAAACCGCGGGAGGAGACAGAGAGAAAGGCAATGGCGCGCGGGGTTTTTTTCCTTGAGACCCTTTAGCGACCGGGCCAACGCGGTCGCTGAAGGTGTCGTCGCCGAAAAAAAATTTACTTTTTTTTTTTTGCCTAAGAGAAGGTCTTCAGCAACCACCGGTCGCTGATGCTGGTCGCTGAAGACTTGTTTTGTTGTAGTGATTTCTGATCACTAATTTCAATTACATAAATCAAAATTTTATTTTAGTTCAAAAAAATTGGCGCAAATATATTATTAGCTCCACTTTGTTAATCACTCTGTATTTTTTTATTAAATAGAGCTTTTTATTCTTTGATGAGTTTAATTTCAAATAAATTAGATTGTATTTAAATACAAAATTTAAAACGTTATAACTATTCTATTTCATATGATGTGTCTACACGTAAAATTTTAAATTTTCAAATTACCTTTTTATAAAGTCAACCAAAGGTTTGGTGTCGCTGTGTTCTGTCAGCACACGATATGCCGAGGTTTCATTCATGTCTCAAATAGGTTCAATCTTTAACTTGTGGTATTTCATGTGGGATCCATATCCTCGACGGTACCGTAAAAGATTCCCTTCTACAATTAGCTATTTACGGTTTGAGATTAACTCTCAGCCGGTTTGGGATTCGGGCTGACTGAGGGGGCAGTATTATTGGGACTTTGAGATTCGTGCCAAGTTAAAAAGAACGGTCCAGATCAAGTAATTGTAGATTCCCTATTACGGTACCGTCGTTTGATATGAATTCATTTCATGTGACGTACTCTTAGTGTCGTATCAGCAGTGTATCTTGAACGTGTCTTCTTTCCGACTGTGTATCTGGAATATGGCTCGTGTAAAAGGTTCTTTTTAACAACGGGAAGAGTATATATCCTCTCCAATATGTGTAAAAGATTTTTTTCGCTTTACAGTTTGATATTTATTTTCAACCGTTTTGAGATTTAGGTTAGTGCAAGAGCAGTATTTACGGACGGAGTCAATATAGGTCAATTATATTTTTTTTTGCGGAAAATATAGGTCAATTTTGTAGTACCATGCTATTTTACTCTACATAAATATAAAAAATTTGAAAAAAAAAATAGAAATCAATTGACTCTCATGCATTCCTCCTTCCTCAGTCTGTCTTTTGGCAGTATCATTTGCACTTTGAGATCCACTGATTCTAAATATTCTCTTTTACGATTCTCCCCAATTCCAACGACTACCGTCCAAGAGTCCGTATTTGACATGTATTGGACCCAGATGCGTCACAATTTTAGATTCTTCTTTGCTACACAGTTTTTGGTAGAAGAATATAGAGCAAAATTAAATGTCTTCATTCTTGATTTTGTTGGCCAACCTTAGAAGAGATTTTTTTTTAAAAGATAAAATCAGGGTCTGAGCCCTCATTTCATTAATGAAAAGTCTTTTACAAGAGTCTTGTAAAATCAAAATAGAAAGCAAAAATAGAAGCTGGAATGCTCAAAACAGTTGAGCCGAATTAGAAAATTAAAAACAAAAGCAAAATGACAGTAAAGCTAAGTAAAATCAAATGGTGAAGTGTGGAAACTGTGTTGTTGTACCGCTCTCTTTCTGTCTTGTATTTGATCTTCTGAATAGTTCTTGTTTCACAGCTACATTTGTAGCATGACACTATATCTACTTTGTACCAGTATTTGTTCCATGAGGTCCTGCACTGTATTACTTCTCTCTTTGAATACTCTGACACACCGCTCTCTCCACCATATGAACATTGTTATCAATAGCGCAGATCTCTCGTTCTGGGTGCTTTGTTTGCTCGTCAGTGCTCTTATGGATGGTGACCCGATTTGTATATGCGTTTTCACCATTGTGTGGAGTATCTGTACTTCTGGGCAATCCTGAAACAGGTGTCTAACCGTTTCAAAGTTTTCCTTGCACATCATACATCTATTGACGATGCATACTCCTCTTCTCGCTATGTTATCCATGGTCTGTATTCTATTAAGGATCATGAAAGTACTACGTTAATGAGAACTAATCTTCCTACTAAGGATAGATGTTTTGCTGCCCAACCCGCTAACCTTTTGTTGAATCTCTGTATGAGTTGTATGAATGCCGCCTTCTTTAATCCTCTGTTTGATAATGGTAATCCCAAGTATATGAACGGGAATTCCCCCAACCTACAACCCATCATAACTGCTAATTGTGTTGCCTCTGTATCATCTGTCTGTGTAACCAGGAGCTTTGATTTTTCCAAGTTAACGGCTAAACCTGATATTGCCTAAAAAGCAATAAATGTGATTTTTAGCATCTGAAGTTGTTGTGTCCTCTGGCTCGATGAAAAATAAAGCGTCATCGCGTAAAGTAACAAGGTTTTATATCCGAAAATGGTAACCTTATTGCCCCATTGTTTGCTAATTTTTTGAACCATCTTGTTATGAAATCATATTGCTATAATGAACAATAGTGGGGAAAGTGGGTCGCCTTGTCATACTCCTCTGTTGAGCATTATTTTATTTCCTAAAAGACTGTTTACAATGACCTGTGATGTGCCCCTAAGTACCGAATTTTGTAACCATTGCACCCATTTATCCGGGAAGCCCATGTGTTGTGTTACCTTGATGAGAAATTGTCAACTTACCGTATCAAACGCCTTGTGAATGTTGGCTTTGAATATTACCATTGGTATGTTTGTTTTGTGTGCATGTATCAGTAATTGTTGTACATATAAAAATCTCTCCTTATTTTTCACAAAACCCGTCTGTGCCAAGCCCTTTCAAACCGGAAATTAAAAAAAAAAAAAGTTAATAATACTTTAGTATAGTCTTGAATTAAATTATAAACAGGAGCAGATTCAATAAAGTTTAAAATTAAGCAGTTCCCTGGATGTTAAAAAAAATTAGCCTATGTATTTTTGACTATTGCATATTTCTGATGAATAAGTTTGTCTATTGTAGATCTAATTTTTTTTTTTTTTCCAACTCATTTTCTTTCGGGTACGATTTATTCTTTTACTTATTCCTCACTAAATTTCTAGATTCGTCCCTAACTAGCTATCAATAAAACATTTAGCACAACAAGAAGTCATCAATCATGGCACAAAATAGACACTGTCGAAAACCAAATTGAAGACACGATTAATTGCTCATTCATAGAAAATTATATGAGGTCATCCTGTCAGTCTTAGCTAGGTTAGTGGTGTCAGAATCTGACCTGACAATTCCCAGTTGGACAGCTTAAGTAATCTTTACAATAATATATAAACATCATAAAATCAAAAAGGAAAACGGGAAAAATAAAACTGCCATGAACCTGCCGTATGCGTATATGCAAAAGTAATAACCAAGTTTACCTCAGATGGATGCTAGATTTGCAACCTATGCTGACCTGACCTGATTGGTGGTTGCTGAACCTGACAAGTTTTGGTGAATCAAATTCAAAATTAATATCTCTATTTCTCAAAATTTTCAAAAGAGAGCATAAAGAAAAGGATCTTTGGCTTTTTTTTTTAATGGAAGTGGGAAATTCCACCGATTTTCATTCCGAAAATCACAAGTTCTGTGATTAGTGTACCAAGCTGGTACCGCTACAACATAATGTTTTTATAATACTACTCAAAATATTACAAGTAACATGGATCTTGGGTACTTAATTCAACCATTTATCTTTTGGTCAATTTTAACCGAGTCGAATTAGCTAGAGTCATTCGCCTATAATTGGAATAGAAATCGTTTGGCTGGCATGGCGATTAGAAACAATTTCTTAATAAGAAAGTTTGCCGAATAGTTTCTAAATAAGAAGCTGGAGTACATTTCTGAAATTGAACATAATCGTCACGTCAGATTAGAAACCCATAAAATTTCAGGGATGAAGATCTCTTTGTCAGGCAAGAAAGCAAACCTTATTGAATTTTAGTATTAGCTATATGCAACTTAATTTTTTGGGTGAAATATATACAACTTATTTTAATAGCATATGGTACAAGGAACAAAGGACATTGAGAAAATGTATATTTTATAAAACGGCCCGGTCGAATCAGTTAGGTAATGGAAATTTGTTTTGCTTTCCTTTACTAGGTTGTGTAAACAAAACAAAAAAAAAACATGAGAAAATGGTCAGATCTCAATTTGCCAATTAAAGTGTGAGCACAATAAAGAACACCTATTTTAATTGGAATGATATGAGTTTTTTTATGTAAAAACTGACACTACTTGTGCCTTGATCAATGAAATATAGAGACTAGACTTCTAAGTTTTTTCAAAAAAAAAAAAAAAAATATGAGTTTGGTTCATAAAAAAAAAACACACACACACACATTGTGCATGATACTGTCATATTTTGCTCTTTTATACGTGTCTAACGAAATATAAAGATCAATTTTACTTATAAACATGTCAAATAAACTATTGGAAATGCACAGAAAACACAGCACACACAATTAATAAGATTTTGGAGAAAAATCAATTTAATCATTATTTATTCGCATATGAATTCTTAAATTTCATTTATTGTGTTGAAAATATCTAATTAATATATGAGGAGGGTTCCAATAACTCGTGTTTTTCAGACCTCATCATACCTCATATTTCATATCTTCGTTTCTAAAGTCTAAACTGTCGATCTGAACCGTTCAATATATATTAATACTAAAATCACTACTAGAATCTGGGTTTGTTGCATGGGTAAAAATCTTTGTTGCAAGGGTAAGTAGTGTCCATGCAACAAATATTGGCATTTCTGACACAGTCAAACTTGTTGCATGGGTGTCCCATGCAACAGTTACCCTTGCAATAAGTCTGATGGTTACCCTTGCAACTGCATCTTATTTACCCATGCAACAAATATTTGATGACCCGTGACCCGCCAGCAAAGATAGAAAGTATATTTTAATGAATGTCCATGCAACAACTCATCTCATACCCTTGCAACAAGTCTCCCGAATTGAGACTAAACAGTTGCATGGGTAACCCATGCAACAAGTATTTGAGAACTATTTGTTGCATGGGCTTACCCTTGCAACAAATCTCCAGAATCTAGACTAAACAGTTGCAAGGGTAACCCATGCAACAAGTTTGGAGGATTATTTGAGAAATATTTGTTGCATGGGTAACCCATGCAACAAGTTTTGACGATTTTTGAGAACTATTTGTTGCATGGGCCTACCCTTGCAACAAGTATTGAACTTCTGGACAGTTACTTCTATTATATATTTGATCTCTCCATTCAAATTGAATATATATTGTTGTAAATTACAGCAAGGTATACATTACAGCAGTATATTAATTTGTTCACATCCTACTTAATATTGTTCAAATTTAGAAAGAAATTTGATCTCTTCTTTCAAATTGAATATATTTTGTAAATCATAGCAAAAGGAATTAGAGCAGTATATTACAAAATAAATGAGATACACAAATAATTCGGAAACTTAAATTGTAGAATCTTGAAATTTTGGTCTTGAGAATAAACATTAGAAAGTTATTGAGAGGACGAGCGAGCGATAAGTAGAGCCTTCATTAATTGCCTTCGCTCCTTCATTAATTGCCTTCTCCTATGAGAATTTCAAATAATAGCCATCTTAATCAATTTGTTATTATTTTCAACCATGCAGTTATGCTTTAACAAGTCCCATATCCAATATATATATATATATTATTGTGTTTATTATAATTATACAAACAAACTTTATATGGTTGGCAAATTCTCATGCAACACATGACACAAAGAATTACCAATTAATAACCATCTTCATCGAATTGATCTTCAAGGTTTAGGCCGTAACCAAGTCCTTCCTCAATTTCTTGCATGTCATACTCTTCCTTAATAACCATCTTAATCAATTTGCTATTCTTTTCAACCATGCAGTTTTGCTTTAACAAGTTCCATATCAAATATATATATATATATATATATATATATATATATATATATATATATATATATAGTAGAACTAGGGTGCTCCTAAGCTCACCAAGCCCTTCCGTGAGCGCGACTCTAAAACCTATCAAATTGACTTCAAACGATATTTCCAAACCGTTAGATGTTCGATCTATATTAAAATGTACTTGGAGACCAAATTTTACATTTTTTGGAATTTTTTTACTATTTATTAAGATGGTTTGAAAATTGCTGTTTTTATTAAAATTCTGCACCATTGGAAAACAGCGATTTTCAAACCATCTTAATAAATAGTAAAAAAATTCGAAAAAATGTAAAATTTGGTCTCCAAGCACATTTTAATATAGATTGAACATCTAATGGCTTGGAAATGTCGTTTGAAGTCAATTCGATAGGTTTTAGAGTCGCGCTCACGAAGGACTTGGTGAGCTTAGGAGCACCCTAGTTCTACTCTATATATATATATATAATATATATATAGAGAGAGAGAGAGATGGGCTATGGTGCATTGGACCATAAATCACCGATTCAAAGTCCAAATGACCGATCCAAACCGTTCATCTTATTCTCCATATTAATATGTACTTGGAGACCAAATTTTACATTTTTTGGAATTTTTTTACTATTTATTAAGCCACTTTGAAAATCACCGATCCGGTGGTCTAGAAATTTTTACTGTTTTTTACTGTTCACCCGGATTTTCAGATTTTCAATAAATCTAAAGATGGTTGATACCAGCTTCGTACCGATATGTTTGCAAAAACTGCTAAAGATTGTTCTCAAGGCATTGGTTGCATTTTTTACAATAGTTATTCATGTATGAAAGTGCATTAGGTAGTTTGATTTCGTTCTGCTGACTGAATACAAATTGCAGTGCTGATCGGAATACAAATATTGGAGTACACCCCTCATTTTTCCTTCACATATACCCAAATATGCAATGAGAAAAACCCTTAGAAAATTCCGGATAAAACAATGCTTCATTTGCAATAATTAAGTTGCATTCATACTAACTAAACAAAGCAAATCATATCTTAACATACGCTTAGAAAATTTTTCCTGCTTTCTTGCAACTATCGGCCATAATTGAAAAAATCCAGCATTGGTTGTTAATTTTTCAGATTACACAAAAGGTCACTTTAATTAGACTAATCAGACCTTGCTATCAATATACAAATCAAGCCAATCCTTCACTTAACAGGAGATGCAAAGAAGACAGCACAATTTCAAGCTTATATATTGGACCGTATCACAAGACAAGAATAGAACATCTAATTCACCTTCAGAAATAACATTTACCAAAAGCTCCTGAAAATAATATGTACCTCTTGAGGCAGCTGGTCAAGAGTTCTCACTAATGAAACAAGGGTAGTGACCATCTTGAAGTTAGCTGCACTTTTTTTGTTTCCATTGCAAGTCATGTTCATGCGGACCTCTTCTTTGCTGGTATTAGGATAGCTGAATGAAACTGTGCAAAATGTTATACAAAATATAATTAAAATAAAATTCCTATCTGTTCGACAGACTTTACTGAGCAACACATCTGATCTTTTGGGCGTCTCACCTAGCATATAGTTAAAACAAAGAATTAGGATACTTGTACCTTCCATTTGTTTTATTCTTTTTCGGCATGTTTGGTTTTCATTTGCAAAGCTGATTATGTTTAAGGACAGTGGAAGATGAGTTAGGATAATCATATTAGGGCTAGTTGACTAGTAACTACAGAAATCTAAATAAAAAGAAACCAGGGACTAAAGTGAATATTTTTGTGCATAGGCACTGACAGGGAACTGAACTTGCATGCCTCTATGATTTTGATTCCTTTTTGATATTGTCTTCTTTGATTTTGTGAATAATGTCCTTTGTCAAAACCCTAGAAACATGTATATAAGTGTAAGCAGCCCTTAAGCATGGCCACTGACCCATACAACATCCCCATGACAAAGCAATAGACACCATACTGGTATGCCTACTGACCTCAAAGCTGCTCAAAACCAAATAAAATACTAAAAGTAGCTACAGGTCCTGAAAAGTCCCAAGCTCAAAGAAGACAATATCAAAAAGGAATCAAAATCATAGAGGCATGCAAGTTCAGTTCCCTGTCAGTGCCTATGCACAAAAATATTCACTTTAGTCCCTGGTTTCTATTTATTTAGATTTATGCATTGTTGTTACCTCTTTTGTACCAGCAAGCTCACAAGGAGGATTCAAGTCCTCTTAGGCTGTTCATAGCCTTGCAGATAACTGGTTCTAGGACATTTTACAAAGGGAACCTTGTTTTTATTTCTATTTACATATTTTTATAATAAATCAATACTTTAATACTTTAACAATATGTTGAATTAGTGAAAATCATAGGGCATCCTTATGAGCTCATGAATTCAAGAATTTCAGGGTAATGACATCACTGTCATGCCCTCATTTCACAATTTTGCACATAGGTCTTTATGACTCTACTTTATTTACAGGACATGACCAACCATATATAACTATCAAAATCAGATGAGAAAGAAAAAAAGAATACCAATTAAGCTCAGAGATTAGGCTCAGGCACTTCGACTCAAATTTTACTCAATTAAAAACTTAATTATTTGTTTAAAAAGTAAGAAGTTGTTGACACTTCGACTCCATATTTACAGCTGCATAGAAAAAGTAGGAAAAAACACAACTTTTATTGGTTAAAATTTACTGAATTGCAAACAAAATCATGTAAACTTATAATTGAAGAATTGAATAACTGTCAGCTTCAATCACTGCCTCCATTGCCTTTTCTTCTGGATTTACCACCAATTATAGTTGGTGGTGCATCATTTTTTTTTTTTTTTTTAAAAGAGGCATGATAGCCCATTCCATT
This sequence comes from Carex parvula, assembly GCA_025461045.1. Lineage (NCBI taxonomy): Eukaryota > Viridiplantae > Streptophyta > Magnoliopsida > Poales > Cyperaceae > Carex > Carex parvula. Next base: position 55,881 of record JAJGRW010000145.1, read on the forward strand.
ACGGAAATCAGATAATTACAAGGTCCAGATCCTCTAGTGATATGCTAGAGTGATATCCGCAAAAAGCAGAACAGGAAAGAAGTAAAGTAAACATACAATCCAGGAACATGAGCTATCTAAGCTCCAAAAATATGATAAGGTAGCTCTGACTAAACCACAAAGTAAATCACTAAGACAAGCAAATGTAAAGTTCAGAAAAGAGGAGTGATAGATCATCTTCATGCAGGAGGCATCGGCTCATCTTGGCCTGGATAAACCATTATCTCCATAGGCATGTAGCTAGCTAAAGGAATGGCATCCTCCACAACCGGTAGCCAGCCCCCAGCTGCTTCCTGCAGATTGACAGTGAGAGATCCTGTCCAATACAAAACCACAGATTTAATTAGAAGTATGATATGTCTAGCTGTTTGAGCGGTTGTATTATTAAAACATAGGTCGTTTCTATGTTTCCAAATATTCCAACATAAAGCGCTAAAAACTATCAAGAACCCGGATCTGTGCACAGCAGGTAAGTGACAAGCAAATGTAATAATATCATTAAAAGAGTTCCATTGGTGCAAAATATCTTGACTTTTTCCTAACCAGAACCAGACCTGTTGAGTGAGTGGACATTTGAGGAATAGGTGTGTTACTGTTTCGGGTTCAGAACAGATTAGGCAGTGTTGGTCTCCATTCCACCCTTTGTTGACTAAGTTGCATTTAGTAAGAATTTTATCATGTTGAGTAAGCCACATGAACACACGAATTTTTGGAGGGACTGGTAATGACCACCACAACAATGGTAGAATAGGTAACATTCCTCTAAAATTTAGAAAATTGTATAAAGATTTAGTAGAGAACTTCCCTGAAGGTTCCCATCGCCATGACAAGGTATCATTATCATGAGTAAATGATGTGACACTAATTATTTGGAGGATTTCTAACCAGTCAATCAGATTTGTCCCTGTTAGAGTGTGGGTGAATATTATTCTGGACCCCTGTGAGTGAATAACCTCCTCTACAGAAATAGTTTTATTCCTACACAACTTATATACAAAAGGAAATCTGGTAGCCAAAGAGCAATTGAGGTACCAAATGTCAGTCCAAAATCTAACTTGAGATTGTGCCCCAGGGTCATATGTGACACTAAGATCTCCTATATGTTCTAATTTGACAATACTAGCCCAAAAAGGAGAGAGTGGAGTATTTGAGTTGTCATACTTATATTGAATCATGGATTTCCACATTCCTTGGTAATTGGTATTTTTATATTTCCACCACCATTTGAGAAGCAATGCTATGTTCATTTCATTTAAGTCTAAAACCCCTAGGCCACCAAATTGTTTGGCTACACATATGGTCTCCCAATTCATTAAGGCATATTTAAATTTTTTTTCAGATCCTTGCCATAAGAACCTACGTCTAATTTTGTCTATAGCTTTAAGTACAGTAGCAGGAATTCTAAATACTGATAAGGCATAGAGAGGAATGGAAGTTAGAACTGAATTGAGTAGAGTGACCCTACCCCCTATGGATAATAATTGCCCTTGCCAACTAGGTAATCGGTGTTCTATCTTATCTATTAAAAAAGTCCAATCAGCTACAGCTAGCTTAGTCCTATGTAACGGGAGACCTAGGTACTTAATTGGAAATTTCCCTTTTTGACACCTAAACAGCTGATGGATATTTGCAGGTACAGGTGTATTAAGAGTATACAGTTCAGTTTTGTCAAAGTTCATTTTAATGCCAGATAATGCTTCAAAGGCAATCATGGCCCACCAAGCATTTTCTACATTGGTTTCAGTAGCTTCTAGGAATAGGATTGTATCATCTGCATAATGACAATTTGTAACAGCTAGGTTATCTATGCAAGCAGGACCTAACCCTCTAATAACATTGTTTCGTCTGCCTTTAGTAAATATTTTACTTAGGGTATCAGCTGCTAGAATGTATAAAAAATGAGATAAAGGATCTCCTTGTCTAACCCCTCGCTTACAATAGAAGTATTCTGTGAGTTCACCATTGATGGTAAGACAAGATTGAGAACTATGTAACCAAAGGGAGATCCATTGAATCCATCTGGTGCCAAACTTTCTACTAGTAAACACTTTTAAAAGGTAGTCCCAATGGATCTTATCATATGCTTTTTCAAAATCTACCTTTATGACTACCCCAGGTTGGTTATTGAGTTGACAAGAATGCAGAATTTCCTGGCTGAGGATCATATTGTCTAGGATATACCTATTTTTAAGGAATGCTGATTGGCTATTGTCTATTAATCTGGACATAAGTGGTTCCATCCTAATAGTGAGTATTTTGGAAATTATTTTAAAACTACAGTTAACTAAACTAATAGGCCTAAATTTCTTAAGAAGAGTAGCTCCTTTTTCTTTTGGAATAAGGCAAATACAGGACTTATTGAGGTATTTTAGATCTAGTCTATGATCATAGAAATAATGTAAGAGGAGCATCAGATCAGATTTAATCGTATCCCAAAAAAACTGGTAAAACTTAAATCCAAACCCATCAGGTCCGGGAGCCCCATTAGGGTCTGAAGCAAACACTGCTTGTTTAAGTTCAATTTCAGTAAATGGCCTCTCTAGTTCCCATTGTTCCATGTCTAATAAAAGATCTTCCGGTTCCCAAAATGTTGTATCTAAATGCCCATATTTAAATCCTGAGGTCCCTAACAATTCCTTGTAGTATCCTAAAGCATGTGCCTTAATGTCATGTATATTATTGTTAAGGACACCATTAATTTCCAAGGCATGTATCATATTTTTTTTTGATCTGTGTGTGGCTAAGGTGTGAAAAAATTTAGTATTGGAGTCCCCTTGTTCCAACCATTGTTGTTTAGATTTCAATTTCCAATTAGTTTCCTCTTCCTGATAAATATGTTCTAATCTAGTTTTACTACCTAACCATTGCTCTTCTTCGATAGCTGTAAACTCCCTATTTTCTCTAATGAGTTCTAAGTCATGTAGCAGATTAGTTAATTGTTGCTTTTCTTTTTTCTTGTGACTATAAAAATTCCTTGCCCACCCTTGAATTTTTTTTCTAACATGTTTAATTTTCCTATTCCAACTAGCAGCTATATCTACTGGTGTAAGAGGCTTTTCAGCCCACCATCTTGGCAGTAATCTAACAAAGTCTTCCTGTTCAGTCCAGATTGGGTCAAATCGAAATTTGTGGTTTGGAGTAGGGGAATTCTGAAAAGTTTGAAACAACAGAGGGCAATGGTCAGAACCTGTACTAGTGAGGTCAGAGATTGAGCTAGAAGGGTATTGTTGATCCCATGATAATGTTGTGAAAATTCTATCTAAAAGAGCAAACTGTCTACCATTAGTCCATGTATACTTCCTAGATTGCAATTTGTGTTCTAGCAAATGATGATTGTTAATAAAGTTGTTGAAATGCCTACTTAAAGGGACATCAAAATTCAGTCCAGATTTTTCTACTTTTTTTCTAATGGAATTAAAGTCCCCACATACTACCCACATACTCCTATTAGGGTCCTTAATCTGAGACAACTCTTCCCAAAATGCTTGTTTTAACTGTCTTAAAACTGGACCATAAACTACAGTGATTTGCCACTGTGTATTGTCATGTTTAATTTCAACTATCACATCAAGACAGAAAGTGTGGACTGTGTGATGTAGGAGATGTATTTTATTACTATCCCAGCCAGTTGGTGGTGCATCATGGTTAACTAAAAGATCAAAAGTTTAAATAATTAAATAACTAGCACCCAAATATAACATAGCCTGCAAGTTGTTAAAGTAAATGCCTCACTGAAAATTCATCTAACAAGAAATGTTCTAGTAAATGCACCATCTTAATTACAGTTTCTCAAATGTATTACGTGCCTATTCAGGTGCTGGCCTATTCGTGTTGATAAAATTTCAGAATAACATACAAAGTCGGTTAATGTGAAAGGAGTTTACCTTGGCTTCGATTGGTGTGACAGCAAGACGCCTTGGCTCTCAAAGGACCGACTGGTTAATTGGTGCGGGTCATTTCAACAAACACCTTGTATGCACGACAAGATAAAACTATCAACCGTTATGAAACTATCAACTACTTAATGGATTGACTTTGAATTTAGCATCTAGCAGCAACTGACCAAATGAAACAGACGATTAACAAAAAAAATGGGGAAAAAATCACTTTTTAAAGATGGTAATTTCCACAACTGACTTTGGTCGTGTTAAGTGTTCTTCCCATTTAGGCTTTTCCACAAATACCTTCTGTGCAGATTGGGTGCTCGGTCTTAGAGAGAGAGAGAGAGAGAGAGAGCGGTGGGACTCAAGTGTGGGTGCCCGGGCTTAGAAAGCGAGAGATAGAGAGCGGTGGGGGGAGGGTTTGGGGGTTGCGGATCAGAATCACAATTTGCGAGATGGAGAGGGCAGGTACTGAAAAGGGATTGAGGCTAAGATGTAATTTGAGAGGGGGAGAGGGATTGGGGAAGTGGGCTACGGCTGAGGGGCGGGGAGAGAGATTTAGGGAAACCGGTAGTTTGGAGGGAACACCGAAAATCTTGGAGGGAGAAATGAATTTGCCGAAAATCTTTGGAGGGAACACCAAAAAATTGATGATCTTATTAAAGAAGGGAAATATAATTCAGCAACTGAAACTCAATTTTCATTTTGGTTTGTAAGGAATTGCGGCTGGAAATAGAGCAAAATTAACATAGACAGAGAGATAGAAGATAGGAACTCAGAGAAGATTTGTTATGATATATTTAGTATTTACAAGTCATTATATTTTTAGTCAATTAAGTGTATTAAATAAGATAAAATTTGTTACAATCGTTCAATTACCTACGTACGGACAATGTGAACATAAATATATTTAGATTTAGTAGTAATTTTTTTTATTAAGTTTTCATTTCTTGTCATTGATGTAATTATTTTCAATAATATTTCAAAAATAATGCATGTACAACAAATAATATGAAAAATATATAAAAAAAAATGGAAATAAGATTAGCATATGTGATTTTCAAGTTATTATATATTTACAAGTCATGATAATGAGTATGGCTACGGTGCTATAGAGCCTAGAGGGCCTCTATGTAACGGCTCAATATTTGAGTTTTCAAAATTCAAACGGTCGATCCGAACCGTTCAATATGATCAAAATATGAATATGTACTTGCAAATCAAATTTTTCATTTTTTAGAATTTTTTTACTACTTTTTTAGATAGGTAGAAATCAAATATCTGAATGGTGCAGAATTTAAAAAAAAAATTGATACTAAATAAAATAAATTAAGTTGACTGACATTTTATAAAATAAATTTTCTATTTTGGAGAAAAATAGTGAAAATACAATTATAACTTGTATAATGAAACTAATTATAATTTTACAAATAATATGAAAAAATTCAAAAAATACATTCAATTTCATATTATTTACGGTTTTTATGACCAAATGGGAGAATATGTGGCCAGTGTTGCAAATTCTACTTTAATTTAAAAAAATATTTTTGTGAAGAAAATTATATTAATGAAATTTATACAATAATTAATATTATAACATGTTTATTGCTTAATTAAATGATTTTGACACATTAAATTATATAGCATTACTTACAAGAATGTCACATGTATGACTCATATCTTCCATGTATGAACATGAAACATAAACTCTCGTTTTGTGAATTAATGAAGACACATGGAAATATGTCGTTAGTTGGTCGATCGGAACCGTTTAAATTAAAGAGCATTGTATTTATTGTCTTGCACCCAAGTTTGATCAAATTTTGTTTTTATTTACCCATCAATCAAGTTGATCGAAAATTGGAGCATCGTATGGCCATAAACACTTCGTGTTGGATCAAAACTCATATATAATAAAACTTCCGAACTTTTATATTGGTTACGTTCAATGTTCTTCCTTGATCATTTTAAAACAGATTTGGAATGATTTCACTGCAGATCGACCGTTGATTTTCCGCTTGAAAATGAACGGTCCGAAAATGTTTTCTAAATTTGAGGGGAAATATAATGATGAGTGTATATAAAAATGACAACAATAAGTATTATTTGGCTATATAAGATGGAAATAATTAAAATTTATTTTATTTTGAATTTTTTTAATATTATTTGTTGTACATATATTATCCAATTATGAAATATCAAACTCTGAGCCGTTCGATAAATAATGAATGGTCTTGATGTCTTCATTTTAAAGACTGTGGGTAAGAAGTCCCTAATCTCTGAGGTAATATAATATTTCTTTTTAGATGCAGTTTTAGATGATACACAAGATGTTTTAATATTCGTGCAAAACTCTTCTTAGACGATCCTGATTTAAACAAAAATATTATGTTACCTTGGAGTATATTACGATACAGAGCCTCTTCTATTTTTCTTCTCTGTTATGAACTTGGGAGACTTAGGGTTTATTTTCATCTCTCCAAACATTCATTTCGGCGCCTTCCTAAATTTTCATTTCCCTCCTCAAAATTCAGATTCTCTCCTTATTACGGTAAAATCTATCTAAAAGCTCTCCGCCAAATACGCGCTCACGCCCCCCTCTTTCATTGCCTCCCCCCGCACACATGTAATCCAACCACGAAACCCTCGTGCGAGGCTGGAGGCGGCTTAGGTGGTGCGATCGCTGGCCTGGTGCGGACGTGCAGCGTGTGCTCAGGCGAGGCGAGATTTGGGCATGCGGGGCTGACGAGCACAGCCTTCACATTTTTTCCTTAATTATTTTTCTAGAAGTATTACTGTCTGAATTTTTATTGACTAATCAAACTATTTAGTAAAACCATTGCATAACAGATTTGTAGGAATTAAGGTTGCAACTCAATTTGCAGGAATTTCTCAAAGATGCATTTCTACAAGTAGTTGACGGGCTCCTTCATGCATAGTATCGTAAGCCCCAAATTCTTCATGCATACCAGCCTATTGAAATTGCGGCCGTCGATGGCGGTCAGAGAGCGGTGATCTTCGATCGGTTTAGAGGGGTGCTGCCAGAGACTGTCGGAGAAGGGACCCACTTTCTGATCCCATGGCTTCAGAAGCCTTATATCTTTGACATTCGTACCAGGCCTCACACCTTCACCTCTATGTCTGGCACAAAAGATTTGCAGATGGTATTGTTTTCTTTGAATGAAGATTTAGTTTATTTTTTCTTTATCTACTATTTATGTTTAATCTTGCTGTTGACTTAGTGCTTATCGATAGAGTTAATTCAAATGGCAAGTTTAAATTATGCATTGGATGGATTGTGTTTGAGTTGGAATTTCAATTTCAGTTTAGTTGTTATTATCAATTTTGAACTTTTGACCTTGATTATTGGAACCAAGTTTAAGTCGGAGCAGTAAGGCTACTGCTAATTAATGTCTTATTTAGGCGTGAAACTTAAAAAAAAAGCTACTGTTGGAAGCTGACAGTAGCCTGAAGTTCTTTGTGCTTTAGTTCTTCCTTAGCACAATATTTTTACACTTGGAGTACACATTTTTAATTTATCTACCCTTGAATTTGTTCATCCTTGTGATATAATATGATATTTCTTGTTAAAGAAAATCATGAAATGCATTTTCTTAATGAATATAACCAGTGTTAAAATTACTTTCGGGTTAGCTATGGGCATTTTTAAAAATGCATCTTCTTCTGTAAATCCCTTTAGTGTCAATATCTAGGTTTTAGTGGAGCTGTACTCTACTAGTTGTATAGCACAATGGGTTTTAGTTACATGATTTTTTTTACTGTGAAACAGGTGAATTTGTCTCTGAGGCTGCTGTCACGGCCTGATGTGTTAAACCTTCCAACCATTTTCACTTCACTTGGTACCGAGTATGACGAAAAGGTGCTTCCTTCCATTGGCAATGAGGTTTTGAAAGCTGTTGTTGCCCAGTTCAATGCTGACCAGCTTCTCACCGAAAGGTTCTTAGTTCTGTTTTTAAACTCTTGTATGCTTTATTCCCCCCCCCCCCCCCACGCACACATTAAAGAGTAAAGCGGTATGTGACTGGCTTTAGAGCTGTTAAGAGGTCTATTTTGGTAATGTGTTCAATGCTAATTATTTACATGCATGAATTTGTTATTTTTTTTTTACTTTTGTTCATGCTATCATTTGTTGTCAGTGGAAGAATTCCCAAACACATATCGAATTTGGTTAATTTAAGCACTTGTATAGTCTATACTGAAATATTGATAACTTGGGTATTCTTTTGTATAAACGCTATTTTCTAATTGGTTAAAACTTGGGTATTCTTCTGTATAAGCACTTATTGAATTTGGGTTAGATTGATGTATTGTTAATTCATCAATATCCAGATTGCTATTAAGAGATTTAACTTCATAGTAAGCTGCCAACAACTCCGACTGAATCCAGCAAAATCTGGTACAGAACTAACTCACAACATCTTCTTTTGTTGCAATTTCAAACAAATACTTCCACAATTTTATTAATCTATACATAGTACGGTCATGGACATCCCAATTCAATTAACAGCTGTGTACTAAACAGTAGCAATCATACTAATAAGGGACCTTATTTTTATTTGGATTGTAAAATCTGATTGTAAAAAAAACTGTGTATATTTAATTTTTTGAAAGTCAAGGGACTAATTGTAAAAATTGTGTATATAGTTACATAGTAGCTGGAGGAAGGGTTTTAACAGTTGGTGGTTTGTTTATTGACAATTCAAAAGACCTACCTCCATCTACCTCAATGACTGTTGCCGAAGCAATGCGAGGCATACGTCTAGTGTTTTTGTAAAGGTTGTTCATAGTATGTAAGTTGGTAATGACCTAGCTTCTTGAAGGCACATTTCAGGTATTTCTCCCTCCATGCCTCTCTCTGTAGATTTGTATATTCAATTATTCGCAACTTTTAATCAAGTATGCTATATTACTTTGCAGGGTCCATTAATATCAATGAAGCCGTGGCATGTGTTGAATTCTTTTTTTTTTCCTCATTGTATTTGAAATGAGCTGAATAAATTTGGCATGTGTTGCATGTTAATTTTTATATTTTACTTCTTAATTTCTTAACATCAATTGAAAATTCTCTTAATGCATAGTACTTCATGACTGACCTTCAGATTTGTTCAGTCCAATGTTAAACCATATATTTTGGATATATGTACAAGTTTATTATATTAATGTGATTGTAATACTTTTTGGTTTTTGCTACAATGTATGCTTGATAGCATTATGTTGATTAATGCTTATTGCAATGTGTTGTTATTAATGCTTATTTAATTTGAAATGTAAATTATTAATGCCATTGGGTTGGTACCAAATCGGTACAGGTACCAAATTGGTATGGGGGAACTATACAAATATGGGGCCCAGACAATATCCTTGCAAATAACCTGGTGGGGCCCACCTTCTTTACCCATGCAACTAATAGGTTAATTATCCATGCAACTAATCATGTGGGACCCACGTTATTTACCCTTGCAACTACTCACTCCTCTATCGTTGCAACTAATCCATGGGACCCACACACTTTACCCATGCAACTACTCGATCCTCTATCGTTGCAAATACTCCATGGGACCCACGTACTTTATCCTTGCAACTACTCAATGCTATATCGTTGCAACTACTTCCTGCATTAGCTTTGTTGCATGGGTACTTATTGCAAGGGCATACCCTTGCAACAAGTATTCCATAAGTTATTGCATGGGTAACCCATGCAACAAGTCGGAAATTGAGTAGTTGCAACGGGGGTTGTTGCATGGGTACTTGTTGCAAGGGTATCCCATGCAACTGATATTTTTTGGGGTTGTTGCAAGGGTAAGCCCATGCAACAAGCCAAATTTTACCCTTGCAAAAAACCAGATTTCTAGTAGTGAATATATTTTTATTTTGAAAACCTTGACAGCAACTGTCAAGTATAATTTGTCATTAAATAAAGTAAGATTACATCCATCATTTCACATCACAACATCATAACACTCTCATCCAAACAACATACCAAATCTAAAATACACATCAACAACTAAACAACATAAGACAACCGCTAACATACACTTCAAGCGGTTGTCAATCTCTTCTCTCACCTTTTTGCTCTCTCTGCTGCACCAGCCGATTAGCAACACAAAGGTGGAGGCATCTATGTTTTTTTTTATTTTTTTGTGTGGTGGTGGTGGCAGTGGCGGGTGGGGGAGGCCGGCGCTGGCCACAACCTCCCCCAACCGTGCCTAAGACTAGAGTTCCTGTGAGGCTTTAAAGATAGAAAATTGCGGGGTTAGGGTAATGGCTCGGTTGGAGGAAACAGAGGGAGATAGGCGAAGAGGCTACGCCTCTTTTTTATTGTTCTCTTTTGGATCTAGGGTTTAGTGGCGACCGGAGAAGGCAGAGGAGAGAGACGGAGGGGCTACGTCTCTATTCCTTCACACTTCTCACCGACGGAAGCTATAAGACGAGAAGAATGGTCAGAGTCAAAGTGGAGACGGAGAGCTGATCAGAGCCAACAATTCTCACCGGAGAAATGGAAAGCTGACTAGCAGGGTGGACATAGGGCAGACTGAGGTGGGCTGGTTGGAGGAGGGAGGGTGGGGTGCTTGATGCCGGTGGCGGCTAGGTTTAATACTAAAATATACTTGGAGATGAAATTTTATAATTTTTGAATTTTTTTTACTATTTTTTAAGATAGGTACAAAATCACTGTTTCTAGATTATTCAAAAACAGTGATTTTCTATCCATCTTAAAAAATAGTAAAATAAATTATAAAATTATAAAATTTCATCCCTAAGCATATTTTAATATGGATATCATTTTGAGCGGTTCAGATCGACATTTTGGATTTTGAAAAAGAAAATATGAAATATGAGGTATGATGAGATATGATGAGATGTGATGAGGTACAAAAATTTTGGATTTTGGATTTTGGATCGACATTTTGGATTTTGCATGATAACTTTAATTACCGAGATTAATGTTATTAATCATGAAGATTTAGTTTTTTATGTGGACACTTATATTATTTTTGTTTTCTGTTATACAAATACTTATTATGGTTGTTCAATCAATTTGAAAGATTATGGATAAGGAAAAATCTTCACAATATTGGAATCGTGACATAGTGTATTTCCTCTGGCAAGCTCAACAAGCAATATTTCACCAATCTTATTCTCAAGATCAATGCAAAGGTAGGTAAAAGTACTGTCATGCTCTTGACATCTTGTTTTCTAGCTCATGACTTGTTAACTAGTAAATTGTTCTTATTTTTGAAGCTTGGAGGTATAACTTCTTTAGTTTCAACCTATGTTACTCGGATACTTCATATTAGGCTCCGTACCAGTATCGGGTGCGTATCGGATACCGATACGCATCCGATACGGCACCGATACGTATCCGATACGCCAGCTGGCGTATCGGCTTACGTGGCGTATCCTAAATCATCCGATACGGTCTCCGATACGTCTCTGACACTTCTGGATACGGCTCTGACACTGTTGGATACTTTGGATACGGCTCTGACGCGCTGAACCCAAGCATGCACCGCGTATGCACCATGAGCTGAGCTGAAGTCTGTACACCGCGCATGCACCATCAGCCAAAATTCACTTTTTTCAACGGCAAGCAAGAATCGAACCCTCGGTCCCTCGTACTCTTATCCAAAGTATACACCCCTTTACCACTACACCACTACATATTTGCTGTTAGTAGTTAGAATCTTTTATATTTAATAGATAAGTCAAGACAGTTTGGCTAATAAGGCTAACGGACTAGGCTAATAAGTAGTCGCAGGAAGGTCAAGCCCAGTATATATAGCTGGCTATTGTATCTTAAAATATTCAGAATTTTTGATATTTAATTTATATATATAACTGTTGAATAAAAAATATAATTAAAATAATAAAAATAATATATATAATTGCCGTATCGTATCTTTGATTTTTTAAAATTGCCGTATCGCCGTATCCGTATCGTATCCGATACGATACCCGTACCCGTATCCATGCAACATAGGTTTCAACCAAGTACATGCAATCTTTTCCTGTAATTCACGAAATTGGAACTCTAAGAGTATCTACATTTCTGGTTCTATTAGAGTTCTAATCTGATGTGGGAGAGTTTCTTATTTAAAAACTATGCAGTAAAGTTTTTATTAAGAAACTGTTATAAACTTCATGCTGACCAAATGATTGACTCAACTTATTTCTCTTTTTTAATTTGTTGCTGACATGACTTAATAGAAACTCTAAAATTAATTTCATGAATATGAGAGTTAGAAATTTTAGAGATCTTAATTTCTAAAAAGTGGGTAACAGTTATTTAGAAATTCATTTGAGTTGGTAGGATGTAGATGCTCTAATTATAGACATCGATATCTGGCATGATGACCATTATCGTGGTATGATTAACTACTATTTCTAGATTAATTTCATCTAATGACCCTACAAACCAGGAAAAGATTTATCTTTGCCCTAAAAATTAAGATAAAATTGTCTCTATCAAAACATTTGAAAGTATCACATGTACCTCCTGATGACCTATCAACGAATCCATTATGATTTTACAAGAACCATATGCAAATTCATATCCAATAAGAATTTAAGGATTCAAATGTGGATCCATATTTATTACCGTAATGGATTTCAGATCAGAGTCGGTTTTTATTAAATCTTTTAGTTAAAAATAAATGAGCAAAAATTCTCAAATTAATCCACAGTTACGTAAATCAATTTGATAAACAAGTTTGTTCTAATAAAATAATTCTTGTAACAAGAATAAGTCTTACATATCATACTGCTTTTCTTAATGACAATAAAATATAACAAGAATTAAGTCTTACATATCATACTGATTTTGTAAAATTGGACTGTTATGATTACCATTCTTTAGTCCTTATTGTAGAAGGCGCTATATTGCTGAAGAAACTGATAGCACCAGAGCGTTTATCATCCTAAAATATGATATAGGATTATTTAAAGTTTTGGTTTTAATAATATTTTAAAAATATGATTGATTTAACAGGAGGTTCGATTAAGGCCCCAATAATCAATCTCATAGCTAGTATCATGCATCAGTGCGTACACAATCACGGAGATTAGAAATAATCGATTAATTAGCTTTACAATCCGACTGCCTATGAGAAAGAATGATAACATAGTTATTGGAGTGAAGCTAGGGTGTGATGTGTTCACTAAAAAGATTTAGTGAGCACAACTTCAAAAGTATATCGGATTGGTTTCAAACGACGAATCTTAACTGTTGAAATCCATGTACTTCATGAGTGATGCATGTACATGCAAAATTTTAAAAGTTTCAAATTTATTTGCTACAAGGTCAAGCGGTCAAAGAAATGATAAAAATTAAATATATAAAACAACTTATAAAATAACTTATAAAAGGTTCATTTCTTTGACCGCTTGACCTTGTAGCAAATAAACTCGAAACTTTCAAAATTTTGCATGTACATGCATCACTCATGAAGTACATGGATTTCAACGGTTTGAATTCGTTATTTGAAGTCGATCCAATATACTTTGGAATTGTGCTCACCAAACCCGCTTGGTGAGCACATCACATCCTAGCTTTGCTCTAGTTATTGTTTATCGTAGGAATTTTTTCTTTGAACATCAAGGTTTTTTAATTTTCACAAGCATATGAGAATTTAAGTGATAACGTTCTTCTTGATTATTGCAACTAAAAATTATCACACTTGATAATGTCTCACCTGTTATATATATTGTAGTTGTTGGTTGTATGTAATTTTTTAATTACTTTGTTTGACATAAATTTACAAAACATACATTAGTTAAATTTAACCGTTTACATAATTGAGTGAATTTGCAAGTTCAAGATTATTCTAATTGCAAAATCAATTTGAAGAACCAAAGATAGGTTCATGAAGATCTTAATTGCAAGACCAAATTGAAGAACTGAAGAAATTAATAAGATTTTATGAAGCTATAGATTTGTAATAATCAAATAGAAAAGTAAAGTACATTTGAGATTGTTAATTTCTGTGGAGCAACCGTTCGGAACGGAACTAACCGTATGGAACGGATTAAATCATAAAATAACAGAGAGATCCAGATTGGTTCCGTTCAGAATGGTTGTGATCTGTTGGAACGCTTATCAAGTAAATTATGGGATAAATTGTACTAACTGTCCTGAACGGACATAGACATTCAGAACGGTTAATATTAATTTAATAATGAGGAAACTCTAATTTTAATATTCGTACAATCAGTTCTGAACAGATCACTTTCGTCCAAAACGAATCTGGCAAAACTGGAGCCCCCAGTATAAAAGGAGTTACCCCATTTCAGATTTGACCAAGCTAGCCGCCTCACACATTCAAAAAGCATTTATTGTGTATTCTTGAAAGCTTTCATTGTTGAGTGAGCTTAAACTTCAATTTCCTTTCAACTATCTCAAATCCACTCAACTTATCTTCTTTTAGATATAGTTTACTGTCTAGAATTTATTTCTATAACCTTCACATCCATAGTGTAGAGATCTACCTAGTGCTTCAATTCGAATAGTTGTGTGACTTCCCCGCTTTTAGGGAATTGATAGGGCTGAGATAAGCACTGCTTTTTCCTATCACTTAACCTAAAATGTTGCCGAATATTGAGTTACAAATGTCCAATTTAGGTAAAATCATATTACTTTTGCCATTTCACTTGATTCTGTAGAATTGCAGGTTTTCTAGTATTTTTGGAGCTAAAACAGGCATAAAACGAGCATTCTGGACACACTGGTACCAGCATGCGTTTGACCATTCATCCGTATGCAACCAGTGGCCGCCAACCGCACAAAGGTGCATTCCAAACAAAGAAGAATATGCTGCGTAGGAATCCTGTACAGATGAATTAATCAACCGCATGCAACCTAGGCAACCGCAATACGATAACTGACATATAGCAGTTACAGCACTAAACTTGGCAGCCAAGCTCTACCAAACCCACTAACACATGATGGATGAATTACAACTCATCTCCTTATCTGAACAGGATAGAGAACGTAGCAGGATATAAATAGAATAGATCTAAGGTTCTCTAAGAGAGAGAGAGAGAAACGTGTGAATGCCATTAGAGAATAGAATAGAAAATAGAGAAAATGCATAATTTTCACTAGAAGAAGAGAGGTACAGGACGTGAAGGCGGCGTGTATGAGATGAGAGATCCTTTAGGTGTATTCCTTCTATCTCTCTCTTTTTTACTGCTTTAATCATGTTTCTTGTATCTTGTGTTGTTGAATTCGCCATGAGCGGCTAAGCAACACATTTCTAGGGTGAAGGCATGTAATCTCGAATTCTTATGAGTTTAATCTAGAGGTTTATTTATATTTATCATTTGCGTTTGATCTGAATTCTTTCTGCAATTTATTCTTTGTATTACTACTTAATTTGGTGCGTGTTAATCTCGTTCGTATGGTGATAGCTACACCATAATGCTTAGGCATATAGGGTTGACCAATTAGGAATAGGTACAATTATCAAAGATCCAATCAGGGAAATAGACGTAGCAGTTGATCCCTTGTGATCCGATCTCAGTTAGAAACATATTGGAATATAGATCTGCAGACGAATATCACGTTCTATAGACCGATAGTGGGGTAATCTCGATTATTTCAACTACAGAAGGTATAAAGGATGGACGTAGCTGTGAACTTAAATCCTTCTAGCATTGGTAATGGAGACTTATCATTGATTTTTATGCGATTGATTAGGATGAGGTTAGGGTACCATCTCCTTGCCAGTCCTTTTCAATTAGGGTGCTATAGCGTAGCAGTGATTAGCACTAAGATAGAATTAGCAACTCTAAGATTTGCATTTGATACCAGTACATGACGCATACAGTTCTGATCAAACCGCATGCAACACCGATTGAAGTTAGATACCATAATTGACAGGTATTGCTCTTGCATGCGGTGGGTGGCAGCACCGCATGCATTTGCATTAGTAACCAGAAACTAAATTAAACACATAGGAATGATAGATAGCCTGATCCCTGGAAGCTCATTTTCTATACAGAAAACATTCATTTACTATTTTTATTGTTCCTGCAACTAAACAACCCAAACCAATCAAATCACTAAAAACCTAGAATTGATTGTCGTTAAAACTCTTAATACACTATTCTTGTGGATCGACACCCCGATCTA
This sequence comes from Carex parvula, assembly GCA_025461045.1. NCBI lineage: Eukaryota > Viridiplantae > Streptophyta > Magnoliopsida > Poales > Cyperaceae > Carex > Carex parvula. The sequence goes on from JAJGRW010000145.1 coordinate 71,952, forward strand.
TACTATACGATATATTCAGTCGCTTGTGAATCGATTGTAAAGTAGACAATTAGGGTTATAAATATTATTAGCTCTGATTTTGACCCATCAGGCATCAAGGGGCTTACATTCTCGAGCATCATCCGCTCACCATATATACATAGTTGTGTGACGATCCCCATTGTTAGGACTCTCCAACTCGAGCTTCTAGGCTCACCTTATACGGCCGTGAGTTCCCATCTTTGTTGGTCACACTTACTTGTTGTTGTTTGACTTGTTAGTTTAGATCGAGGAATTAACCGAAAAACGTCCAAGAGTCTTTACGACTCCCTATTCACCCCGCTCTAGGTGCCATGGTATCAGAGCAAGTTAACTTGAATTAAGACTCACTTAATTTAAATATTTCTAGATCCAAAAATGACACTAAACATGTATACCGAACCCCCAATTTTTGGTGAAACCTCAAATAATTTTAGCCATTGGAAAATACTCATGGTTAAATTTTAACATTTTGGAGGTTCAGGATATTGTGGAAACTGGGTATGTACCAAAATTCAATGACAATAATGAATTGACCACCGAATCCAAACTTGAAAAGGAAAAGGATCATATTGCAAAATATGTTATATTTACTTCCATTAGGGAGTGGGTCTCACTCTTGTTAGAAGATTAATTGAATGGCCACAATACGTGGAATGTACTAACAAGTAAATTCGAAGGAAATGCTCGAATTGAAGGGATCGATGAGTTGATTGACAATCAAGAGCTCATTTTCGCATTTACGGCAATGCTTGATGAGAGCTCGGGAGAGGTTGATGTCGATGTGATTATTTCAAACCAAAATATCAACAACAAGAACACTATCGAGATGCTAAGGAAGATTGCTAATATGTATCGTATTTTTATTTGTACAACTACTTATGGGTATTTTGAGGTCAACTCAATGTCGTTTGCTAATTAGAGGTGCCAATGACACTTTTTTATCTGTTTATCTAATATGTATCGTATTTGAAAAGTGGATAAGAATAATATTTATTTCATTAACTTATTGGGTATAGATAAAGGTAAAGATTTATTTTCATTATCATAATGGGTAAGGATACGGATAAAGACCATTTCTCACCTGTTACCCTATAAGATAATTTTACATTTTATATAGAGATGATATATACATGATATGATAAAGTTTTGTACTTTACTAAATGTTCATAATAAATTAGTTTTATTCATTATTATTTATTTTCTTGTTTTGAAAATATTTTACCGAAAGCACAAATCGGAATGTCAGTGACACTTTTTTATCCGTTTATATGACTCGTATATTGTATTCGAAAAGACGGATAATGGTAAGAATTCTTTTTTTGTTAATTTATCGGGTATGAGTAAGGGTAAAGATTTTTTTGTTATCATGATGGATACAGGTATGAAAATGCTTCAATCCGATCCGTATCGTACCCGTTGACGCCCCTAGTGCTAGTTGATTAGATTGGTTTCTCAATATATAATATTGATGACTTATCAATTGCCATATATTTTTTTAATAAATTTGAAATATATTTTTTGTCCAATTAAATATTAGGCCATAATGATCTTTCTCATGAGTCATTTCAATTTTAGAAATCAAGATTCTATTTTAGCATTCAGAGAGCAGACGACGAAAAGTCAAATTTTATATTAATGAAGAAATCTTAATATGAAGACCATGGCCGAAATTTTTTTAGTTAACACAGCAAAAAATCAAAATTAAATGATTATCGCCCATGCGGATCCAGTTCGCGCATCAAAATGAGTTGGTGCGCGGACTGGATTGGCGCACAAATTTGTGCTCTAACTGGGTTAGCGCACTAAAATTGGTGCAAAATTAGTGCTCAAACGGGGTGAAACGCACCAAAAAGCAGTTAAAATTTCGGAACAGTTGGTGCTCCAACCCAGTCCATGCACCAATCCATTTTGGTGAGCAAACTGGGTCTGCGTGGGTGGTACGATTGGAAAAATCTCACCAAAGATGGTATTCATTTAATTTTGATTTTATGCTTTGGTGACTAAAAAATTTTCGGAGACCATGGATTAGAATTGGATTGGAGGAGATTTAGGAGAGGAGGAATATAGTATATGAAACAAGTTACCAGAATAAAATGTGAAATAGGAATCTCAAGTAGCATCTTCAATGCATGATTATAATAGACTTCGTGTTGTTATTTGGGAAAACATGTCGATTAATTTATTAAACTATTCTAGGCGCTCTATTGAGTATTGACAACAGAGATCTAAGCTTGGAGAGAAGAAAGGCAACAAGATTGCAAGAATCAGAATAGATATTCCAAAAATAAAAATACCTACCCACTATTTTTTTTATTCTAATGTTTTCTTTCTTTAACAATAAAGCCCTATTGCAAATGCTTATGCCGGGAGGGGGAAGTAAGTCATGTTTTAAAAATAGATGGCCGGGAAAAATGCATGAACCCGAATTTGAAAAGTTGAAAATTCAGATTCAGTATAACAAATAATGTTTCAATATATATAGCAACATAAATACATTAAGTTCATTTTACTATCTTAAAGGGCTTTATATTGTGCTATCATAAAAGATCAACATGTATTATATAAGGGGACTATAATTAGAAGTACATTTTTCTTTTAGAGTGCATATAATTAACAAAAATCAAATTGGATTTATATATGTACTAGAAAAAGCATCTGAATCTTAATTAATTTTTAGTTTTTAATATATAACACTTTGTATGCTTAAAGAAAAAATTTACACATTTTTTTAGCTTTTCTGTTGACTGAAGTATTTGGTTGAAGTTTGATGACTCAATTAGAGCTATTGGCTCTATTACTACCTTAATTAGAATTTGAAAGTATGCTTTCTTGAAGTTTATTAGAGTTCAATATTTATTTTCTATTACACAACTCAATTTATCATTGGATATGAAAACATGATAATGTTGCTTTATTTTTCTTAGCAAATAAATCAAATAATTTCTATTGATACGCATGCTTCAAATAAAAAAGAAGGTAATGTGTATTATTGTCTTTAAAAATGAAAAAGAAGTAAGAAAATGGCCTATCCTATTTTTCATATGTTATTTTTTTCCAAAAAAAATATACTTTCGACTTCTAATTAAAATTATTATAGTATACTAATAGTTCAAATTGAATCATTGAACCTCTAAGCAAACAACCCAATTAACTCAAAAGCTATATATACTCTATTGTATATTTAACAGTTTAAGAATACAAATGAAAACTTTTTTTTTTTTTAGAAAATCACTGTTTTTGGATGGTCCAGAATTTTCAGATCAAGTGATTTTCTACCTATCTAAAAAAATAGTAAAAAAATTTGAAAAAATGTAAAATTTGGTTTGCAAGTACATATTCATTTTATAATCATGTTGAACGGTTCGGATCAACCGTTAGGATTTTGAAAACTCAAATATTGAGCCGTAGCACGGACCCAACCGTGCTATGCATAGTACCGTAGCCTCACTCAAAAAAAAATATTGACAAGATCGATTGAGTGGGTGCTCACTGAATTGTTAAGTACATAATCGCGGAGAAAAGGGGTAGCACAGTTGGTTTCGAAAAAGTTGTAAGACGGATGTTATTCAAAGGTCGTGAGTTCGATTTCCTTCACGACTCCGTAGCCTCTTGGAAGATTTTCAAAAAAAAAAAAAATACATAACCATGTGCAAGAAGCTTATGTTCTTGCAATTGGAAGGGTCTTGAGATGTTTAGAGTGCATCTAATTAACAAAAAAATAAATTAGTTGTATAAATGCACTAAGACTAAGATATGTGTGAAGAACAATCTAATTTTAATTTTGTCCTTCTTTTGAAAGTCCAATCCAATTAACGCCGCCGCTTTCATTTCGAATTTAATTACGATTGCAATAAAAAAAATCATACTTGAACTAAAGTATATCACTGAAGTTCTATTCAAATCTCTAACATTTGTCACAATGTTCAATCAATCACAAATGTCCCCAACTGAACATGTCAAAATCCAACAAATTCTCATTATGCGAACAATACATGATGCGAACAAGAAGGAATTGTTATTCATACTTACTGTTATAAACAAATGCATTATTCCATTTAAAAAAAATGCTAATATCTGCTTTCGTCGACACGTTCACCGTAAAAGCACGACAAACATAACGCCTTTAAAAGCAGTAGCACTACAAAAAATGCGAAGAAGCATCTAATCTTATTTATTTATTTATTTTGGAAAAAAAAAAGGCTGTGAGCCCGTTTCATGAAAGAAACATAATACCGATTACATCAAAGGGGGGAATGTTTATAAGCATTTCTACCCTATAAAAGTTCCAAAAGCTAACTAATAGCAATACTAAATGTACCCTGCTGCTATGTTTGAAAAGCACAGCACAAGTAAAATATTACATTTCTAATAACTAAGCAAGACTCAGTGGAGTCTTCTTCATCTTCACTGGGTCTGCGATAGACCAGGACAAGGAATTTAGATTAGATGCTTAGCTCCCCCATGTTTTAAATATTTAACAATTAAGGCATATTAAGTTGAACCTCATAACAGTTATTACACTAAATTGCTCTATAATTGCATAGTTTGTTTGTTACCAGAACAATGTGATCAATAAAGAAACAAACTATGCAATTAGTTAACTAAAGATTTGAATACAATACTACGCTTATGCCGACGAATATATTGATATCATAATGCATTGTTTCTTTATTGATCAAGTACAATACTACGCAAGAAATTCATTTCTTCAGGACCAGGTAGCAGTGTGCACTTAGTTAACAAAAACCAAATTGGTTGTATAATTGCACTACAACAAAGTGCGAAACAGTAACTGCTCTTAATCATTTATTTAGAAGTTTTTTGGAATTCAATCCAAATTATTCTAATTGAACTAGATTAGACAATTTTTAATTTGAATGTGATACTTATATATTTATCTGACAAGACTTGTCACCGAAGGACGAATTCATATCGTCTGCATTACATTTTTCTTGATACAACTGCAAGACCAAAAGATGTGACTCAAAGCCAACTTAATATTCTTTTTCTTGATGCAACTGCAAGACCCAAGACCAAAGATAAGGTATAGAACTTGGAGCTTAAGAAACCCAACTCAAAAATCTCTAATAACAGTGCAAGAACAAAAATTATCCATACCAAAAAGAAAAACACAAGTATTAAAGCTAAAGAGTTGTTCCCACAAAACTCATAATCAATTGAACTGAGTTCCACAACAGAACAAATTAACAAAACTCATGGATCGAAACATAATTAAGCACGCGGCGCAGGAGCAGGAGGGGCCCCACCAGCTGGGCGAGGGGCCTGTGCTGGCCTCGGCAAGTCTTCCTGGTAAAAAAATCAGTACAGAAACATTTAGTAAAGTTCCAGAGTTGTGATAGAACACAGCCTAACGATATAAACAGTACTGGAAATAAAAATATTGATAAACAATTCTAACATGAATCTCCCATCCGTTAATGATCAACTAAAGATTTGAATACAATAGCAGACAAAGTGTAGATGGAGGTCGAATATTTGGGACTGATTCATTCCATTTGGTATAGTTTTCTCTACCCAATGGAGCAGACATACAGTCCCAAAGAAAACAAACAAATAGACAGAAATCCTACATTATTATTATTTAAATTTCTAATATTTGTCAGAGTTCAATTTAGTTCAATCCCAAACAATCCCCAAATGTGCATGTAAAAATCAAACAAATTTTCATTAAGATGTGAACAATGCATAAAGTGAACAACAAGAATAAATTGTTATTCAATTCATTAAGAAAGAATAGCATTGCTCATTTTAATTATATGCTTTCGTTGACACGTCCAACGTAAGAGAACGGCAGACGTAACGCCTATGAAAGCAAAAACACTACAAGAAAAGGTCTAACCGGCGAATTCTAAACCTTTCATGCAGTCCCAAAAAAACAAACAAACAGACATAGCAACCCTACCTTATTATTATTTAAATTTCTAATATTTGTCAGAGTTCAATTTAGTTCAATCCCAAACAATCCCCAAATGTGCATGTCAAAATCAAACAAATTTTCATTAAGATGTGAACAATGCATAAAGTGAACAACAAGAATAAATTGTTATTCAATTCATTAAGAAAGAATAGCATTGCTCATTTTAATTATATGCTTTCGTTGACACGTCCAACGTAAGAGAACGGCAGACGTAACGCCTATGAAAGCAAAAACACTACAAGAAAAGGTCTAACTGGCGAATTCCAAACCTTTCATGCAGTCCCAAAAAAACAAACAAATAGACATAGCAACCCTACCTTATTATTATTTAAATTTCTAATATTTGTCACAGAGTTCAATTTAGTTCAATCACAAACATCCCTAACTTTTTATGTAAAAATCCAACAAATTCCGATTAAGATGTAAACAACGCATGATGTGAACAACAACAATAAATTGTTATTCAATTCATTAATAAACACTTGCATTGCTCCATTTAAAATGTAAATATATGCTTTCGTTGACACGACCAACGTAAGAGAACGACAGACGTAACGCCTATGAAAGCAATAACACTAGAAGAGAAGGTCTAACCGGCAATTCCAAACCTACTATACTGTTTAAATAGATATAGACTTTTATTCACTAATGTAAAGATCGTAAAGAGAAATGAAAAAAAAAAAGTATATATGAAAAGTACCCTGCGACGGAAGCGCTGTGGAGGCTCACGGACACGGCGGTTCTCACGAGACCTGACCCTCACCACGTGAGAGTGGATGGCACAGGAGACGCAGTACTGCATCTTTGCGTACAGCTTCGGGAGAGCATACGCTACAAAAGAATCATACAAGTTCATTTCATTCACCATGATAATGTTGAATACATGAAACCCAGTGCACATACAGATTTCGAGCAATTAGTTGGCAGTAAGTGCAGTTTCATATGACCTGCAATACAGACTACATAATAACTCAACTGGTACACAATAGTCAATGTAGCCAGCATGCATGGTCAGTTATAACAGCAATATAGTGTACCAGGGATGCATCATAAGAAAAGGCTTAGAAACATAGAGACTCAGGTTGGAATCTAAACAAAGTTAAAAATATTTCCAAAACAGAGAAGATGGTGCAGTTGTCACAATGAATAAAACTACTTTCAACTTTAGACCAAAGAAAAGAATATACATACATTCATAGACAGAGGCCTCCGAAACATCCCTGATAGCAGCTTGCTCAACAATATTCCTCACGAGGAACCTCTTGATCGCCTTGTCCTGCAATTACACCAATTACAAAAAGCACATCAGTCAAAATAGCTAAAATAAGGATTTCACCAGATTATTATTATGAAATATAACGATTGGAAAAAGAAAAAATTATTAAATATCAGACATTCTGACAAACTAATTAATCTGATTAAGAAATGATTCGTCCAAACGGCTTTGGACTCGTACTCGTACAATTAATACTTTTATCTCCGTAGAAATATTTCATAGATAAAGAACGATTGGATCAATCATAGATCTAGTTTTCAACCTTTTATATCTCTTAATTAAGTTGTTAGATTTAGATATCAGATCCCTAATTTGTAACTAACAAAATAGGAAAGATAGAAGAAGAGAGAGTACCTTGGGACAGCATTTGCCGCAGTTGGAGCAGCGAATAAATTTGACGTGGCCGCGGCCGTGCTTGTTACGTCCACCATTTCTGCGCTTGAAAGTCTGCGACAAGAAAACAGGAGAACAGAATTGCTCAGACGATCTATCGAGGAATAGAGCCGTGCTGTGTTTTTCGTTCTTACCATGGTGATGAGTGCAGAGAGAAAGAGAGAGGCGTTGCTTCCAACTCTCGCGCGACCTTTTTCTCTCTCGCTAGGGTTTTACGGCGGTGGCGGGGCGGGTAGAAAGTGGTGGGTGATTTTATTATATATAAGTTGTGGAGTTCGGAAGATTTCATCCAGGCCGTCCATGTTTATGGGCTGGACCAGTGTGAGGGTCTCTATATAAGCTGTTGGGCTTTTGTTTATGGTCCTAGCCTATTGACAATAAAAGTTAAATATCATGATTAAATGAAAATTAAAAAATTAAATACCAATAACGCTTACGATTAATAAAATATATGCTCGCTCAAAAGTCAAAATCAATCAGTTTAAATAATTTTATCGAGACTCAACACTCTTAATATATGGATTCAGATACCATGCAATTTGTTTATTTATTGTAGATTTAGACTAAATCGACGCAATTAACAAAATACAAATAGATATGATATACATATCAAAACATGAAAAGCTCTTTGTTTCAAAATATGCTAACTATTTAAGAAAAGAAGCACACAAAAAATTATTTTAATATACCCCGCCATCGAAATTAATCAGTCATTAATTTTTTTTTATCCGTGTATTTTAGATTCTCGTAAGAACACATACCAGCACAGGAATTTTTCTTTGCGATATAATCAATATTAAATTATCAAAGCATATGGGTTACTAAATAAAGTGTCTTAGAATATTTTTTTTTACATGTTTTAGAATAAATTCTCATAAAAGCATCGAATATTCGTGTTCCTATTTTGCAATTTGTTTTTTTTTATATAAATTGAGAATACGCACTTGTAAGAACCATAAATTCAGTTGCTAGCATTGGTGCATTTGGATTTGGATGAATCAATTAAATAACAAGGTTAGTATCTAACTCAAATTTGAAACAACTGTTAATTTAACAAATTAATAAAATAGCAGAAAAGCGAGCTAACTCAATAATTCAGAACTACATTTTCATCCAAACACATAATAACAACCTACTTTTTGCCATTTCGATCTTTTTCTTTTAGACAGTAGATCGCTATACATTAGGCTACAGAGTTGGAACATCTGTATATTTTTTATCATGAGTTCGGACTGATCCGAGTCACTCGATCTGTGAAAGTGCGAAAATCTCAAGTAATCCAATTAATTGCCAAGTTATAAATTTAGAAAAGCTTATTGTAATAGTTAGATTACTTAACTTGTTTAATTACTACAAACTACAAATAGCTTCAAATAAGAGGACAGATCATTATTTAAGGCTAGCTACAAGTAGCTAACATTTAATTTGTATCTCAAAATAAAAGGAAATGAAGCGCCTGATCAATACTTAGAAAAAATATTAATTTAGATTTATGCCCATCATAAAACTTAGTCAACTAAATATTTCCTCATCAAAATATTAAAATTTGTTATTTCCCTATCAAAATCAGTTATTTTATTAATATCCTTATTTATTAATCAACGCTTGAATCTAAATAAAGATCAGGCAGTTCATTGTAGCCGGGACTCAGGCGTGAATCATTTTCTTTTTTTTTTTTGAAAAAAGACTATAGGTCCGTTTCCTATATGAAACTGTTAAGTTACAGCTAGTAGGTTCAGTAAATCAGTCCATCGTAACAGATGGTACCCATACTTCCTTGCTAAAGCAACAAAAACTAACTAGCTTTGCTTGGAGCAAGATCAAAAGATATGTGCACACAGGCACCCAAAAGACGGATACATGAAAGATATGACAAAGTTCCAAGGTTCCAAATAGGGGTGTACAAAAAAACTCATTTACTCATAACTCGTTCAGAATCAATTCGGATTCAATTCGCCAACAATTCGAGTTGAAACTGACTCGAGTTTGTTGACTCGGTTGTCTCACGAGTTGAATCCAAGTTGCCCCCAACTCAGTTCGGAATCAACTCGGTTGACTCATTGACTTAGTAAACTATGTAATGTTCTTTGTATTATTTAGTAATTTAGTAAACTTAGTAATTTTAAATTGTCTACTATTTTGATAAACTATGTGCTATTTATTTTGTTAAACTTTTTTTTTGATAATTTTTAATTTGATAAACTATGTACTATCTATGAGTCACGAGTCGACTTGAGTTGTTCGCGAGTTGAATCCAAATTGAAGTTTTTGACTCCAAACTGGATTAGTAACTCGGACTCAACTCAGCTCATGAGTTCACGAGTTGAATCCAAGAACCCTCAACTCGGTTCATAAGCGGCGCTAGTTCCAAAACAACTAATATATGTAAGGCACACACTCCATACGAAAAAGAGAGCAGTTCTTCATTCTTCGTGATCAGATTGCCAGTTACCCACTCCAGCTACAGAATGTCGTCTGGACTGACCACCTGTAAAGGAATAGCATCCAGATCCTGTGGCAGCCAAGCCTGAGCTGCTTCCTGTACTGCAACACTGATGGCACCTGTCCAATATAAAGAAAGAGATACAATTTGTAAGACAATGTTCCTAGAAGAGTAATTGATTGAATTATTAAAACACAAATCGTTTTCTATGTTTCCATATACTTCAAATAGTGGCACTAACAACCACCAAAAAGCAGTTTTCTGTATTTTCTGGAAAGTGAGCGAATATTGAATAACTGGCGTGAATCATTACATCATCATTTTTAGTTGGGCAACAAGACTTGTTACAATTCTTGATATTTTTTTTGTTTCAAGTGTCATTAGAGCAACAGAATTGTGCTTGGTACTTGGCATCTTGGACATTGAATTTTGCAATGATTCCCGTTTCATCAGAATGCCATATGATGTTCCTCTACTTACTACAAGAGGTATCATCGAGCACCAGCTGAACAGTGATGCTGATCGCTGACGTGACTAAACATTTTGCAGGCAGCTTTGTGAACATCGATGCTCAACTGCTCAAGTCACTTTGTTTTTGTGGTAGAAACAGGGGTCACGCCCTCGTTTGATTAATATTGAATAGTAATAACATAACCACCACAGAGGAGATTAATGCAACAGCAACAGCTGTTCGGTTAGTTAGTTACAGTCAACTAGATTAGTTTGACTAGATTGTAATTAGTTAGAGTCAACTAGATGAGTTTGACTAGATTGTAACAGAATAGGAAGTCTGTACTCTATATAAATAGACTCAATCACTGTAATCAAGTATGTTTTTTGAGATGAATAAAATTCATTTGCTATCTCTATTCTGTATCCAAGCTTAAAGCTTTTAAAATAGGTTACATAAGGTACGTAACTTGAGAAAGAAAATACAATTAAGACTCAAAACAGTTGAGCCTCTAAAATGAAAGTAAGATTAAAATGAAAAGTAAACAAAACAAACAAAGACAGTAAAGAAAACTAATTGAAGCTTACTACAAAAATATGAAGAGCTTTTAGTTTCAAATTGAAGCAGAACCAGCAAGCCAAAATAACTTAATGGTAACAACAAATGCTACCACTTACAAAACAACTGCTACAGCCACAACAGATATTAAACAAAATAGCTAACGCAACTAGTATTTAACTTTTCAGCATAACTAATAGCAATGAACTTCTATAAACAAAAACATCAGTACTATTTACCATAGCTCTAAACAAGTTTATACTCCAACCTACCAAGTCAACAGAAGAACATTGAGTTGCACACATTCTTATGCAGTCGTGGCAGATCCGGCACAGCCACAATCCCATCGGAACCTGAAGATGTGTCAGATAAATCCTCAAACTTCATAAACTGTGACATTTGTTGTGCGGCCAAGTGTGCGTAACATATTGGTGCAACTACATACAAAAGAAGAGTAGGTTATTAAAGAGCAACCAGCTTCTTGTACCAATTGCATTAAATAATAGAAAAAAGTTTTGCCAATTCCAAATACCCAATATGCTAAATGGATCTCAGACTCGAATCCATTAATCTCTCTATCAACTTGTAATAGGTAATAATTGTTTTTACAATCCAGACTTTGAGCTTTTACCAACCAGAACCCCCCTTGACTTGTGTACTATGACAAAAGAACTTTTCTATAGTTTTGATTATTTTGAGTTACCAACTGAGGTTGCAGCAGTGCTCCTCTGGTACACATAGGAGAGAGAGTGCACAAACTTTTGTAGATCATCTACTGGGAAACCAATCTCATCAACTAGCACATGATAGTGAATTGGCCTCGAGGTACCCTTCAATAATTGTACAAATAAAAAAAAAACAATGCAACTTTTACCGACAATGGCTATAATAATTCAAATTTGAATAGTAATACTAATGGAAGTATAAAAGAACATACAATCATTCCATTGTGTGCACACATGAAGAAATCATAGTTCTTTGGGTGAACTACCTCTGTATCCACAATAGTACCTATCAGCAAGTAAAGAATAAGTGAACTAAAAAAATATCCTTCTTTTCAATTGAAGTCAAAAGATAACATAACTAAAACATACCAGGTGGGACATTATCAGGGGAATCAGCTTGAAAAAGTACAGTATGGTGATTTTTCTGAGCAATAATCAAAGTGAATTTAGGAAGAGCGCCATCACCTAAATGCTCATATGCCTGTGGGAAATCAAAACCCTTAACGTTAAAAGAAAGAATTTCAGAAGAAAAACAATAACCACAGCTTAAATGTACCTTAATTATCTGATTAAGCTCAATGTTGAGAACCTGGCTGAACTGGGTCTCACTCACACCATCCCTGAAGATCAAGTAGCAAATATTGGAACATTAAGAATACTTATGCATGCATGTTTTTAAATGCAAACGATCAAATAAATTGCATATAAAGAAAGTTACCTGAAAATGATTATCTGTGTGGGTTTCCTTCCACCACTCGTTTGGTAGAAATCAATCAAAATCTCCCTGTAATTGAAATAGAGAGTAAAATACAAAGAAACAAATTGGATTTACAGGTAATCATTTTAGTACTTAGTGTGAAAAAGTACCTTATCATTCCATTATCATCCTTGCCATCAGCAGTTGGCTTGTAAAGCTGATCGATCATTTCCAATTTCGTTGATTGTGTATGAACTGATGCACGGTATTTTGAGATTGATGGCCAATGCCTTGATCCAACCACCTGTTAAATCAACCATATTTTCCATAGATTATTAAAAACAAAGCTTTGAATAGTGTTTGTAGTGGTTAAACACTATTTAATCAGAGCTGCTTTGGCATTATAATATGATAAACACCGTGATACTATCAGATTTTTAGCAATACATGGCCTTCTACATTAAGGACTAAAAATAGTAATCATAACAATCCAATTGATTAAATTGTATTATTAGAACCAACTGTTTCTTATTTATCATTTGAAAAGTATGACGTTTTATTAAACAAACATAGACACAGAATTTTCTTCATCTACATGAAAATGTAATTCAATTGTTGATATATAGACAACCGATAATTTTGATAATCTGCTCAATTGTTATCAATATCAAATAATTTAATTATATACTATGATTTAAGTAACAGTGCATTAGTTTTAGTGTAATTTGAATTACTTGCTCTTTAATATTTTAACTAAACATCCAATATGATCCGAATCTGATATGAAATCCATTATGGTAATAGATATGATCCACATTTGGATCCTTAAATTCTTATTGGATATGTATCTGCTTATGGTTCTTGCAAAATCCTAATAGATTTGCATTTAAATTATACTATAATTTGATCCTCGCCCGATCTATTGACAGCCGTAGAATGGAAGGTACATATGATGCATTTAAATGTATGGGGAGGGACGCAAGATTTTCTTACTTTTCAGGGCACATATGAATGTTTTACTGCCTTGTAGGGTCATAGTTGAAATCAATCTAGAAATAGGAGTTAATCATACCGCGGCAATGGATGGCAAATCAGAGCAGCCTAGTGAACCATGCGAGACATTGAGGCCCAAAATTAAGGTTGGATTTTCGTGAATTATGGGAATGGACTGTTTGTACTCCACTGAGACAGAAGAATTTATACCTCCAAGCTTCAAAGATGGAAACAATTCAGTAGTTAGCATGTCATGAGCTAGAAAACAAGCAAGAGGTCGTCAACGGTATGACAATATTTTACCTACCTTTGCATTGATCTTGAGAAGAACATTGGTGAAGTATTGGTCATTGTGCTTGCCAGGAGAGATGCACTGTGTCACGATTCCCATCTCATGAAGATTTTTCTTTTTCCATGGCCCTTCAAATTGACAATACAGTGATAATAAGTATTTGTAAGAAGAGTGCATACCGTTACTAATGTTCACATAAAAACCCAAGTCTTCAAAATTAATAACATAAATCTTGATAATTAAGGTAGTCTTAAAGTAGGTTTATATATTAATTAGATATTTCCAACAATAAATGTAATTTAAGAATTCATATGCGATAAATACCATAAATCTCAGAATTCTTCTTATCTGGGAGTATGCAAAGAAGGAACTGAGGCGAGCCCGGCAGCTTAGCACGTATCTTCTCAAACATCTTATCGACTCTAATAATAGGCCCTGCTCTTAGCCACTGACAATCCTCCTCAACTAGTGTGAACGGCCGTTCAATGTGCTTCATAAAATATAATCATGCAAATTAGCCAATAATCATCAAACATTATACTATACAGTCTACAAATGAGAATCTTCTGCTGATGCATTTAAATAATTACAAGATGGTGCTTAATCATGGATCTACATAGAAGTACCCTGAACCAAGTAAAACCTCTTAAAATTAAAAAGACGAGACAAACATATAACTTACAATGCCTTTGTTGCGGCCGCAGTTGATAATCTCTCTTGATACATGGCTCATGTCAACTCTAGCCGAAAAGTTGCAAATAGCCCATCGGTCAATCCTAACTGGGTTTATCAATTTCTATATGATATGTCAAAATTCTTCAGTCAGATTCTAAATTGAAAGCCAAAATATATCTGTTGAAGATATTATTGAATTTCTAACCTTGTTATTAAAGTTCCATCGTCCACAATTTGGAACAAATTCTTCTCCATCACCAAGTAACAGCTGGAAGAAAACATAACTGCTAATCAAACTCAATTATAATGTTTAAAAAAAAAGAAACTGCCATGTAATGATGTAACTCACTGTAGGTGCAGTAAGGACACGGCCATCAAATCTGTTCGGTTGTTTCTCAATCTAAATACCACAAGCTTTTAGTAATGGGTCCTCATCATATTGGTTGCTTCTTATAGCCTGTTGAGTATAACATGCATAGTTCTATAAGCATGGTTTGGAAATATGCACACACCAAATTGAGGTTACTCTAGTGTCAAATCTATAGTACACAAGCAACAAGTTCTACATCTCTATATTGAGGCATATAATCAGTCCAGTTCCAACGATTAGAGAGAGAGAGGGTGGGAGGGAGAGACCTCAGTGATAGTTTTAGTTCTATCCTTGGGCTTCTGCCTTGAACTTTCAACCAAGTTAGCCCTCTGTTGGGATGACAAAGCTTTTGTATAGCGCTGGAGAGAGATCAAATCACAAAGCTGCACATCAAATTTTAATTTATTAGCAACTGAAATTTCATAGTGGCTTGCCGCATCCTATGACAACATAACAAACTTTCATAAGAAATGATGTTGGCAGCATGTCATATCATGTTGTGTTCAACAACATAAAATTGAAGCCAGTAAGCTCCGCTTCCAGCAGGTCAAGACATACTCAAGTGGAAGCAATCCATCATGTCAAATTGGATAGTGTTAACCCGAAATCTCTGGCTTTCTGCATTACCATGTTTGTTTCACAAAATATCAAATTATATTTTTTATTGGTAGTATAGTTTTTTTATTAAAAATTTATATCATAACTCATAAGCATTATGCAGGTCATGTTAGAACAGTCAAGACATCTTGATAAGCTCCCTGCAATAAAATCAATTAGCAAAACTCGAAGATTGCCAGCAGCAACATAGAATATTCACATTTTGTTACATCTAAAATGAAAAAGAGAGAGATAGAGTGACCTCGAGAGGAAGGTAGTTGGGGCAATTAGGCTTGCCTACATCCAAACAAGGAAACTTGGCGGACCATGACACCTTTATTTGGTACTTTTTCTGGTAATATTCATACACAGTCACATCTATTGTCTGTGACTTGCCATCTTCTCTCACTTTCATTGAAAAACTTCATGCAAAAAAAAAAATTAAACAAATAAAAATCAAAGTTCCAACCTCTGAAGCGAAAGACCAAAATGCATAATGAAAGTGAGACCGCTGATCAAATAGATTCTGGGTTTAATGAAAAAGAAATAAGAGTACCAAAGATTGAATCAAGTACCGTTGCTCGTTGCAAGGGAGGTCGCTGATCCCAAAAATTTTGAACTCCATCTTGTTATGCTTAGTTTTGATTCTCATGTTCTTTAACATTCTTTTAGCCTAACATTCCAAGTGCAGGGGTTCAGAATCGACTTCTCAACTTTTCATACTGTCAAGTGCAAATTTAAATGAAAGAATTTAAAAAAGAGTAGATAGAAATGTACTTATACTCACTTTCATCCAGTCAATCATGCTTGCTTCTCTAACATATTGGTTTTCCTTGACAAAGTCAATTACCGGGCCTGGTGTCATTATCATGGTGGTGGTAACATCTGTAAATACCATAGCATGTTAAAATATAAGAACCTTAATAATTATGATAAAATTTAACCAAAATATACCCATATTTAATGAGAGACCACTGAGTGTTGTGCAGAAGCTGGAGTGGAACCCACGGCATCCAGTCACACCTCCACCCAAGTCCACAAAACTCTTCGGGTCTCCATTGAAAAAAGATTGTCCGACAAGTAGGCATCCCCTGTAAAAGTTTCATAAGAAGGATAGCAACTTAAACCCATTAGTAGTTAATGAATTTGATACAGACTAAAACCCATAACCTTTTCCACTGGACCACAATACTACTACATTTCAAAAGTTCAGAAAGAAAAGATATGATTTAGGAATTTTACGAAATAAAACTTATCCAGAAGAAACAAGCTAGTTCAAAGTACACAAACTAGTTTACTAAACAACAAAAAAGGCTATGGATATAGCAGGAGAAGCAATAAACACCAGTACTGCCAACCATAGATACTGCATACTGAACGAGCATAAAACACAACCCTCTGGGCATGAACAACAGAAGAAAAGCATCACCAAGCTAAGAAGTAACCTCCACATGCAACCAAATTCTACTCACATTTTTGTATTTCAGAAATATGAATCAACCCAATAAATCTCAAAATATCAAATGGCCTCAAAGTATGAAACCTGGAATACATAAACATGTCATCCTTATGCTTGTTTTGTAAAGAAAAAAGAGAGACTAAAACTAACCTCCATCTCTCATTTTATCAAGAAACTAAAAGATAGAAATGAGGGATCATTACAAACTGTTTCCTAGAAAAAGTGATGTCAGAGTACAACATATACTCATGATCCTCTACTTCAGTCTTTGTGAAATTTAAATTGTAGGGTCATGCTCATGCAAGCGTCATATTTCTCATACTGCATGGAAAGTAAAAGACCTGTTAGCATGTTGTTGCATGAGGATGATATCGAGAACTCGGAGAGCGTCCTGGGTGTAGGGGGTGTCGATTCCTCTAAGGCTCATGGTAATAGAATTCAGAGGTATCTTAGCAGCAAATGTCAGAGATACTTTGAATGTCGTGGTCTGCTGCACCTGCTTTTGCCTCTTCTTATCTCCTACTTCTCCCGGGCTCCTATTAACTGGACTCCCTGTCACCCTGAAAACATCAATAACAGTTATGGAATATTAATTAGAACAAATACAACATTATTTTCACTTTTGATTATTTTTTACATTTCATGTACCAACTTGATGCTGTAGCATGTCATAGACAATACATGGCATCGAGGTGCTACAATGGGTTAAGATATCAACTAGTCTATAATGAATGAGGACCAATTATGTACTCCGTAACACCTCAATATTTAAATTGTCAGCATTTGTACATATTATGTCCTTTTGCATAAAGATACGCTACTGGCCAAAAAAAGAAAAAAAAAACATCACACAATATACTAAGATGTAGGCATTTAAGAGTACCACAATCAACAAATGATACATAATAGCAGTTGAGCAAATTACACCTAAACCCAAGAGCAAAATTGCCAAAAAAAGAGGACAAGTATGAACCTGCTTGACACCTCCTCCAGTACCACCATGAACTCAAAAATATCCTGAGGCAAGGGCCCTACTGTGAAGAAGCTCTTCTCACCATCATAGGCAAAATCTTTTCCGGCAAGCTCTGAGCTGTACATCTGGACTAGTTTCTCCATTACTTTCCTTCCAATCCCTTTGTTCTCCACAATTTTATCATCCTCATATTTTATAACAACCTGAACATGCATTATGTAGTTATTCTTAGCAATATAGTATTTAATCAAGAGTTGTTTCAATTAATATTGTGGTTGGATTTATGTAAATTAAGCAATGCATTCAATATGTACTGAGATGATTCATCTGAAGACAAATCTCAACGACTAGACATTGATAAATATGTAGATTCGGCAACAAGGTACCTAATCTAGGTACTAGACCATGGACCGATACCGGTTCCCAGAATTGAGTTTCTTTATGTCTGGTTAGGTCAAGAATGTTTTTGTTTACTTTCATTTTTGGTACCTATAATGAGACTGGGATACTCACCTAAGCCTAGTTATTAAGGTTTTGGGATGACCAAGGAGAAGATGTTTTTTTTTTCTTATTAATGACCAAAACTGGTATTTCTTTTTCAAAATGTTTTAAAAAAAAAAAACTTATGCAACACTTAGCTAGTCTACATTAGAACAGAAAGATTCTAGTTAATAAAATTGTATTTTCCACTAATTTGACAAGCCGGCAAAACATAACCAGAGCCGACTCATTCACCTCTAGAACTCAAGACGTTACTTTTCTGTAGTTTAAAATCCTATTATCATCATGTAGCATAAGTCAGCAAAGAGTCAAATGAGAAATTTTGTTTGTACATATACAAATCAAACAAAAGTGAAAGAACTAAAATATTAAAATGCAAGGTAAATTACACTGTAGTGGTAGAACACAGCATCAATCCCAGTGAAACGAACATTAAAGTGGTTGAAGAGAAGACTCATTCTGTGGCCTTCTTTACCCACACAAGGTCTGGCCACTGGGACCCGATTCAAGTCTTCGGCCTTTGTTCTCTCCCCTATTCTGTTAAAATTTACACATCATAAAATTTTATAAAACAAATGTGGTGATAGATTAGTAGAGGAATTCATTTACAGACATGATAGTACAGAAAAATATGTGATGAGGACTGAAAATCACCTTTTTATTTTATATTGGAATAAGATATATACAAATAAACAGCTTTAAGAGACAAATATATTATATGAATCTATGAAAAAAAGTTCCTATTTAGGAGAAAAAGGCTATGAAATATCTGGAGTAGAAGTGCAGATGATTAATTACTCTTTCTGTGTTCTGCAATATTTATATTCATATTCTAGTAAAAAAAAAAATATCTTAAGAGGACCAAAACTTGAAACTGAAGCTGACACATACTCTATATTTGTAAAAACAGAATGCCACAGATGAGTTGTAAATCAAATTAATAAGAAAATAGTACACCCGGAGTCTAGGACAGATAATAAACTAAGTAACAAAATCTCTATAACATCTCTATGTACGAACCCTGACCTTTATATAACAATAAAAGATAACAGCTGAATCTAGTGAATGAGAAGTTATCACAACAGGGGATATATAAAACTAAAAAGGACTAATGTGCATCTTTACTGAAAGTGTGAACTGTGAAAAAATACGCAAAACACCTCCCTGTCCCTGATTAGAGAAGTTGATCTCAAGAAGAAAGCAATCCCAATCTAGCACTCAAAGTAGAAAGAGAATCTAAAGAGTAATAGAAGGAAGCATCATTGGTACATACAACTTCAAGGATTGCTTTACAACATTCGAAATGACGAATGTACATATATACTTTTTTTTTTGTAAAAAAAAAAAAAAGTATTTGTCGATAACAAGTATTACATTCATATCACCTCATTCTAGAATCTAGAAATGGTATTATCCTGTGAAGAAAAAAGGATTACTGATCCAGGTTTATTTTGCATATTTATTCCCTAATTTCATCTAAAATGCAAAGCAAAAACTGAAACATTGAAGTAACACTCTAACAAAAGAACAGTAAATCAGCATTTCAGAAAACAAAAAGAAATCCATTTAGAGTAAAAGAAAACTTGAATAGATTAAGATCACATGGATTATAGTGAGATAGACTCCTCGTACTACGACAAACCAGCTAACATGAAGCATTAATTTAACAAATGGAGTTTACAAGAGAGAGAAACCTTGGAGAAGAGAATCTGTCTAGTTCGTCGCTTCGACTTCTTTTCCAATGGAGAGAGAATGAGAGGGAAAGAGGGAGAGCGAGACGACCCACGTGTGCTTAGTGATCTCCCTCTCCAGTTTGTAAGAAACCAGACAAAGTTCCAACCATACGGCTGTTATTGATTATGGTTTATTTGATTTTTAACATAATCCAAAAAGTTTGGATTAAATAATTCGTTCTTCACTTCTTGTGCTTAAATTATTTGATTTGGTTGAAATTTTAAATTACTTCAGGTTTTTATATTTTAATCGGTTTAGAATTTTCAACACTGAAAAAACTCAACCGACTAAATTTTATATGATTTAAATTCATGTTTTATATAATGTATATACTATGTAACAGTGTTGTAAAAACAGCTGTTTAGTCCGACTAATTGGTCAATTAATCGTTGATAGTGTCCAAACCGTTATGAATCGTCCGTTTTCTATTTATACAGCCAATTTAGGCCAATTAGTTAGTCATTTATATTATTATTATTTTCATTTATCTGTTATATGTACCAGTGTTGTAAATAACGGTATGCGGTCGTCAGACGGACGGAGTACCGTCAAGTGATCAATCAGTATGCGGCCGATTAATCGGAATTATGCGAACAATTTAACGTTTTTATTAAATTTATGTATATATATCATAATTTATTAAAAATAATTTATTTAACTCATTAAAATTATCAAATAAACTTAACTTAACTTAATTTTATTATTATAACATCACACTATGCTTATTTCTTCTTTAACACATAAGCATTTTACATGTATAAGTAACACATTTATTTAATGAAAAATAAATTTGATAATTACGCTTTTTTAAATACTACTAACATATTATTTGAAAGAAATGAAACATTCCAACATAAAATCACTAAATTTAGTTTATGATAACAGCTTAATTTCATAAATGAATACATCATACTAATTAAAAAAATAATCAGTAAGTAAGAAAAATATATGGTATATAAATAATCGAAAATTTAATCAATTTCAAAGTAAGTAAAAAGAAAAAACATATTTAAAAAATATTAGATGTATATCAAGCACATAAAACTACAATACATGATTTATAAACTTTATTAGTATACACTATCACAAAAAAAAGAAAACAATGTGAAAATAAATATTAACTGGAATAAACGGGAATAGACGGAAATAAACTGGAATAAATGAGAATAAACAGACGATTTAATCGGAAAAAACGTCCGATTAATCGTTTTCATCTGCAAACAAGCAGTTAAGTGTATTCGTAACGGTTTGGCCACCGTTAACGATTAATCAGCCATTTAATCGGCCGTTAAGACCATTTTTTACAACACTGATATGTACTATACTTTGTCTTGTCTTATATGAATTTTTCTAAATGATAATTTTAATGAAACTAAGTTAAAATAAGTTTATTTGATAAGTTTGATGAACTAAATTAATTATTTTTAATAATTACAAACAAGGTTTCAAATAGTGATTATTGTGTTATCTGCAAAAAAATGCTATACCTCTGTTATTGTGCTGTTATAGTCTGAAAATGGCTTATAGCGCTATATGTTTTAAGGTCCGAAAACGCTATCCGCTATTGCAAGGATATACACATAACTTTAATGAAAATGCAAAATTATTCGCAAAATTCTAATTAATCAGATGCATATCGATTTTATATTGCTTAATAGTACCCCGTCCGTCCGACGAATGTATACCGTTACTTACAACATTTAACACCTTGTTTGGATGGAGAATAGAGGAAGGGAGAGAATGGAAAGAAAATAAAAATTCCTTCAATCTTGTTTGGTTGACAAAATTATATTAGAGATGAAGGGTACAGGAAGTGAAAGATTTAACCTTGCATTATTATAATCACTAGAGTCGATTTCCTTTCTGATATGAGGTGTAACGGATGGAAAGAAATTTTGTTGTAGATATTTAAAAAAAAATGACATAAATGCCCAACTCTATATTTTCATATATAATTCTCATTCGAGTTTCACAAACTTACAACAACCACCAAATTTCTCATTAACCTTCTAAATTTTAATTAACCAAACAAGAAATTAAAACAAAAAAAAAAGTTAATCTTTCAAAAATAAAGATGTTAAATATGTTAATCTTCGTTTCTATTACATTCCATTCGCCTTCAATTCTTCACCTCCCTTTCCTTCCTATGCTCTTCATCCAAACAAAGTATAAATATTTTGTATCAAATTAAACAATACTTGTAATGTCAACAACTTATATATATTCCATGTTTATTTAGTTAGATAACTATAAAATATATTTGTGTATTTATTTAGTTTTAAAATTCTATATTCAATCTCTTTTATTTCAGTTAATCAAATAAACTGAAATTTATTTAGTTATTTTAATTCGATTATTATTCAATTGACAAATTTAATTCGATTAATTCTGTTATATTTTAATAACCAAATAAAATTTCAATTTAATTATTTTAATTCAATTTTTAACTAACCGATCCATTTAACACTACGTTACATTCGTCATTTCCCGGAACTGGAGCGGATTTCAAATCGAAATAAACTTCTGTTTTGTCTGAGAAGGGGTCGAAGCTGGTTTTCGCGTGCACATTTCTGTGGTGTAAATTGCGTAGCAAGTCATGCAACAGCATTGAGTGTGACCTGCTACACAATATTCTTGTGGCATATTTGACGGGAAGATTGATAGAAAAGTGGTCAGAGTGCCAGTTTGCCTGCAATCGGAAACGGTACAGGCGTGATGGACAAGTGACCTATCGCACATTCCATTTTTGTTTTTTCCTGAGAATTTCACTTCGCACGGAAGCGGAAACGACGGATTTCTTTTATAAATCATAAATAAATAAAAAAGAATTTACCAAACAAACTTAATTGATTTGGTTTTTACAAAAATTATAAGTACCGACATGCCTGTTTGGCACGTAACTTTTTTTTATCCATTGTCAAGATGCCTATTCGGTCCGAAGCGTTTTCACAATTTTTCAATTCAATAGTCACAAAAAATCAAAAAAAATTCTGGCCCGAGTTACCTATTGATCCATGATTTTATTCTGTGCCGATCTGTCATTTCAGTCCCAACAAAAAAATAGTTTTCTAATATGAATGGACGAACTTATAATTTGAATATCCTAGAAAGAGCATCAAACAAAATAGATAAAATATCTTATAATTTATATATACTAGAATTACTACGAAATATTTTTCAGGCAAGATTTTTTATGGCTGTAAAATAATTAAAATATTTCTTTGTGTGTTACTAAAAAAAATAAAAATATTTTGGATCTAAGTTGCTAATCCCAATTCAAAAATCATCTGGGTAAATAAAAAAAATATCGTGGCCCTTCTAGTACATTCAAATTCTAAGATACTCCATCTATATTCTCTAGAAGTGAATTTAAGAAAATAATAAAATAGCTTATAGAGAAATAGATGGAGTATCTCAGAATTTGAATTACTAGAAGGATTACGATAATTTCTTTATTTACCCAGAAGCTATGTTGCATGGCAACGGGTATGGATATCGTATCGGATACGATACGGATACGGCGATACGGTAATTTTCAAAAATTTAGGATACAATACGTCTATTATAGATATTATTTTTTATTATTTTATATATTGTATTTAGATAATCATAACTTAAATCAAATTTGTATAAAAAATGGAAGGCCTTAATATAAGAATATATTAAATACTATAGTTACTATAATATATCACAAACGAAACTCCAGTGCAGTTGTTTAAGGTTTTGACACTGACTGGGACTTCCCAAGTTCGATTCACGCAGGGTAGAAAAAAAAGCGTCGGTGTACGTGCGGCTCATGGGTGTGGGCGTGGTTCACGGTCGCGGCTCATAGGTGCGGGCGCGGTTCGTCGTGTGGATACGTATCCAGCCGTATCCAACTGTTTCAACAGAGTATCGATGACCGTATCAGCCGAGTTGCCTATTTGATCCATGATTTTTATTCTATGCCGATCTGTCATTTTGGTCCCAACAAAAAAATAGTTTTCCAATATGAATGGACGAACTTATAATTTGAAAATCCTAGAAATAGCATCAAACAAAATAGATAAAATATCTTATAATTTATATATACTAGAAGTACTACAAAATATTTTTCAGGCATGATTTTTTACGGCTGTAAAATAATTAAAATATTTCTTTACAAAAATAATTAAAAATATTTTGAATCTGAGTTATTGATCCCAGTTCAAAAAATACTTCTGGATATATAAATAAAATATCGTGGTCCGTCTAGTATATTCAAATTCTAAGATACTCCAACTATTTCTCTAGAAGTGAATTTAAGAAAATATCAAAATATTAAAAATATAAAATAGCTCCTAGAGAAAGATCTTAGAATTTGAATGTACTAGAAAGAGTACGATAATTTTTTTTATATACCCAGAATTGATTTTTGAATCGGGATCAATAATTCAAATTCAAAATATTTTTATTTTTTTCCAATAATACATGAAGAAATATTTTAACTTTTTTTACCGCCGCAAAAAATTCTATGAAACATGAGCATGAACATTTATTTCGAAAATCCACAACATTAAAAGCCACAACATTTATTTTGAAAATCTCCAATATTTATTTCGAAAATGTGAAACATGAACGGACGGAATAGGCTTATTGGCACAGAAAAAGAAAAACATTTGGTGTCAAGATGCCATCCAGGTTTTTATGATTTCGTAAAAATTAAATCAATCAAGTTGTTTCGGTAATTTTTTTCTTTATATTTATGGTTTCTAAAGAAATCCTACCACGCTGTCTTATACTATGTACCTTGAGTCCGAATCTGCTGCGATTCCGAGATGGATCGCAGGATCCTAAAATTCTGAGATCAACGGTTCAAATTTTTCTGTGCACGGATCTCGGAAACGTTTTTGAAAAAGTAAATTTCATGCACGCATCTCGAGAAAGACCAACAGTTGAGATGGGATCGCAGAGTCCTGTGATTCCCCGATAATCACAGCAGATTTATTTTCTATGTACCTTAGCAAATCAATGGAAAATTTATTGACATATACATGCATGTGTATATATTACATATGTAAAAGTAGAGAAATGTGGTCATCAACATTTGCAGTAATATAAAATGGTTTAGTTCTCAAGGAGACAAGGACAGATCTTAATGTAAGCAAAAAAAGTACTTAGTCATTTCTTAATTTTATTTTTTTAATTATATATATTGAAATTTAATTGAATTATGTTTTTTTCTAAAAAAATTATATAGTTCGGTCTTTCTTATAAATTATCAAATGCGTGCTTATATTTTGTGGTTAAAAATTTTCATTGTGATTGTGAGAAACTTAAATTTAAATTTTGTGCTTATAGTTTTACATTTTATGTTTCCGACTTTTTTATCTAAATTTTTTAGTTCTGTTCCAAGTTAGTTCTATAAAATTTTCGAACAAGAAAATGGATTATATTATACCCATACATTATTATTGTAAAAAGAGTGAGGCTACGGTGCTATGCATAGCACGGATTGAGCCGTGCTACGGCTCAATATTTGAGTTTTCAAAATTCGAACGGTTGATCCAAACCGTTCAACATGATTATAAAATGAATATGTACTTGCAAACCAAATTTTATATTTTTTTGAATTTTTTTACTATTTTTTTAGATAGGTAGAAAATCACTGTTTTTGGATGGTCCAGAATTTTCAGATTAAGTGATTTTCTACCGATCTAAAAAATAGTAAAAAAATTCAGAAAAATGTAAAATTTGGTTTGCAAGTACATATTCATTTTAATCATGTTGAACGGTTCGGATCGACCGTTAGAATTTTAAAAATTCAAATATTGAGCCGTAGCACGGACCAAACCGTGCTATGCATAGTACCGTAGCCTCACTCTTGTAAATATTGCAATGGCAATTACAAACAAAAAGGGGCTGCATAATAGCCCAATAAATATGCACTATTCTCCTTTTCCTTTTTTCTTGATGTTATGTTTCAATGACTCGGCATGGGAAATGATTGCTCATATCAACTATTGTTACAAGCAGATTGCTCACAAAAACTCGACAAAATCATCACACAAGTACCAATGAAAAATAAATTGAAATGATACTTTTTGAATTTAAATTCATACCATCTGATATGCTTTAGCACGAATGCTAGAGGTTCCGTATATTCCACATCGGACCGAACCAATTCGGATTTAAACTCAAAATTTGAGTTACTTCAGAGGATCCGGACTCATTACAACGTAGGTGGTATGAACTTTTAAAAATTTATACTTAAGCAAGATGAATAAAATTCCATTGTTGAATAGTAAGTAACCTTAAAAATCAATTACGCTTACTTTTAGTACTTGTAATTGTACATTTCACCAATCTAAATAATGAAAGCAATAAATAAGAGAGGAAATAGATCAATGTATAAAGTTAGTAATTATAAATATTGCTTTAATTTTTTTTTTCTCTTGCTCTACTATATTAACAGACTAACAATGAAACAATGAGAAGAATTTGTACATGCCATAGATGCAAAATAAAAGTAGGGGTGTCAATGGGTACGGTACGGGTCGGGTGGAGGCATTTTCATACTCATACCCATTAAAATTGACTTTACTCATATCCATTAAAAATTGACTTTACCCTACCCTACCCTTACCCGTTAATATTATTATCGGGTAACGAAATGGTAGCGGATGAATAACGGATATTACTAATATAATAATTAGTTTTATTATATTTTACAAATTAAATATAAAAAACTCATTCATTTCACACATATGTAATTATATTTCTAATAAAAAATGAATGTGCAATCAATTCCAACTAAATTGTTTTTTATAAAGGAAGAAAATTCAAAAACACGAATACTTATTTAGGTGGGTTGGAAATTGAATTGAATATATATTTTGATTTTATAATTATCCTATAGAGTAACGGGTACGAAATAGTCATTACCATACTCTTACCCATTTGGTTAACGAAAAAAAATTCTTATCCATATCCGTACCCAATAAGCTAACGAAAAAAAAATCTTACCATACCCATCTTATCGAATACGATACGGGTCGGGTAAACAGTTAAAAAGATACCATTGACACCCTAAATAAAGAGAGAGAAGTATCATAACATACCATAACATAATATAGGAAGTCCCCCATGATTCATTAATTTTCAACATCATCGCTCTAATTAAGAAACTCCTAAATTTCTATGAGACGGAAAAGTGGAAAAGGATACAAAAAAGGATGGTGTATTTAAAAAATTAAATAAAAATGAATACAAACCTTAAGTATCTGTTACTATATATTTCGTAGTAATCTACACGAAATTATCTAGCTGAAGTTACAAAATACATCCTATGTATCAATATTCATTGTCAGCGTTCTTGTCAAATGGAATAGCAAATGTGCATTGATTAAAGAGCATCGATTTTCAGAATTCAAAGCAACTAAAATATTTTAGTTTAATAAATAAGAGATTATTCTTTTATATTATATTGTAACGATTCAGTGCAATTAAAGTACATATTTGTCACGAAATAGTGGAGTACACTCATAGTAATAAGAATCGCGATAAATTCGCGTTTTATTCGTTTTTTCAACGTTGCTGAACCGAACTTCGTATAAAACGCTAAAAAACGTATAATACGTTTTATTCGCGAATAAAACGCGAGTTGACGAATTATTTGCGGTAAAAATGCCAAAAAAACGCCAATTTTTTTTTTTTTTACGTTTTTTTGGGGTTTTTTTTTTTTTTTACTTTCTTGTTGTACCGAATCATTTCCGAATTATACCCGAATCACGAATTTTTGACCTCGCCGAACCGAACCCGAACTTTTAATTTGTCACTATGAGGACACCTATTACTTC
Source organism: Carex parvula (assembly GCA_025461045.1). Taxonomy (NCBI): domain Eukaryota; kingdom Viridiplantae; phylum Streptophyta; class Magnoliopsida; order Poales; family Cyperaceae; genus Carex; species Carex parvula. The sequence goes on from JAJGRW010000145.1 coordinate 99,865, forward strand.
ATCTGAAGTTGTCAAACGAAAAGTAAATTTAAAAGAGCAAGTAAAGTAACATCCAAATTACTTCAAAACAAGTTACTCTACCTGAGTTAACTCAGAACAAGTTACTCTATCTGTGAATTTCATCATCAAAGTAACACTCATCTTTCAATTTTCTCTCCTCATAGTTACTCTACAGTTATTTTACGGTTACTCTACCAAACATAACTAATTTAATTCATTTAAATTGAAATAAGCAATTTAATCATTTCTAACTTTATTTCACAACCAAAGCAAGTAACACAGTAAAATAAAATTTCCATGTGGCCTTGTTCCCACCAACAGATACCGAAGCGAAGCTGGATGTTGTAAGACCTAAAGAGAAAAATCAAATTATGTCACTTAATTATAATTAAATACCAACAAAAATTATACTGTGAAATCCTGATGGCACATTGACACAAGTTATAAAAATATAATAATCATCAGACTCTGTACCCCCTATTTTTTATAAGAAAAAAAAAATAGTACCTTGCTATTTTATTTCCTGTTGATCTAAAAGACTAAAACAAACGGATCGAATCAATCTGATTTAAAGTTCGGAGTCGTTTTATATTAAATTTAGTCCGTTCGTTTTAAATTAAAAATCAGCCTAGTAAAATCATAATCTAAATCGTTGAATTTGATTGAACCACTTGTGAAACGTCTTACAGGAGAGGTCAATTTGGGTCCGATGTCCATCGGACTCAAAGTGAGTTCGATGGGTTCGATAATCGTCCGATCTGTTTAAGATTCGCGTCCGAACTTTACCGTCTGCTTTAAAATTCGTGCACACAAATCTTAAAGCAGATCGGACGGTCCTGAAACCCATCGGACCCAACCTGCTCTCCTTACATGACATTTGGTGATATATACTAGAGTACTGGACTGAGAAACAGCTACTCAGTCTGACTATAAAGTTTCATCAACCAAACCTTCTATTTAAAATCAGCTTATAATATATTGCCACTGTACTGAATACAATCTGTTTCTATATCAATTAATAAACCCATTACCTAGTGGTAAACATATTATAAGAACGCGTCACTCAACACGACCAGTTTACTCAATAAATACTAAACAGTGACAACAACACTTTTTGGGTTCTAGAGAAAAACTCTTTTTAAATCAAAGATTAAACAAGTACCAGAACAAATAAATAATAATTACAATTAGCTAATCAACAGAATGCAATCCTCACTACAAGTGTACAAGAACTCGACCGAACCGTACAACTCAGTGGTGCTATCGACTTATTTCACAAAGTACATGTGTGCCAAGGCGGTCTTGACCTGTGCCAAAACTTATCACAATTCAATCACACATGGTGAGATTGTCAGATCAATTGTACTAGAGATGATCTTTTTGCCGCGCCTTTTACCCAACCGAACCGCACAACTCAGTGGCGTTACCAAATCTATCACATTGTTATCTTGTGAAGGAATTCCATCTCCAGTATTAGAAGAAATTGCTTCATTAAATCTTTTTGGAGAAGATATCTCATCTGATTCGACCATGTCCTCTTTGTTTTGGTTTTCAACTCCATCTGTGGAACCAGACTCAAGCTCTTGGCATCTTTCGTAATTTTTCTCTAATTCTAACTCATCATTAAATTTTTCTGAAGAAAATACTTCTTCCATGGAATCAAAATCAGGTTGCTGGGCTTGTTCGTAGGTTTCATCGTTTCTGTTTGAAGAAGAACATCCCTTTGAATAGCAAGGTAGTTCGTCCATTGCACAAATACTAAATTTCATCTGGTTCGGTAATTTGGGGCAGCCGGCCGAGAATTTTGTGTACTTGGTAGAGAAGAAATTCACAGTAAGGTTCAAGCTGATAAAAATAAATTTAGTATTTAGTTAGTTGTCAAATGATATTCAGGAAATAAATTTTATCAAAAATCATTCTTAATCCTTTTAGCAAAAAAAGTACAATCACTTGACAATTCTTTACTTTGACAATCTTAACAATCCTAAGAAATAAAGCTTAAATTTGGAATCCAATATTATAGGCATGATCTACATTATCCACATATCATGTCTATACAAAATGAAAAGCTTTGGTATATTTTTCACCGTTCATCAAGTGACTTGAAAATTCAATGGTGCAAAATTAACAATCCTTGACGCATCAATAAAAACAAATACTAAAATTGCTTGAATTTTGATTTTTAGGCTATCTATATGGAGTAAAATTAGGGTGTTCTTTAAGTTCACTAAGCCCCTTTGTGAACTCAACTCTAAAATCTATCGAATTGTCTTCAAATGACTAATCTGAACCGTTGGAAACCCATCAACCTTACGAGTGATGCATCTACATGCAAAAAATTTAAATTTTCGAATTAATTTTGTATAGAGTCAAGTCGTAAAAAAACATTCAAAAAATGAATGCATTAAAATTAATTTATCAACCTTCTAATTTTGACCACTTGACTTTATACCAAATTAATTTGAAAGTAAATTTTTTTGCATGTAGACACATCACTCGTAAGGTAGATGGGTTTCAACGGTTCACATTCGTCGTTTGAAGCTAATTCGATAGGTTTTAGAGTTGAGTTCACAAAGGGGCTTGGTGAACTTAAGAACACCCTAGTTTTACTCATCTAAATGTCATATACATACGTATAATTTTTTTTTTCAATTTTATTTGAATTTTTTTTTAAAAAACCATTGTCAAGATTATCAAAATAACCATTGTTATTTGGTCCCAAATTAAATATTGTATCATGTTTTTGGTTTTTCTTGTTTCATTGATCTGTAAAATTAAGATGCAGCAAAATTCGTTCTAAAAATTGGAACCCACAAACCATTTTCTGTTGGAGTCAGTACCAGCCTGTACCATGTCAAAGTGGCATCCTTCGTTTTAAAATTGGAAACTGAACTTAGAAGAAAAAAAGAAGAAAAGAAATTGCATACTTTTCCCATGATGGAAGGTTGAGCATTGTATAAGCGAGTTTGATTTTGTTGGACAACCCTCCAAGAGATTTGAAATTAGAGGCCGCTTTTCTGACAGCTAGGGACTCAGTTGGGTGTTGCCATGCCCATTCAAACTGCACAAAAAAAAAAAAAAAGTGTTGATGATACTTTGGTCTAGTCTTGAACTAAGCTATCAATATAAGTACCTAGCACAGCAAGACAACATCAACCATAGCACAATTTGACACAATTACTTGCTTACAGATCCGACCCATTTTTGACAGACATTGCTATCAGGTCATCCTGTCAGCCCTGGGTCAGTGGGTCAGGATATGACCCGACAATTCACATTTGGACAGCTGAACCACTACAATAATATATAAACATCAGAAAATTAAAAAGGGAAAAAGAAATCAAAAGCAGAACCTGCCATGCGTATATGCAAAACCAATAACCAAGTAACCCCAAATAGATGCTATATATATTTGCAACCCTAGCTGATCTGACCTGATTGGTGGTTCACTCAACCCGACAAGTAGGTCGCATATTTCTCACTCACAGGTAGGTGCAGTTGGGTTCGATCCTAACAATAATTTTTCACTTGGCCTAGTTACATGATTAAAAATATTAAGAAAGAAGGACATGAAAGAGAACCTGAAGAGCAGTGATATTTGAAGGGAATCCGTAAATACAAAGAACCATCTCCCAAGGCCGCCCCTTTTTGGTCCGCGATGCACCACACCTTATTTCTCCATTATGCTGCCTTATCCTTCTTCTCGGGTTCACGGTGAACCTAATATAGACAAGAAGCAAAGGAAAAATAAATATACACATATTTTTTTATGTCCAACAGAACTTGCAGACAGAATAGCCTCAACACAAAGGTATAATTCAGTTGCTAGTTTCAAAGTAGAATAGACAAATGTACAAACTCCGATAAAACAATATTAATAGGGGTACTAGAAGTAAGAAGCATTTGTCGAACACCTTGCGTGCAGAACAACTTTTGTACTACAATATTGCCAGTAATAATAAGATTGACTAGCCTCAACACAAAGGTATAATTCAGTTGCTAGTTCCAACGTAAAATAGACAAATGTACAAACTCTGATAAAACAATATTAATAAGGGTACTAGAAGTAAGAGGCATTTGTCGAACACCTTGCGTGCAGAACAACTTTTGTACTGCAATATCTTGCCAGTAATAATAAGATTGATTCCAGATCAACAAGCATGAATCCACATTTTTTAGCCTTAATTAGAGTTACGACAGATATCAATTAGTAGTAGAACCCAAATTTAAGATCTTTGTACTTGAGCGTAATTCCCCAGTTAAACACACTAGTGAAATAAATAACCTTCAAAACCAGATACGAAAGCTCCAAATGGCCTCGAAGTTCTGAGGCACAAATTGGTATACACTACTAAAGATCTAAATATATTGACATCAGAAAGAGTCATGGCAAAGATCAAGCCAGGAGTTATCTTACTTCACAAAATCGAAAAGAAATGGTAAATGATTCCGAAAATCCCTGATGCGAATTTATACACGTATTAGAGAAACAAAAACTAAAGATGAAAAGAAACGAAAGAAGTAAGGATTCGAGAGGTGGTGTAGGGACGAACCCGATATAGGTGCGGGATTTGTGGCGGGGGCAAAGGGAGCATAGAAGGTAGCATGCGAAGAACCCATCTTGGTCTTCGTTTCTTTCTCTCTCTTCTTCGTTCTCTTCGTTTTCATCTATTTCCTTTCTCCTTCTTCCCATATCTTTGCTCTCTCTCTACTCTCTCTCTCCCTCTCTCCCTTCGACCTTTCCTCTCAGATTAGATTCTCATTTTTTTTCGAAATTTGACCGTTGGAAAGTTTGACTGCTGGTCCCTTAGAAGCGGAATAGATTATAGATGGTTAAATGTGCATCATACACGCATCGATGGTGTGGGACCCACCTCAGATGACATGGAACGTGAAACTGGTCCCTCCAGTACAATCTATGCCGATTGGAGTGGACCTGGCTCAAATTCTGGGGTTCTTGGACTGGCTATATTTAATGGGCCGAAGTCTGTTGCAGTTCAAATCTCGGTCCATGAGTTGTGCATTGGTTTTCTTCTTTATAAAATATATTCCTAACTGAAGGGATTAAATGTGAACTTTCTTTAAATATAACATGAAAAATTCAAATTTTGGGTGATATGACGACACCATCCTCACCTAATACTAAAAAAGGAATATCAAATTTGACCCCAAAGTACATCGCAAAAAAAATATTTATCCAAAAAATATCTACAACTAGAACTTTATTTGGTACAAGATTAGGAATGTGAATGAAACTCATTTATCCCATCTGAAAAAATGTTTTTATTAAGAATTTTTTTTGTTAGCTTATTGAATCAGAACTATTCCTTAATCGTTACTCTTTAAAATAATTGATAAATACAAAAACGAGTATCGCTGCCCTTTCAATTTCTTTTATTATATCAGAGATTCTGAATAAGTCCCTGCGTTATCAATAATAGATTGCAGAATATGAATAGGTCCCCATATTATTATTATGTTATTAGGACACAACCATTATTTTTCAATCTAAGAAATTTTTGCTCCTTGCATGTAGTAATCAAGCAAAGCATTTAATTCAAATATGTATTTGTAATTACTATGTCCTGGTTATACATGTCCCAATAGGGGGGGTTGTTCTAAATTGGCCGAGTATTGAGATGAAATTCCACCTGGACTTCTTCCAAAAAAAATCGAATTGTTGACAGTTTTACCCCCAGGCACATATAACCTTGAAATTCATGAAATTTTCACCTCAGATCAGCTACTGCTACAATTTTGGCAACAATCTACCTTACATTTTCAATCAACCCTTTGTCTGCTGTTGGGGCTGGGTTTATGTAGTTTAGTTATTGCAT